>CM021109.1:318148013-318347494 GCA_007115665.2 Sequoiadendron giganteum | reverse complement strand
AAAATCTCTACCCTAATCCCTCAACCCTCAACCCTTTATCCATCAACCCTTAAACCCTCAGCCCTCAACCCTCTGCCTTCAACCCTCAACCCCTATACCCTCTACCTTGTATGTTGGACCCTCAACCCTAATCCATCAACCCTATACCCTCGACCTTCTACCCTCAACCTTAAACTCTTGACCCTCAACCTCAACCCTTAAACCCTCTACCCTCTACCCTATACATTAAACCCTCGACCCTCAATTCTCAACCCTCAACCCTTAATCCCTCAACCCTCAACCCTCAACCCTTAGACCCTAAACCCTCAACCCTATATATTGGACCCTTAACCCTAATCCTTCAACCATATACCCTCAAACCTATACCCTAAACCCTCTACCCTCAACCCTCAACCCTCAACCCTCGACCCTCGACCCTAAACCCTAAACCCTAAACCCTAAAACCTTCTACCCTCTACCCTCAACCCAATACCCTCTACCTTCAACCCTAATCCCTCAACCCAATACCCTAAACCATCAACCATGTATGTCCTCAACCCTATACCCTCAATTCTCAACCCTCTACTATATACATTGGATCCTCAACCCTCTTATATCTTTGTCCCTCCCTCCTCTTCTCTCCTTCTCTCTATCTCACTTCTCCCTCCATCTCTCCCTCCCTCCTTCCCTCTCTCTCCACCCTACTCCCTCAACCCTATATCCTCGACCCTTAAACCCTTAAACACTCAACCCTAAACCCTCAACCCTTAAACCTTAAACCCTTAAACCCTCTACCCTATACATTGGACCCTCAACCCTAATCCATCAACCCTATACCCTCAACCCTCTACCCTCTACCCTCAACCTTAAACCCTCAACTCTTAAACCCTAAACCCTCTACCCTCTACCCTCAACCCTTAATCCCTCAACCCTAGGTAGGTAGGGAAACATAGGTGAGATACAAAATGATGAAGGGAGAGATAGGTAAAGAGAGGAGAGATAAAGAGAAGTAGAGAGGGATAGGTAGGGAGGAGATAGAGGTGAGTGTGTGTGTGTGTGTGAGAGAGAGAGAGAGGGGGAGAGAGAGGGAGCGAGAGGGAGAGTTAAGATATAGAGTGATGGAGGGAGAGGTGGGTAACGAGAGGGAGAGGGGAGATAAGGATAAATAGAGAGGGAAGGGGATGTAGAGAGAGATGATAGAGAGAATTAGAGAGTGGAGGGATGGAGGGAGAGGAAAGGAGGAGATAGAGGTGAGTGTGTGAGAGAGGGAGAGAGAGTGAGAGGAGATAAAATGAGGGGAGAGAGAGGAGAGGGAAGGGGGAGAGATAGAGAGGGAAGGAGAGAGTAAGAGAGAAAGAGGGGGGAGGGAGAGAGAGGTAGAGAGAGTGGTAGGTAGTAGAGGGAGAGGTAGGTAGAGAGGGAAGGAGAGAGGGAGGGATAGAAGGGAGAGAGGGAAGGAGGGAGAGTGAGATGGAGAGAGAGTGGTGAGAGAAAGAGTAGAGAGGTAAGGAGAGAATGAGAAAGAGAGATAAAGAGAGAGATGGAGAGGTGAGATAGAGAGAGGGAAGGAGGGAAAGTGGGATAGAGAGAGAATGGTGATTTAGAGAGGAGGGAGTGAGAGGGAAGGAGGGAAAGTGGGAGAGAGAGAGAATGGTGATTTAGAGAGGAGGGAGTGAGAGGTAGGGATAAAGATAATGGCGAGATAGAGAGAAGGAAAGAGTGAGAGAAAGAGAGGGATGGAGAGATATAGAGAGAGGTAGGTATAGGAAGGGAGAAGAGAGATAGAGAGTAGAGAGGGAAAGAGGTAGGGAAGAAGACATAAGTGATATGGAGAGGGATGGAGAGAGAGAGAGAGTGATGGAGGGGGAGGTAGGTATAGAGAGGGAAAGAGAGAGGAGAGATAGAGATTAGAGAGGGGAGGGAGGGAGAGAGAGGTAGGGAGGGAGATAGAGGTGTGTGTGTGTGAGTGGGAGAGGGAATGGTGAGATAGATTAAAGGAGCGATTGAGAGAGAAAGAGGGGGGAGGGAGGAACAAACAATAGTGAGAGAAATTGGGAGGAGAGACAAAAAGAAGGGGAGGGAGCGTGAGGTTGAGAGTGAGGGAGATGAGAGATAGAGAGAAGTAGAGAGGGAAGGAGGGAGGGAGTGTTAGGAGGGAGATAGAGGTTTGTGTGTGTGCGAGAGAGATAGAGAGAGTGGTGAGATATATAGGAGAGAGTGAGAGGGAGGGAGAGAGAATTATGAGATAGAGAGGAGAGAGTTAGAGAGAAAGAGGGGGAAGAGAGGGATACAGAGTGAGAGATATAGGTAGAGGGAGGGAGAGGATAGATAGAGAGTAGGGAGGGAAAGAGGTAGGGAGGGAGACATAGGTGAGATATAAAGTGATGGAGGGAAAGGTAGGTAAAGAGAGAGGGGAGATAAATATAAGTAGTGAGGAAAGGAGATGTAGAGAGAGAAGAGATAGATAAAAGTAGAGACGGGGGGAGGGAGGTAGATGTAGGGAGGAGATAGAGGGGTGTGTGTGAGAGAGAGAGGGGGAGAGGGAGGAAGGGAGAGAGAGAGGGAGTGGAGAGATAAAGAGTAGAGAGAAGGAGGGAGTGAGAGAGAAAGATGATACAACTTGCTGACTACTAAAACTTGACCTTCTGATTATTGAAATTTGACATGTTGATTACTGAAATTTGACTGTCTGAAATTTTTAAGATCTTCTAAAAACTAGAATTTGCATTATAACTCCTAGAGATCTAAAACCACTCTCAAACATCTTGAAACTATATACATGAAATATAACTTAAAATATAAGAAAGTAAATATCCATATGTAAATGTCAACTTATACTTAATTGTTTATTTTATGTATATAGTCTCCCCGGTAGAGAAAGAGAAGAAGAAAGAGTTCACAAACATTAATTACAAAAATTCAAGCCATTTGACGAGCACTTGTGAACCCTAATTTCATACCTGCACATAAGCAACAAAAAAACACATTATTAGATCAATATGCAAGGTGAAACAAGGATTCCCCATGAAATCCATTTGCAATTACTCAAAATAGGAAAAATGAAGAACAAAATATGGAAATGCAAGTAAATCCTAATTAAGCAAGCAAACTCATGATCCCACGGGGGAGTTGATGCCAATTGATGTGTCGAAATCAGCCCTTTCCCAACTCCTTTGTAAGCTTTGTGATTTGATGGAGATTGATCCACTTTATTGATAAAAACAAGATGAGTTCTTGAGAAAACCTGCAATAACTTAGCTAAGATCTTGCATTGAGGATGAAGTTGAGTAGAGTAAGTTTACTCAAGTTGTGGATGTTAGAATGAGAGGAAGAGTCTCTCATTTATAGATTTCCAATTGGAAGAATGAACAAGATTTGAGCAATGTGGGACAAAAGAGCAACCAATGAGAGAAGGCCACTTGTCCACATGTGATTGGAGGAGGAATGAGCACATTTTGGTCAATGTGCATGATAAATGCTATGAGATTCAAATTTGAATTCTAAAGGTGACATGTTGGAGGGAGAAAAAAATGGAGTTAATGTCACTGGGCTCAAGGCCAAGGACATGTAAGAGGCATTAAATGCCTTGTTGGAAGGACCAAGCCCATTTGAATTTGAATTCAAATTTGAGGGAATATTCCCCTTTTTATGCCATGTGAAAGAAAATAGAGATTTAATAAATCAATTAAATCTATTTTCATGTGCAAGTTGCATTCTCTAGAGGATTTTAGTGATTGAGATTAAATTAATCAAGATTTGATCAATTTAATGAGAGATTAGATGATTTGACAATTTTGACTCAAATTTATGAGTTGATTTAAATCAAGAATTGAGAAGAAAAGGATTAATTAAATAAATGATTTGATCTATTTAACTAAAGAAGATAGTGGTAGATTAAATTAAATAAGGTTTAATTTATTCAATTTAACGAGAAGAATTTAAGGACTTGAATTAAATAAAATGAATTATTTAAATAATTAGAGATATAAGGTTAATTAAATTAAATTGATTAATTTAATCAATAGTGGAGAAAGACTTAATTAAATAAATAATGATTTATCTAATTAAGAGATGAAAAGGTGATGATAAGCTGAGAGTATGATTTATGAGGAAATGTTGTTAGTAATTAGGATCAAGCACGTTAGAGGGAGAGAGAGGTAGGGAGGGAGATAGAGGTGTGTGTGTGAGTGAGAGAGGGAATGGTGAGATAGATTAAAGGAGCGATTGAGAGAGAAAGAGGGGGGAGGGAGGAACAAACAATAGTGAGAGAAATTGGGAGGAGAGACAAAAAGAAGGGGAGGGAGGGTGAGGTTGAGAGAGTGAGGGAGATGAGAGATAGAGAGAAGTAGAGAGGGAAGGAGGGAGGGAGTGTTAGGAGGGAGATAGAGGTTTGTGTGTGTGCAAGAGAGAGATAGAGAGTGATGAGATATATAGGAGAGAGTGAGAGGGAGGGAGAGAGAATTATGAGATAGAGAGGAGAGAGTTAGAGAGAAAGAGGGGGAAGAGATGGATACAGAGTGAGAGATATAGGTAGAGGGAGGGAGAGGATAGATAGAGAGTAGAGAGGGAAAAAGGTAGGGAGGGAGACATAGGTGAGATATAAAGTGATGGAGGGAGAGGTAGGTAAAGAGAGAGAGAGGGGAGATAAAGATAAGTAGAGAGGAAAGGAGATGTAGAGAGAGAAGAGATAGAGAAAAGTAGAGAGGGGGGAGGGAGGAAGATGTAGGGAGGAGATAGAGGGGTGTGTGAGAGAGAGAGAGGGGGAGAGGGAGGAAGGGAGAGAGAGAGAGGGAGTGGAGAGATAAAGAGTAGAGAGAAGGAGGGAGTGAGAGAGAAAGATGATACAACTTGCTGACTACTAAAATTTGACCTTCTGATTATTGAAATTTGACATGTTGATTATTGAAATTTGACTGTCTGAAATTTTTAAGATCTTCCAAGAACTAGAATTTGCATTATAACTCCTAGAGATCTAAAACCACTCTCAAACATCTTGAAACTATATACATGAAATATAACTTAAAATATAAGAAAGTAAATATCCATATGTAAATGTCAACTTATACTTAATTGTTTATTTTATGTATATAGTCTCCTCGATAGAGAAAGAGAAGAAGAAAGAGTTCACAAACATTAATTACAAAATTCAAGCCATTTGATGAGCACCAAATGGTAAAGCCATTTGGTTGGAAAGTGCCAAATTTGGCATTTGCCAAAAAAGATTTGTACTACTAAGCCAATTTGGCGAGCACCAAATTTGGTAAGCACAATATGGCTTGTTACAGATTTTTTTTGCAAATTGGCACCAAAATTATGTCACAGATCCATGCACTTACCTAGACATAGTGTGCGTCTCTCATTTTACCTTGTCTTTGGGGCTCACCTAGTGAATATCAAACTTCACTAGTTAACGTGTCTCTTGATTTGTGATTCACCTACCAAATATCAAACTTTGCTATTGTGTGACTCATGAACACCTTTTAACATGGCCATCTAGCATAACACACCTTGCTTGCCAATGGATCCATGTGTTTCATGAGTGATGTGGCATAACATAATTTGCTAGTCATCATGCGAGCTAAGATTCATTTGATGGATACCATTTGGTATTTGAGACAATTTAAGACTGAGGTCTCTTTGCCTTATCAACTTGAATCTTTTAATACTAACCTTCTATTTTGTTGTGTTTCTTTTTGTGTGTCTTCTTCGTGTTTACATTGTGTTTGTTTTCATTTCATTATCATCTTTATGTTCCATTGTGTCGTGTGTCTTCATTGTGTATGCTTTGTGTTTTTCGACATGTATATTTGTGTATGTTGTCTTGCTACATATCGTACATGCGTGTGTGTTCCTTTGTGCTTATGTTTCCTTGCCATGGGATCTTGGATCTTGGGGGCTTGAGAGCTCTCCTCCTAGATCCTTAGTCATCCTATTTCTTCAACATTTTGTACAATTGAACCACTCTTGACATATTTCTCTACTTTAGTGTGAGTCTGAGCATAAGTTCATACTCTCACTAAAGTGGGGGTTAAATGTAGCGTAGAAATTTGTAACCCTTAAAAATTTCACACTATGTTTAGGCCCTCCTAAATTATTGAGCCTAATTGACCCCCCAATTGCTTAAAATTATGTATTTCAGAGCCCATTTATACCACTTTTCAATAAATTGCAAGTATTGAATAAATGTATCCAACTCATATGTTGTTCCTGACATGCAGTGTCCTAGAAATTTGGGCCAATACCCATACGCAAGGGCATCTTCCTTCTTATCTAGGACCTATTTTTGGATATGTTGTTGGTAGCATTTTAATGTTTAGAATTCGAATTTCAAGTGTCAGCTTTTGAGATCTAATTTTTGGGAAATTGGATAAATGCCTATAAATACCTAGTCTTTTCACCATTTGAAGCTAGATAAGAAAAATAAGCAAGAGGTGAACATTAAGAACATTCAAGAGCAAGGCAAGAGAATTTTTTTAGAGCTTTATGAGAATAATTCAAGATTTGAGCATTATGCCAAAGTGTATGCGAGTTCATGTTATCAAGTTATCATTGTCTTATGAAGGCTAATTGTTGTTGTAGGTATCCAAAGCGTTTGAGCAAAGCAATATCCGAATACTTGAGGTCATGTGCATAACTTCAATCTTTCAAGGAAGCCATTGAAGGGTGTTGAGTTTTAGCATTCTGTGAATTCATCATTTCTTCCTTTCAATTATCATTCCTATCATTGACATCACCATTTTGGAAGTGGAGACACTTACACGAGGTTTGACTAAGGCAAGCCCCTAAATGGCCCAATATTTTCTCTCTCTTTGAATGTGTAGGTTGTAGGTTTGAAGAGGATTAAAGGAAGCTTGAAGACCAATTTTTCATTGTTGCATTTGTTGTCATACATCTTGTTAAGCCACAAAAACTTACAGATTTATCTAATGACATTTCGACAATTTTGTAGATGAAAAACAAAAGCTCAGATCCAACACCAGAGGACCCCAAAGGTAGTTTAGGACACCCCTACAGAGACCTAGATGCCCTTGGGTATATAGGTCCTTATAGGCACAACAAGACCAATTTTTCAGAGTAGGTTTATTGTCCTCTACACTTTTCATATTTGTCAAAAGTTGACTATTTATGTTTGTCAGTTGTCGAGATCTTGCATTTTTCATGCTAGGTCATATAGTCTAATTAGGTCAATCATTCTAAGTCATTTACAATCCATTCTAATCTTCAATTAGACATAGATCTAGGTCTGATTAGCTCACCTTCATGGTTGAGTCAATCTATTCACCTTGTTGATCTACATCTTAATGTAACTTGGAAAAAGGTCACCATTGCATCCTAGGTTCTTTGCATTTAGGACCTAGGATCCCTTTTTCTATGTTACAAAAAATTAGAAACTATTTGCCTCGATGACTATACTTGTGTCTATAAAGGGGCAGTTTCAATAAATACTATTGAGGAGCTTAGTACATTCCTATGGTCAAACCCCTCTTATTGATTTAATAATTTGATGAAAAGGATTGAAGAAAATATGCTTGAACATGCATTTATGTCTTAAGATACTAATATAAGTCGATGATGTGGTGTTGATGCTCTGATATACTTTTTATGTGATGATGTATGACTTCTTGATAATGTTTGAAATTAATTAAGTCCTTAAATATAACACCTTACCACACAAGTTAATAAATTTCACGTTCTAGTTACCTCATGACGACTAGTTGATCGGAATCGACAAGAACCTTATTTAAATTTTAAAATTGAAACTTTACATTTACAAAATAAATTAAATAAACTAAAAATTTGACTAGGATTAACAAATGAATGAAATGGATGTCAAGATGACTCTATAAAATACATGTAGATGAAGTTAAATAAAAAATAAATTATTTATCAACTTCTACCATAAAATATACTGCTTATACATTAATAATTTTAATCTTAAAACGTAAAAACAATAAAATATTTTAATATCAAAATATCCTCTTAACTACCCTCAAACAAACAAATGGAAAGGAAAAAGAGGTGGTACAAATATTTAATCTAATAATTATCTAAGAGGCTTTTTGATTATTAGGCAATCTTGTCGAAGAAATAAGGACAGTTCTCGACATGAGCATAGTAGACGAACCCTAACCATGGAAAGCCCCCAACATTAATACTTAGGGAGCCTATTTATCGTATAGGCGCTTCTAAACCCACATCCAAACTATAATTCCAGCACATATCAGTATCGAGTTCTGGTGTATTTCGCCCCCCGGGCTTCATTTGATTCGAAGATACAGAGGGGGACTTAACTAAAGTGAAGAGCAACAGCAGAGCTCTGTGCGTGAAAACCCTTACTCGGAACTTGGCCATGGAGGATTCCACAAGCCCTACAGGATCGCCTCTGCCCGCTACGGAACGAGAGCAAACTCCCCCAAACATTACCGAACAAGCTACACCTGCCGCCGAAAACCCCGAAGCAGAACAAGTCTCGCTTTCTCCTCCCACGGAAGAAAAGCCCTCGTCCGGGAAGGACGAGGAAGAAGGAAATTCGGTGGCCGAGTTGAGCAAGGAGAAAGTGCTTCCTCCCGAGGCCTCTGCACCAGAGCTACCGGAGGCCTCTGCTTCAGAAGTTTGCGAGGCCCCCGACCCTGCTCCTGCCGGTGTGGTCTCCGAAGCTCCTGCCTCTGACCCTGCCCCTGCCCCTGTCGACGCCTCGGAGCCCCTTGCTCCTGCCACCAAGGCCTCGGAGTCACCTGCTCCTGCTCCTGCCACCGAGGCCTCGGAGCCACCTGCTCCTGCTCCTGCAATCGAGGCCTCGGAGCCCCCTGCTCCTGCTTCCGTCAATGGCAATGGTAATGCCGCTGAAGCCAATGGCGAAGCGGAGAATCAGCACACCGCACCAGAAGTTGTTGTTGCGGATAAACCCCAGGGAAAGAAAGAGGAGTCGTCAATGCCCCCAGAAGCAGACAGCGTCGTAGTTCCACCGCAGTGGCACGCTAAGCCCTGCCTTCATGTAACCAGCATCGGTGGGTTTATTTCCCAAGAGGTACGATGTTTCCCCCCCCCTTTGTTTCCAATGCCTAATTTTATGCCACATCGTAAAGGGTTTTCTCATTATTTCACCTGTGAATGGCTTCCCCTCAGGAACTCTTGATATTTTTTATTCATTTTAGTAATTTTCAAAAGTGATACGAACTCTAATGTTTGTGATTGCTTTGATTTGAGTTAGAAATTTTATGTTGTTAATATGGGTTAAGGTATAGATTATAATAATGGTTCAAATTGTGATAGGACTTAGCTGTCTGTAGGACTGAATACAGGTGCAATGAATTTCTACTTGAGAAGTGTCTCAGAAGGAAAAATCTAGCTTAGCGATGAACCCACCACAGCCATTGAGGTCCCTTGTGCAGCATTGAACTCTGAACTCACAGTACTATCTGCTCCAAGGGCTTTGAACTTTAGACCCTCCTTTGGGCATTCTTGCAAATAACCGCCACACTCTTATCCTAGTGTTACCACTCAGAATTAGCTGCATATGCTCGTCTGTCATGCGTTAAAAATCCAAGCAAACACCTCCATGAAACTTTAGATAGCAGTACCCTTGGTAGGTTCCAATGTCTCTCCATTTAAGATTAAGCCACTTTGCTCAACTGAAAGGTGTCTTATACTGTGAGATCATTTCTTGGGTTGCCGTTTAGGATTTGGGTTCAACGGTTAGGATTTTACTTTAGTTTTTTAAGATTTTCATTGTCATGCACGGTCAATGGTAGTCTCAAATAATAGGTTCTTTAGTTTTGATCATAATTGAAATTAGAGATGAATGCCCTGGAACCCTTCTGTCTTGTTCAAGAATGTTTGGAAACGAACCAGTTGTTTGCTCTCTATAATGTTAGAATTGGGTTTGTTTGTACTTATCATTTTATATGAATGATTAAAAAGTCTTCTTATTTATTTATATTAGGAATGCTCTTAGCGCAGGAGATACATTCCAAATTGTAGCATGTTTGCTTGGGGTTATTTAGAGATGAAAAGAAAAGCTTTTACCTTTATTTATTTTTATTAGGAATGATCGTAGAAGGGGAGAAACATTCTGAGTTGTATCTTATTTGCTTGGAATTATTTAGAGGTGAAAAGTGTTACCTTCCTTTCATATTTTGCTAAAGACATTTATTGCTAATTGAACTCCGGCATACATGAATTGTAAGAATTTCAGTGTATTGGTACAAATATTAGTCATAAGTTTTTACATAGGAAGTGATTGAGGTTGTTTGTACTTCTATTTTAAGATGAAACGGGAAATGCAAGGACAAACATGCGAAAGGATTACTTTGTTAATAAGAAAATTAAAATCCTAGGCTTTTATATTGTGTAAAGGTACATACAGTATTTATGATCTCTTAAATAGATATAGTTTAGATTGCATAGACTTTCTGGGTTTGACATGAAAGGGAAGCTGAAAGTTATAAGTGTTTTTTTTTATAAAAAAATGAAATTAAAATCTTAAGTATGTTTTTTCCTCTTCTTGAATAAATTCACATGCCTGAATAAAATGAATCCTTCTTTTTCTCTTTGCTTGGATCGATAGAGGGCAGTATTTGTTGATTATTGAATAAGACTGAAGGGTATTTGGTTTTGTGAGAGTAGTGGATACATTTTTTCTTGGGAAGGAAATGAAAAGAAGTGTACAATTTCAAAATATATAGCATATGTTAGAATAAGCAAGAGGACATAAACAATGCTTATTTTGGACTTGGCTTGACAATGGAAGTTCAATATGCTATCTCAAGCATCGGGACGGAGGACTCATTAAAGGGAGAAGACAGGTTGATATGTATCCTCTGCTGCAGATTGGATAAACCACAATGTAAGTACAATTCAACCACTAACAGTATTAGAAAATCTCAAAAAAAATTAATAGCTGTTGATGTGTAGAAAATGCTTTAGATGTGTGAAGAATTGAGGGTGCAACATTAAGAGGGAAAAGGAATAAGATAGATTAATATTTAGGAAGGAAACATGGGTACATTGTAAGGATGATTTCTGAATACAAGTTTCATGGGGAGTTAAGAAATGGTGAAAATTGTATCTGCTTGATTTTGAAAGGATGTGGTAATTGCTTTGCTTCGAGATTTTATGTTATCACTTATCGCAATTATCTCAAATCAAAAGTGCAAAGGGATGGGTGTGCTTCTTAGGACATTGTTTTGAGTTGTTAAAAGGCAACTTTGGGGTAGAGATATAGATGATTAAGATAAAGTAGGGTGTTCTGGGAAACGGTTGTAACTTTGATTCTCAACTTGAAGACATTAATCCTACTTTCTAAAATAGAATATTTAAATTTCATGGATAAAATTTTCACTGATACTGAGAAAATAAATTCTTTATTGTTTTTATGCATTTCATAATCTTGGTTAATGATTTTATACAGTAACAGTTTTTTCCCACAGCATGCAAGCAGAGAGAGTTACTCCTGTACTAAGATTTTCAAATTAATGATTAATGTGTATTTGTAAGTTTTGGAATAAAGACGTGTTTTCACATTTAATCTGTAGAAGGCTATGTGTGTGTCATAGTTCCTTATCTTTGTTCCCCAGTGTTTACATTCTCTTGAGTTTTCAGTGGCAAGAATAGTATCCCTGCAAGGTTACCAATGCTGAATGTCTTTATCCAGTTAGATTATAATACGAGAATACTTATATTCAAAATGCTTTTTGTTTTTTTCTTCTGGTTTTCCTTTTACCCTTAAAAATGATTCTTTTCCCCTCAAAATTGCATCTCAAGCAATGTATTGGCGTTTACATATTTCAAGGAAAATCTTGAATGGGAACTAAGAAAATGGAATGCGTGATTGGAATAGCTCTACATGGATGTTATTTACAAAGTCCCTATGCTATATTTTCCTTGAATTTGTCTGATCCTGATCGTGCAGCAACATCGTTGCAAACAAAGTTGGATGGAAGGCTGCTGCTTATGATTGTTGGTCTCTTCATTTCAGCTCACAAAATCCTTGTTGGTATATGCCTTTTATCTGTTGGCTCAGGTAATCACTTGTGGGCCTACTTGGTTGTGATGGGAGTGTGCTTAATGGTCTGGACACTATCATGAAAGATAGAATCTATTTCGAAAATATGATAGGGGGACAATAGGAATGAAGAATACAACGAGAAATTTCAAAGGCTTTATATATAGATTCTATTTTGAATTAGGGAGAAAGGTAATGGGAGAAAGTAATAATTTTTGCAATGATTACTAGGAACAGGCACATGAATTGGCTTTAGTCTGGGCTATGTTTTCATGAAAATTTGTGTTTCCTAGGTGTTCTTTGATCTTCTTTTATCATAAGGCACATAATGATACCTGTAAGGTTTGATATCCTTTTGGAGAAATGTTCATATGGTTTTTAAAAATATTTACTATTTAGTTGTGAATGGGAAGAAAGGTTATGGGAAGAAGTAATCGTTGTTGTGGGGTTGGTTAGGAACTAACACACGATAAGGCTTTATTTTGAGTATACTCTTAAAGAAATTTTGTGTTTCCAAAAAGTTCTTTGATCTTTTGTATCTGAAGATAGATAATGATATGAATAAGGTTTGATATCCTATTGGAGAAATGTGCATAGAATTTTCTCATGTAAATTAATGATTCACTTTTTCCAAAGACAAAATATGGGTACAATGTTGGAGTTAATATGGAAACCTAATGATCTGGTGCTACATTGCTTTCTTAACTCTATTGAAGTTGTGATTTAAATACATGTTGGTTTAGCTTCTCGTGTACAATTGATATCAGATGATGAAATATGCCCTTTTCTTTTAAGCTGGCCCTTGGACTGATACAATAGATGATGGATGTTTGTTTCACTTATGGGAAGGCTCCTTAATGCAAAATACGATGCTCTTTGGCATGTAAATATGATGCCTTTGTTGCTGTGAAAAACAAGCATAGGATGGCATGCAGCTAGTTTATTTTAACATCCCGTAGGATGAATTATGTTTGGTCTTTGATTCAATGTATTATTTGTCATCATTTGTCTTTCCCTTATCATGAAGTGCTAAAAACAGTGTTAGTTTTGACTAATCTGTGTTATTTTTGTGTAGACTTCTTTGATATATCAATTTTGTTATTGCTTTAGGCTCAGATTGGAGCCCAAGTTGGTAGTCATTGGACTGAAAAGTCAGTCACTGAACTGCATCTACTTAATATTTGATGCTCTATTTCACTTGTAATTTATGCTAAGGTATGATCTGACCATATTCAGTCTATTTTCTATAGCTGGAATTACGATATTTCTCTGGTTTGCAGGGGTGAAGGATACTCTATTGTATATAACCATTATTCTCTTGTATCAGAGATGTTCATATACTATTTATTTATACTTAATATCTCTTAGTCATAGCACTGATCAATTTTAGGAACCCAAAAGTCAGTCACTGAACTGCATCTACTTAATATTTGATGCTCTATTTCACTTGTAATTTATGCTAAGGTATAATCTGACCATATTCAGTCTATTTTCTATAGCTGGAATTACGATATTTCTCTGGTTTGCAGGGGTGAAGGATACTCTATTGTATATAACCATTATTCTCTTGTATCAGAGATGTTCATATACTATTTATTTATACTTAATATCTCTTAGTCATAGCACTGATCAATTTTAGGAACCCAAATGTTTTTGTACACCTTTTCATGGTATTTAGCAAATGCTAATTAATGGCCATGCAAATTTGAAAATTAAAACTCTAGATATTGGTAAGCAAGATATCTAGTAAGTAATAGATCCATTTTATCGACATTCAATTAAAAAATCATACTAGGAGTGGTCTCTTTGGTGTAGAATATCAAATTACCTCCTTTATTCTATTAAGAAAAGCATATATTTAGTATTGCAGTTGTGAATAAAGATTGAAATTTTTTAAACGGATTATGGCCAAAGTATCTGAATGCAAATTCGAGATTCTATTAAAATAGTGGGATTTATTTTAAGATTGTTCCTGAAAGTGAATTTATAAATCCCTAGATGTGCCTGGAAAAGGCATATTACTTATTATAGACAACGTTTGTAATTGAGAACTGTTAAATGAATTATCAACAAAGTATTTGAATGCAGCTTTGAGAATCTATTGAAATAGGGGGATCTATTTTAGGATTGTTCCTGAAAGTGAATTTATAAATCTCTAGATGTGCCTTTCCAGGCATATTACTTATGGTAAAGCAACATTTGCTGGCCTGATGGAACTGTGAGGCTATTAGAATTTACAACTATGAGTAATTAATTGTTATTAGCATGTGCAAATCAAATAAAGAATTCAACTTCTAAATTGAAAAATCATTATACGTCATTTAGTTGGTAAATTGCTCTTTAGGGCACAGACCATGATGAGAAGTGCATTCTGTAGAATGAACAGCTTGTCGTAGTCCTATACTTGTCTTGGAAGTGTTCTGAATAAAAGTGTGTTTAATTTTCTGTTGATATGGAATGTGTGCTCAAGAGAGGTGAAGGGGATAAATGTATATTTACAACTAAGAGGTATCAATTTCTAAGGGTCTGCTGGATATATTGGAGTGTGCATTCACCAGGGTGATGCAGGCGGACATATGGTTAATTTATGTCTGAATGGGTCGGATCTTATTTGTGTCCCTAACATCAGTTTTAACAAAGAAGTTTAAGGGGTTGGACTACTCATTCTCCATGTAGTATGTAATCTTCTCAAGAGCTGGTCAAATTATTTATCAAGGAAGCTTAGGATTCATTGCTCAAAGAATGGCTATTGAGCGACCTTCGAGATTAATTGTTTTCATGCTTGCCAACTACAGTAAGGGTGATTTATCAATATCAGCACATTTTATCAGAAGGTCCAGAACCAGATTTATGATAAGGAGATGATTGAAAGGAACAAGATATGTATTTACAACAGTTATAAATTCATCTGACAACTGTTTGGTATCATGTGCTAGTGTTTAGGAAATGTGTAAAAACATATATTTACAAAATATATTGTAGGATGGTTTTGCTCACTCAATTATGAAGCCATAATTAATATGGGTTGGCTGACCTTTGAGTATTTAAAGCAGCTGATAGAATCTAAAAAGCTATCTGATAACTGTTTGGTATTATATACTAGTGTTTAGGAACTGTGGAGGAACATTAATTAGAAACCATCATGTAGGATAGTTTATTTGCTCTAACTCAAAGCCTAGATTATATGGCTTCACTGATCTTTGGTATAAATTGTACAGCTTGTGATAAAAGAATTATATCATCTCATTATAGTCAGAGTTTTTAATATAAGTTATAACAAATCCTTATAGATGTGAAACTTTTATGCAATTTTGATGAGGCTTTAAAATGCTTCCACTTTCCAAAATTGAGGGTGTTTTCACAATATATATTCTTTTTTATATGGTGTTTGCATAGCAAAAATAATCTATTCAGTGTTTTGCCAACTGTTTGTGAGATTTGGATTGTACTATTGTGCTTTTCTTGTTAAGCTGAGTCAAAATTTCTAATTTCCTGGTAATTTGGCTCAAGTTAACAGTGTCTAGATCAGTGCTTACTTAGATGGAAAACCCAAAGATTGTGGTTAATGTTTCATTGAAATAAGGATATATTGATGTTAATAAATACAGTGGGTTAAAATATTACAGGTGCTGAAGTACAAATGGTTATTTTGTAGCAACACTAAGTGGGTATATTAATATTGTACACAGATGGTATCTGGTATTCAAGTTTTAACAATCTTCCACAATTAGGTTAAAACATAAAGTCTAGTAATGGACAGGTTGTATAAAGTATCGATAGTCAGAAATCATTACACACATGGATTTGATAAGGACAGAACCTGGGAAAAAGCCATCTATGGCAAAGAGTTTTGTTAAATCAATTACAATATTGGCAGATGCAAATAGGTTATCTCTAACACCTTAATTGTTTTTAGTGATAAAGATTTAGTACCAAATTATCAATAGCTTAGCGTAATGAAGTTTTTAGTTTTAGAGATATGCAAGATTTTAGAGTGGATTTTTGTCATTGTTTTGTAAAATCGTGAAATCAAATATTCTTCATTATGGGCTATTTATAAAAAACATGAACATTTCTGAGAAAAGTTTAGAACAATATAATATTAACTCTCTTTAGGATTAAGTAATGATAAGAGTTATAGAGTCATAGACTTTATTCAGTTTGTAATAGGTATTGATAATTGACACAACTATTCACCAATTTTTAAATGTTCTCACTTTTACTCTTTATAATAGGAGTCTAAAATCTACAGAAGCAGTATACATTTTTAACATATTTATCTGTGGGAATACTTGGTTTGTTTGTTTGCAAAGAATACTGAATTATCTGGGACGGTGACTCTAAATCTCCAGAAAAAATTTTATACAAATTTTAGAAAAATTAAGAAATGGGTTTAACATATAGCATTTCATTTGGAGAAATATGGAAGGATGAAGATGATATCTGTTTCCTGCCAGTGATGTATTTTGATCATAGTAATATTACATGGTAAAACCAGTTAACTGTGGCCTGGGGCTGTGGCTGTACTGGTTGAAACCAGAAGGCCGAATTTTCCACAATTTTCCATCACAACCTGTGGGTTTTTAAAAAATTTGCCCACCTTGCCTATAAAGCCTGGTTTTTCATTTTCCATTGTTTTCAGAAAAAAAACTTCATTTCAAACACAAACTGCATCAGAATGCAGGTGAAAAGGGTCATCAGCTAATTAGGGCACACATTGAAAATTTTAGAGTACAACATTGAACAATTTTTTTATTTGTGTCTTATGTTTGTTTCTCTTACTATGCACTATGCCAAAATGACAATAACAGTTTGTATTTCCATATTTATGAAAACATTTCAATGTTTTTTAATTTGCCTTGATTTTCTCGTTTTAAACCTGAGTAATTGAATTCCATTTACACTTCCAGTTCGCCATGTCAATACAATGTAAATGGAATGCTACTATGATACCAATTATCTCTCATCTAAATTAACTTTAGTATCATTTGCTATAAAGCAGATTAACAATATAATGGCACATTTGTGAGGGTTGCATTCCCCAAAATAATAGATCCAAATTTGAAGATAGAAGGCAAAAAGAAGCATTAGTACCTGAAATCCTATGGATGGGTAGAGTGAGGGCTGGTTGCCTAGGCTACCATAAATAGTTTCAAGAGTCAAACTTGCACTTTTGATAAATCATTTATCTTTGGTCCTTTTGATCAATCATTTATCTTTGGAGGACTTAAAGAAACATAAATATGATCTGCACATATTGGCAGTTGGTGAACGATCAAAATAATTTGTGATTCACAAAAGTTAGCTGATGGAGCTGACTACCTGCTTAGTGGATATAATTATCTAAGCCACCTTAGATAGATAATAATTGCAATAAAGCAAGACATATTTTACATGGTTGATTTATGAGCATTGAACATTGGAAGCTACTAATTTAGCAGAATCAAATCTTACATTTAGGGAAATTTTACATTGTCTACAAAAGCCCATCTGAGAGAGATATGATGTTCAATAAAGCAAAACATATTTTATATGGTGCATCTATATACTTGAGATCATTAGCTGTATTTGAACCTACAAATTTAGCAGAATCAGATAATATATTTAGGAAAATATTACATGTCAACATTAGCCCAATCGAAAAGGTAAGTAATGCTGAAACAGTGAAGCTTTGATTCACCAGATTCAAAGGTGTATAATGTTTTAGATGGGGATGACAGGAACATCAGAGCACTCTTCATCGAGAATGTTTGAAGTTCTCACAAAGAACAGGAAATCTGGAGATGGCACTTAATCAAGCAACAGAGCTGAATTTTTGGGGTATAGAATATATGAAATCTTACATGAATTTGGGAGAAGATGTTTTTCCATGTGAAATATTGAAAGTCAATAAATGGCATGAAGCTTTTGGCTCCAGTAAAATGTCCAGTGTCTCTGTTTGAAAGGATGGCTTTTAGGGGAAACATGGGCAATATACACACCTAGATCGGTTGTACACCTTTTAATCTAGATCTATTGCTAAGCTTAATATAGTTGTAGTTTATTGAAAGTCAAGAAACAGCCTGAAGCTTTTGGCTCCAATGAAATGCCCAAGTCATTATTTGGAAGGAGGGTGTTTAAGGAAAATATGGGCAATATACACACCTAGATCTGTTGTACACCTTGGAATCTAAATCTATGGTTAAGCTTAATATAATCATAATTTTTTTATGAAGGGGACAAATGGATTATCAGGGGAAGAAATGGATGTTACAAGACTCTGCTTATGAGGAGATGATCCCTATGTGCAAGATTTTCCTTCTACTTTTTTTGGGTAACTAGGAGAATTGGCCTTGTAGGCTTACTATTTCATTAATGCTATCAAGCTGTTCAACCACTAAAACTCCTGAGCCAGAGGCTAGCCCCACTCTGAGTGGTATAGCCTGGGTTTGAATACAACAATATTTGTGTCTTTTAACAACTTACTGATTGATCTACACCTGGGGGAAAGATTTGCCTTTTACTTGAATATAAAGATGTGTTTGCAATGGTGCCATCAGAGGGACTGATATGATACTCGAAAATGTTCTAAATGATTTAATCCATGATTCTCCAATCATAAGAGAACTGACTACCTGCAAATATGTTAAGCAAGGTGATGGACTATTAAAACCATGCCTCTACCTCATATACTTACTGCAAACTATATTTGGGATATGTGGTTTCAATTTATCCATCAAAAGTTAGCAAGAGAGGGTGCTGCAGGTGGCAAAAACAGCATTTTGATTTACTTTTCGTTGGTTTCAATCATCAATTATCAATCATCAGATGGAGGGGAGGCAGTAGAAGTCAGAATGCTATTATTTTCTTAGTTTGAAACAGTGACTGATAAAGGATTGACAATACGCAATGAGCATTTAACCTGACTCATTAAAACTATTTATTAGAGAGTTTGCATCCTTCTTTGCTCTTTCAATGTTACATTACTTGTAAATAATTTGCCTATCAGAAGTTGAAGCTTGAAGTATCTATACGATTAGTTGGCTCACGAGTATGATGATAATATCAGGTCTGATTTTTACCTTCATTATTTCGTAAGTAATTCAAATTTGTTTCTGTGTATCCTATAAGGCCCTTTGCAGGACAATGAGAGCTCTGATAGTGCTTAATGATGAGAATCCCAATTCTGCATCTTTTAAATAGAGTTTCCATGTCCAGGGAAAAGCTAAGCACTAGATGAATGCAGAGTGGAGAAAAAGATGAAGTGAACCATTAATAATGCATATTAAAGTGTGAATACAAACTAGGGAAGTTGCATTTCCAGGAAGCGGATATTCCCAAGTAATGGAATGGAATGAGTAAAAAGCTGGCAAACTATCTTGTAAGGATGCCCAAAACATCATGCTAATAATAATTACATCTGCAAGCCATCGTATATACTTGTGTTGTGAATCCTATTTGGTGCTAGCAAAGTAGGGTGTCTGATGGAGTTGTTTTCTCAATAAAATCTAGTGTCTCCATGAATTAGCCTCTTTTTCATCATTTAAGTAAGTTTGCTGGTTATTGATACTGGTATGGTGAATTTTTGCATTTGGATATCCTCCATTGCTGCGATGTATAATCAGCTTGGTGTATTGCAAGTGGTTGTGGCATATGACGCTTATGGATCAACATGACTTGTGATTTTCTTAGACTGAAAGAATAACATACATGTTCATATACATCTCTTAACATTTTTATTACTTTATGAAAAGAGTTGTTACATTCTTTTCTCTGGTTGGCATGTGAGACCCTCATATGCAAAGTTGGGATGACTATGTTACATGGCAAAAATGGACGGGTTAAGTTTTTTGTCTGATTATGTGAGATATGGCACTGCTGATCAATATTGGTTTCTATATACTGTGTAAGCCTTGTACTTTTTTGGAAAATATTTAAGATGACATTTTATGCCATTGTATTCTCTCAATCATGCATTAAACTGCTTGTCAATTTCCAGGAGTTATCAAATCTGTTTTCTGAGTTTGGAAAGATCTCAAGCATTGTATTTGAAAATGAAAGGAAAGATGCTGCAATCATTCGCTATGAAACAGCAACTGCTGAAGGAGAAGAATTAGTGGCTAAAACAAAAGAAAAGCTTCAGAATACACAACTTGGTGAACGGACATTGCGTATTGAAGCATTTCGTTCTGATTCATTGCTTTTTATTGGAAACCTTACTCCAGACATTGATGATGAATTGCTGAGAAAAATGTTTGAACAGCATGGTACAATAGAGAGAGCTTTTGTAAGTTTTTATAACCTGCCATAGTACTTACCTTACTCTATATTGTTATTGAAATTGGGAAAGTTAAAGCTCTGTTTTCAATTTGTTTACATTGCGATTGGTATACTATATTTTAGAGCATAATTGGCTCCTTTTAGGTTTTGCGCAATGCGGCAGGTCGGAGTAAGCGATATGGTTTTGTGGAATATAGTTTAAAATCTCAGGTCAGTCTAGTCTAATAAGCTATGTGAAGATGACTTATATGTTGTGGATTCATTGTGTAGTTCCTTTCTGCCAATATCTAATGAATCCATCTTTTCAGGCATTGAATGCTAAGATGGCCATGGGAAACATAAACATGGATGGCCGGGTCTTACGTGTAGAATGGTCGGACTGTAAGAAAATTGCAGATATGTTTTCAACTGTTCTCTTTGTTGATCGCATACCCAAGGAAAATCCAAATGTAAGATTTTATTCACAGATTGTCCGTGTATTTTCTCTTTTATAATTTTCTCCTTTTGAAGTATTATGGATTTCTTGATTGAAGTCTGAACAAGTATGGTAAATTTTGGGAAAATATCCTGAGGGATTTTCAGTTATAATTTTTCAACTGTGTCCAACGGATTACAGGTAGAGGCTTCTCTAAGATCATTGTTTGGGCAATACGGGAGAGTTAGGGACTGCCACTTAGCCATTGGGATGAGTAACCAGTTTCGTGGCTTTGGGTTTATTGACTTCTATCATTCTTTATGTGCAGACATGGGTGAGTATCTTAAAAGTTTACTGTATTTTGACAAGTTTTTCATCATAACTGTCATTTAGGATAGCTACTTTCTGCGTGTTAGGTTTCTACTGTGTTTAGAAGTTTTGAGAAATCTGATACATATGTGCATTTCTTCTATATCTCAGCACATCAAGCTTTGGACGGCCATGAGCTGGAAGGGCATAGCATACGTGTTAGTTTTGCAAATCCCACAAAGTCAGCTCAGGTGACTAATATTTATTTTCAAGCATTCTATTTCATACATCTCTTGTTACTCATCTAAAAAAATAAAGTCTTTACTTGGCACAAAATGTCTATTGTGTTGTAATTAATAGTGCCTAGAAAAAGAAAGTTTTAGTTAGATTTTCAATTATTTTGGCATTTGACACTGTAGTTTCTAGCTATCTCAGATGATCTCATTAAGTAGTTATCACACTAATGACAGTTTTCCTCATTTATGTTTGTAATAATTACAAGGTAAGGAAGCTCACTTAGCACACAGGCACCTTTAAGCACTTGATTTCTAGCCTCTTTGTTTAATATCAATGAAACCATTTGCAAATGCAGTCTTACAAAATGCGTTTTGGAAGCCAGTCTGCGCCTGCTCCTTATGGTCATGGTGGTAGAGGGGCATTTCCAGGCATGTACACTAACTCTGTTGAATTTTCTGGAGTGTTACAAATTTACAAACAATGTAGCAAATTTTTATGTATGCTTATGTACTGTGTGTGATGTAGGTATGATGGGAAATGCTCCTGTAAGAGGACACATGCCAATGCCCACACCTTCACCAGGACAGCGTTTTATGGGACCTGGTCGTACAGGCATGATGGGCATGGGCATAGGGATGGTATAAAACTTTGACCTTATCATTTAAACCAAGCTCTTTTTCTGGTAAAATTCATGTTGGCATACTGGGTTGTTCCTGATGAACTGTTTCAACTAATATGCTGCAGCAATTTGGACGTGGATCTCATGTTGGCCAAGCAATGCATGATCATGGTCTTCCAGGTGGTGGCGCTGGAATGCTAGGGACAGGTGCAGCTCCCGCAGGAATGATGGGTCGCCCTCCACTTATGAATAGTTTGCCTGCTAGGCGTGGAATGGCTGCTGGAGCTACTCTGGCGCCGATTCCTCGTCTACCAAGTCAAGGTTCTAGAACCTATCTGGTCCTCATGGCCTAAAGTATGCTATTGAAGGTTTTTCTTTGTTAACATTTATTTTTGATTTGTTGCCCTGGCAGGACACAGTTCTATAAATCCTGCCACAATTGCACAGGTGAACAACAATTTGATAAGCATCATAATTGAAATTGAGTTAAAACTCTTAACAATGTTCTTCAACTGTTGTTTTGATTTAATTGTTGGGAGAATTTAAGCATGTTTGATTTGATCATAGGTAGCTACTGCCCAAGCTAAAGCACGAGAAGTGAAGGCAAGAGAGGTAACTGTTAATTTTACTACATGAAGCATTTATGCCTTTACTCAAATGAAAAATTAATTTGTGTCAGGATCAAGTGTATAATAGCTGTATTGAGACCTGGTTGATGCTCTTATTTAATACGTTGCATGTACAGAGCAAAATGTTAAATGTTCTCTTTTGGGTTTATGTCCACTCTTGATTTTTCTTAAATGTATTTAAAGATAATATTGTGTATATTTGTTATTAAGACTATTGCATTGATTGGGGAGGTGTTTTGGAAATCCAGAATTATATTTTTAAACCTCCAATTGTTTTGAAATGGATTGTAACTGTAATATGAGTAAGCTTATTAATTGGAAAATATTTTGTATGGTGCCAATTGTGTATATGGAGTCTGTATATGTTAAAAAAATCATAATTAAGGCATTCATGTATGAGATAGGCAAACATTTAGTTTATACTTACCACACTTTCAAGCAGTCAGTGATTCTTGTTGAGTTGGATTACTATCAAGCTTATAATTTTACATTTCAAAATAAGTAAAAATGAAAGAGGATGCTTATAAAATTCTAAGCTTATTTGTTTGGGAAAATGAAAAGCTGATGCTTATATTCTGCCTTTATTTTGATCTTTAAAGTGTGAGTTGTGTGTATATACAGGAGTACTACCAAAATCAGACTCAGCAGACAGTAGATAATGCATTCAAGCAGGGTGATTCACAGTATGGTTATCAGCAACAATATCATCAACAAACCCAGCAGCAACAAACTGCAATACAAACACAATATCAGGTTAGAATTTTTTCTTTTCTTTTTCAATTGACAATACTCTATGCATGTATATAAAATGTTTGATTGATTCTGAAGTATATTTGTTCCTCCTATTATATTTTAATTGCCAGATATAGTTTTTTCGAGTTTCAATTATTCTATGTTTTTAGAAATGTTTGTTAGTCATAAAATATTTTGTGTTGCATTACATGGCTGATTAATATTTGAATGCTGTAATTAGATGGTTATTTGTTCTTGATTATTTCTCGTATATGTTTATTTCTTCAGCAACAGCTTGGACAGAACACCCAACAGCCATATACACAGTACTATTCACAACCAGCACAAGGTTATGTTCAGTCACAGCAACCACAACAACAACAGCAGGGGCAGGTCTGTGTTCTATCATTGTTAAGAACTAGGAAGTTGTCATTTCCATCGAGTAACATCTAATCTATGGACAAGAATCATGTGTAGATCTCTCTTTGTTCTGCAGTACTCTCAAAGTGCACAATATTACCAGCAACAGCCTGCACAACAAGAATCGGTATGACAAGGCATTAAACGTATTGATTTGGTTTTGCTATCTACTCAGTTGTGCTATGTATGCGTATCAGTTATTTACAGAAACATTCTGGAAAAAAATAATTGCACCTTCTTGTTCTCATGAATGATTATAACTTATAAAAAAATAAAGATAAAAAAATGAATGATTATAACTTATAATAATGAGCATTCTATAGTCACATATGTTGCAGTTAAGGTTTGACCATTCTGTCACTTATCACATTATGGTAAAAATTTGTAGATCTGGTGGGTATTGATGTGGTATTTAATTCATAAGGTTCTAAGTACTTTCATATTTTCCCCACCTATATGGTTGAGCAATCTTTCATTTGAGGCTTCATTTGTTCATTTTTACCTTCATTCTGAGAAAATTTGTTTTTACTTCTGCCTTCCAATGAGAAATATAATAAATTTTGTTTGTTCGACTTTAAGAAAGCTGCAGACAGTTTTTCCCTGGTAAGGTGGCCTCTTAGGTGCATCTAAGGAACTCAAGTTGCAAAATTGGTGAGATCATGTCTTTTGAATCTGCTGGTTATTGGAAGTGAATGTGACTGACCTACCACTAACTTGACTTGTCAGGCAACCTTCCATATGTATCATCTCTACCTGAAATATTCAACCTCTGAACCTTTCCCTTTCTTCCATTTCACTGATCTGTGTTAGCCTCCACTTTTACCTTCCTTTCATAATGAGAAAGGTTAGTATCCATAGATTGTTATGGAGATAGAAGATTTATTATATGAATGTAAATTTTTTGTCTCATTCACTGGGTAATTTTTACTTGATACTGGAGCTCTTAGGTCCAAATCCAGAAGGGGTAGGGTTATACACCTCATTGAGCACTACACGAGGCAAATAGAAAAATAATTCCCTTGTAAATTGGTGTCTTACTTGGCAGTGTCCTAAAAATCTATACTTTATTTATTTTGGTGCTAGTTTTGATTTTGTATGTATTTTTTAGTTTCCTCTAATGTTTTAAGATTTTTACGATTGGTAGGCAATTCAACCTCAACCATATGCTTATGTGCAACCATATGCACAGCAGTATGGCCAACAGTATGGAGCACCAGCTCAACAACAGTACAGCCAACCATATAACCAGCCAGCATCTCAAATTAATACTCAACAATACCAGCAGGCTACTCAACCACAGGTGCAAGCTCAGTATAGCCAACCATATAACCAGTCAACTCCTCAAAGCAATGCTCCACAATATCAACAAACAAATGCAGCTGCTCCAGTAGCTAATGCAGCGGGTATTCTAACAGCACAGTCCCAGGATGGGTCTCAACAACAAGCATATACAGCCTATTACAATCAACAGGTATGTAAATCACTCTAATATTTCAGAATTACGAAGTTGATCGGTATGCTTACTTAAGTCCTTGTATTGCACTTTTTGTGTGTGCTATGAATATTTTTTATTACTTTAAGAATATACAGGCATGGAAATTTATATTTTTCTTTCAGGAATCTTTGTTAAGTCATTTGAGTTCATCCTGACAACAGAGATGATCTTTCACATGTATGGTAGTCAGTGTGAAGTGTTGGTGTCTTTTACATATTTAAAAGACTAAATTTTGTATTATAATTTTTTTTAGATGTATTTTTAAGATTGAGTTGTTATGGTACTATAATCTTATTAATGCAGCAGCAGAGTGTTGCCCAAGTTGCATCTGGTGCTGCACAAACCTCAAATGTCGTTGGAACATCACAACAAAGCCTGGAGGCTCAGTGGGCTGCATACTATGCAAGCCAGGCAGCTTATCAACAAGCTGTGAGTTGACATCTATTCATGTCAGCTTCTTCTGGGTTTATAAGTTTTATAATTTTTACTAATTTTCTGTGAATGGGTTATGCCGTATGCCTTTTTGATGTAGGCAAGCTATCCACAACAGCAACAGCAGCAGCAACCTCAGGTGGCAACTTCTTATAATGAGGTGATTTTAATGGTTAGAGTGTAGCCTATCTATATGTAATGCGAGCTAATAATTTTGTAATTTACTCTCTACATTTTTGCAACTACTTGATTTTTACAATTTCAGAATTGTTATTGTTGATTTGTGTTTTTTGTCAATATAGTATTGTAGTTAGTCTGCTTCATGAATCTCTTTGTTTTAAATGAATTGCATCCAACACCAAAAACTTACATGACATAACTTTTCTATTCATTCTCACTTTTTCATTTAGAAGATATGCATCTCATTGTTACATAAACTTTCTATTGTATACCCCTAGGATTTATGGTTCAACCGTTTCAAATTAGTGTTATTTTCCAGAATTTTGCCATTGTGTCTATTCCTAGTCTTTGCAAGGAATTTGATTTTTTCTTTCCAAATAGCTGGAAACAGATTATGTGCAAATTCTGCATTAGGAGATTTATATAGATCAAACATTTAATTAAACCAGGGGGGTGTTACATAAAATATTTTAAACACCTAAATGTTTAGCAGCTATACGCCCTTTGTCAATTATGTTATGCAAATAAATATGAAAACTGAGTTAAACATTTTACATATCTCACAATGATTCATTGTGAAACCTGACTAGGTGAGCTGGAGTAGGAACTATGCTGTGTTCTAAAATGATTCATGGAAAGAAAATCTGAAAATTAATGAGCAATTGCACAAGAGCATTGAAACAATGCAAGCTCTGAAAGAGACAGCTTTAAGGGCTCTCCTTCAGTACTGTAAAGCAATTAAAAAATGCTTTACATAAATAAGCTAGGCAAATAATTAAATGCAATAAATGAGCACAAATTTAACCTGGATTGATGAGTTGGGACTGATAATTGAACTGAAGTAAATTCAATAATTAAGCAAGCAGTTAGGCTTACTCAGCTTTAAATTTTTAAAAGTGATGCTGAAGCTGTGCAGAGACACTTCGCCATAGTTTTTTAATATTTGATGCCCTCAGTTTGGTGACAGTCTCAGAATCTCTATCGTCTCAGAAGCCTCTGTGGTTCAATTCTGAGTGCCGTGTAGTCTATCCTGAGTGGTAGGTATCAAGCAAAAGTAATCTGTGACATGCAGGAATAAGCTGACAGAACGTGTGCCTAAAAAGTTGTTTGCCTTCACCTTCCTGATATCTTAATTGTCAAGGTGGTGTCTAGGGACACCATTTGGGAGTTTGCTGACATTGAGATGTTGTGGATCTGATTCCCTCCCTCTCTTTCAAAATCACAAAGTGCTCTAATGATTCTTTTTGATGTCACATGTTCTTCCTTATGAAATTAAGTGCACATTGAATGTCTTTAAATACCATGACATAATAACATGTAGCCCAAACATGTGCCTAATCACTTGTCCTTTAATGAGGGGAAGTAAATAGCCAACAAATATAGATTGAAGCTCATCATCCTATGGTACAAATCTCGTATTAGTAGTTCAAGTTTGAAACATGAAAATATAATCCTTAATTGGCCCTTTGTTATTCTAGTTTGCATTGTATGAGTCAATATTGATGTCTTGGGATCAATATTGTAATGACAATGTTTCTTTAAAGCATTAGACAAAATTTTAAAAGAAGAGATAGAAGTGTGAGGCAACGAATAGAACCTTGCAAAAGCATGACCATTAAAGCTTGTAGGAAATCATTTGGCAAGTAATGGATCCTCATGAAAATAAGTGAAGCATGTAGCTTAGAAAGTCCTTAGATGAAGCAAATGGTCATCAGGGAAACCTTTTTTCAGACAGATTAATTTATTTTGCAATATATATGGCGAGGGCCATAAATCTTGTTATTTAGATTTAATCATGTACAGAAAGAAAAGAGGTTAAAATCAGTTTTCATTTACCTTTGACCGAGTTTTTAAAAATAAGGACATGCAATTTTTGTGCAGCAGCCTGTAGTGACACCAGATGTCGGACAAAAGCGATCTGCTGATCAAATGGAATCTGGTTCACAAAATCAAGTATGTTTTTTTGCTTCATTTTGAAGTTACTGCCATCTTTAATGAAAGGTATTAGATTTATCACTCAAATTTGTAACTAAATCTTTGTGGTTTTTTAATATCTATCTGTAGCAGATGACTTACAATTATCAGCAACAGATGCCAACAAATTATCCACAGCAAGTTGCTACTGGAGCTGGGGCCTATCAGCAAAACCAGGCAATGACAGCAACAGCTTATCAACAGCAGACTGCAGTACCACCTACTGGTTATCAAATGCAAACTAATGTTCAGCCTTATCAGCATCAACCTGCTGCGACAGGATACCAACAATCCGTTCCAGCTACAGTTTCTACTGTATATGATAAACCTGTGGTACCTGTTGGAGATGGATACCAGCAACAGCAACCTGTACCCGCAGCTGCTGTTTTCCAGCCAGTTGCACAAGGACAAGCTGTTAATGCCCCTGTCTATGATTACAACAAACGTCCAAGGTTTTGACACTGTCTCTGATGCCATTTCGGATCAACTTTGTAGTTTACATTTTATTTCATAGTGGTACTGTCAATCCAAGTGAAGGGAGTTGGTGGCTTTATCAAGGAAGAGTGATAGACATTTTTTCTAGCCATTTTGTATCAGTATTGGAACTGGGCAGAGTTAATTTAATAATCAGCAATTCATAGATTGTTGCTTGGTTGCGTCAATGGCAAGTTTTAGTGTTAAATATTACACTTACAGTTAAAATATGATTTTGAAATTTATTTGTAATTTTTTTTTCTTATGTAAATTGTGACTGATCTCAGTTACATTATGTTTTTTATTACATTTGCTGTTAAAATATAACTTTGAAGTATATTTCTAGGCTTTTTTGTTCGTATGGCATATTGTGATTGATCTCAGTTACATTATGCTTTGATCTTCAGTTACTTTATGCTTTCATGCTGATGATATCTGTAGCTTATCTAATTATTTACGGTAGAATACAAATGCGTATGGTTTGATGAACTTAACATTGGATATGCTGGATGTGAGATAGGGCACATTCTCTACATTGAATCAGAAACTGTATTAATTTCTAGCCACGATTTTTAAGTTTATCTAGAACTGATTCATTAGAAGAGGGAAAGTTAGTGGAGAGCATCCGTTGGCAGCAAATAACTTGTGTACTAACATTGTTGCTATTTAAGTGGCTAAATATGTTTAAATAACCAGAGTATCAACGTTGTATATTCATTCAAACTGTTATGAACCAGCCTTCACCATCCGGATCACCAGTTAGCTGAATCACCTTAGTATTTGCTATTGTATTCGTGTATTTTGTGACATGTGAGTGGATGTTACTTCGCAAGTATGTCTAATCACATGATCACATATGTCTTATTAGATGCTTGTGTTGTTTTTTACTGAAGGTACATATGTCTGATCACAGTATTTACCATTTTAGTGTTAAAAGTTGTGAATATTTACTTCGTAATAAATTTGCTATAGTACCGGTGCATAAGAAGAATATGCAGAACTTGTATTGGACATGATACATGATTGAAGATTTTCAACGAATGCGAAAATGTGTAATGATCATTCTTTAGAACTTTTATTGGGTGAGGGAGGGAATTGAGTTCCTCTTCCGTTATAAGAGAAAAAAAGAAGCATTGCCCGACCATCATCCCTATAACATAGCATTAAAATCCCAGTGAAAACAAAAATCAGGAAAGGCGTGGAATAGAAGGAAAACAAAAATGGGGAAATATAGTGAATAGAAGGAAACAAATTATTCATCCAATATTACCACCCGATAACCCATGAGAAAGATGGATAATAGAAGGAAAGCAGAAAGATGGGGAAATATAGAGAATAGAAGGAAACAAATGATTCATCTAACAGTACCAACCCATAACCCATGGGGTGATTTCCACCTAACTGATGATGCCAGATGGTTCTCCAGGAGCATTAAACCGCACAATTTTCAACAATGCTGCAGCCAACTTTTTGGATGCTGCCAAATCAATCATGACCCATTAGAGGTGCCGCTAGGAAAAGGGCTTGTTCAAAGCGTCGAAGTTATAATCAGAAATAGCCCCCCACTTTCTTCTTAACCAGTAGTGCCCGAGTTGACTCCACGTATTTTGCCAAAGATTGAAATTACTGCTCTAGCTCACGGAAGAATCCCATTGGAACAGTGCCTTTGAACCAGGCGGTGCCTTCCGCTGCAGATTTCAACACAGCCAAGAATTCGTTTATCCCACCTTTGAATTCCAATCTAACCAAGCATCTGCCACTTGTTTGACCATCGGCTTATTTTAAACCACAACAAGAAAATCAGTTTTCAGGCTGTGTACAAACAATGTGTCCCATCTCCTAGTAGTACCCATCTAGAATGTCCTTGATTGCTGCATCACCAAGACCGTCGTGTATGGTGAAAATCTTATTCAGGTGAACCTCTGAGATAGGCCCTCTGAAAGAGACCTCTTTCTTGCAAAGAATAAAACAGCAGCTCCATCCCTTACTTACGCACATCAAACGAACTCAATCATTTTAATGCATGCGAAGGTAGGGCTTAATTGCTTCCCGCGTAGAAAAATAAATGTCAAAGTCTTTCACAATCAGTATGCTATGATGAAAAGTAAATGTTGGCTTGAAATAAATTAATCATAAGAGTCTTGAAAAAGGGTCCGAGTTTTAAGAACTCGAAGGCCCCTTATAGGAATTGATTCGCACGCTTAACTTAGGACCTACTATATGTCCAAGGAATCCCTTTCAGTTAAATCTTTCGAGAGCTGATACCAAAATTCGCTAGAAAATCAGCAATAGAAATTTAGAATTTGAAATGAATTAAGGACTCTCCATATGCTTGTTTTAAATGATGTTGATGTTCCAATTAGGGGAATGCCTCTCGGATATAACATTTATGATCAGCCTCTAGACAAATCCAAACGAACTAAAAAAATCGATACTTCCTAAAGGTCAAAGATACAAGAATCACTTGAGGTGATTTGCTAGTGTTAGAATATTTTTTTTGAGCAATTGACTTCATTTTTTACAATCTTTTTGAGCAATTGACTTCATTTTTTACAATCTTTTTGAGCAATTGACTTATTTAATACAAAAAATAAATGAAAACATTACCCAAACCAAATTTGCACTTGAGTTTTTTTTTTCAAGACTTACAATCCCTATCCCATTGTAGAATCTAAACTAAGGTCTTGTAAACTTGGTAAAAGCTACACAATTTAGAGGTATGACTAGTTGAACAATCCACTCAACATTTGTAAATATTACATTAAATTGTCAACCAAGGGTTGTAAACTTGTGATGGTGTTGCACTATATGTGCTTTCAAGACTTGAAACTACTTAGGTTATGCTAGTTAAGGTATTGTACTTGTTGGAAAATTACAAAATTGCATAATAGTGAAAGAATCAAACTAGCGTTAATGGCTATAGTTGCTTACAACTTAACTTGTAACTGAACTGTTGCTATTAAAGAATTATTGCACTAACTCAAAACTACTCAAACTGGGAATTAAACTTATTTTAACCTCCAAAGTATTACAGATTAACCAAATGCATGCATGTTTATGAAACATTTATTACTGATAATCAAAATATGATAATCTATTTTGCTTTACATGCAATTTAAGAAACAATGATAAACATAAATAACTACTAAACAAAAATAAAATAGTTATAAATGTAGTGAAGAATAGTTACCTTGAGTGGCATGCTCAAGTGGCTGTCTTCACTTAACTAGAACCAAATCTAAATATCGGATTTTACGCATCCATGTGAAATTGAATTTTATTTATTACGTATCACAAAAGATTACACAATCTTCTTCATATATTGTATTCAATGAAATCATTTTGAATAATCAACATGTCTGTAGATAATAATTGAAATTGAAAAGTAATTGGTAACAAAATATTGAAATCAACTAACTTATAAGGACTCAACCTCTGATTATATACATCCATGTGAAATTGAACTTCATTTATTACGTATCACAAAAGATTACACAATCTTCTTCACATATTGTATTCAATGAAATCATTTTGAATAATCAACATGTCTGTAGATAATAATTGAAATTGAAAAGTAACTGGTAACAAAATATTGAAATCAACTAACTTATAAGGACTCAACCTTCGGTTCTATACAAGCACGAGGGAGTTTATTCTAAACATAACTCTTATCTGCAATCATTAACTATAACTACAACTCCTAGATATTAGAGTACATAGTTGAGATTTGATTGTTCAAACTATATTGAAAAGAAAGAAAAGTTCTAATAGAATTGGAACTCTATAAAACAAATTTGCATGTAAGACACAAATAATCATCTAGAATCTTATCAACAAAAAAAAATCTTATAACTACAACTCCTAGATATTAGAGTACATAGTTAAGATTTGAATTGTTCAAACTATATTGAAAAGAAAGAAAGTTCTAATATAATTGAAACTTTGTAAAAGAGATTTGCATGTAAGACACACAAACAATCATCTAGAATCATATCAACAAAAGAATTCTTGTCAGCGCCTTATTAGCTATCATAATGATGCACGACCAACTTCATCAAGTGTCTCCACATGGTAGTTATTACATTCAGCTTGATTTAACACTTCCCCTATTTCACTGTCCAAGTCTTCCTTTTGCTGCGGGCTACGACTTCTAGTTGTTATGGGCTGTAGTATCTTCTTGGGCTGTGTTGGCGTAAGAACTAACACCTTTGGAGTGTAAGTTTGTACGGACAACTATGCACACTACGTAATGAGTGCTCTTCAAATTAGGAGGGGAAGATCCCTCGTTGTGCTAAAATGCATGGAAAAAAAAAAAAAACTAAATCCTATCTTTTTGTTCTCAGTTGGTAGAGGCACAAGGTTAAGAAAACCTAGAATGTTGCAGCTAAGGATTTTCTGGTTTCGTAGATCATATAACTACAACTAAGCTAACTTCTTTAAATCTATCCAGTTTCCTCAAGAAAACAAAGCGTGAGGAAATGGACCAGGAATAGTTTTTATACGATAAGATGGGTACAAATTTGCAACATGAAGGCAAGGTGGGCACAACTATCTGCTTGGTTGAATAAGCTTATTATCACACACATCATACGATAAGCTTTAAGTACGAATTTTCAACATGAAGGCAAGGTGGGCACAACTATTTGCTCAACTCGAATAGGCTTATTGATAACAAAACACAAAAGATAGCCAACTAGGACAACAAATTGCATAGGTGAGATGCGTACAATCTACGATCGAACTAGCCACTATATATAACTAAGGCAAGCATTCACCATAATAATTGTATGGAACCCGAGTGACATAACAATTCATTATCAAAACAAATGCTCATGAACAGATACAAAAAGACAATATTACAGGCAAGGTGGGAAGAACATATATTAATCTCTCCTGCAAAAGTTCCTTGAACAGATACAATAATAGCAATACTACAGGCAAGGTAGACGCAACATGTATGCTATCAAGCAAAAGTTAATTACAAATGAGCTGAATGCTCTTATTTATAGATATCAAGGTGTAGGCAACCCTATAATCACCTTGAGTCAACTACAGTCCTGCAGTACATGCAAGATCTTATTTTTAAACCCTAATAATGGAAACTATACAGTTAACTGACAAACTACCATCAGTTAATTGAAACATCTAATCTAAATGGACAATGTGCAAGCATGCACGTCCTTATTGAAAGCAAGTTAACTGAAATACTATCATCAGTTAACAAAAAAACCTAAAAGAAACTCCAAGTGTACATAGATGTTTCCAAGATAGACATGGCATGCAATGTGTAACAACGAGTTAACTCAAAAAGAGGCATCGAGCTTAACTCTTGTGTCTAATATCTATGTTGGAAAAGGTGGGATGCCATGAACTGAAGTTCACTGGCCCTGATCTCGGGAAATTAACCCCTTCACGAGGTTGTTGACTGCATCACTATCTAATGGTCGTCACATGTCTCAACTGTCAATTCACTACTTGTCAGTAACTCAAGCAAACATGAAAATATCTGCATACTTAAACTGGCGTTTCACTGACCGGTAACTTTGGCAGCTCTATAACTGAAGTGATGGCCATTGTTTCTTCTACAACTTGACGCTTCTCACATTTTCACGTTTTGACACTTATCCAATTCAACATTGAATGCTTGCTCGCTCTAATTCATGGAAATGACCAAACCATCTGGATGTTGAGGAATACCCAGACTTCGCTCGATCTCAAGGGGTTTGAGACTGCATATGACACACCCATCTACTGATTGTATCTCACGTGCAGCAGAATTGTAATGCTTAATGCAAGACATTACAAACTCTACGCAATGAACTGAGATAGGTATGGAAGCGGCCTCAAGCAACCCAGAGTGCTGAATGTTCTTGATTATCGAATCTCTGATCTTGAGTGGATCCAAAATTGCTTCTGGAAGCACCTTATGCAAATTCGAATCAACTGTTTTGATGAATTCATGAGTCAAAACTGATTTGGTCTTGAAATCGAGCTGTGTGAACTGCATTATGAAAAACTCGCCTGTTGACTGTGAACATGGCTATATTCTGACAATTTTTTGGAAAGCTAAAAATAGCTTGCTGAGGCTAAAAATAGCTCGTCGGAAGTGAATTTTTACGGAAAAGTCCGAGATATGGGTTTTGTCCAGAAAGTGATTCTAAGACAACCCAGAATGTCAGATTTGTAAAAATTCGACCTTTACTTAGCCATGCAAAAGAATTTCGGTTGAGAAAATTAAAGCTTTGAGAACTGATGTTCTGGAACAAATTTTCCTGAAAATTTCTAGCACATGGGTTTCGCCGAGGAGATCATTCTGAAACAACCCAGATACTTTGTTTCGCCAAAAATTTGCTTGTTCTTTGAACATGTGAGAGAATCTAGATGAGAAAATGGAAGAAATCTAGAAGAGAAAAAGACGTTTTCTATTATTTTTAATTATTTTTTGTCTTCTCCTTTCAAAATCGCCACTCTGCCTTGAATCTGAATCTGTACCTGGAAAAGAAAGTTTCTATCACCTTCGAACTTGATTATCTGATGAAAATTCGCCAACCTCTTGAAGAAATTCGAATTCTCTAAGCTGTGCGAATGAGAAAAGGCACCACACTTGGTTAAATAGATAAAGTCATACCATCATGCATGCATGCTGAAACCCTAACTAAAAGAATTCAATTGGCCTTTCAGCAGATGAACTGCCACTGACTTTGAGTCTTTAGACTAAAAATAACATTTAATTTAAAACATGCAAGTTAAAAAGAGGCGCCATATTTAGCTCTTTGAAGAAATTCATCACTTTTAATGCTCTCCATGCAAAAATATTATTTTAATCATTCTGCTAAAAATAGCATCTCGATCCACTCAATAAACTTCACTAATTCCAGAAAGCCAAAATTTGACCTTCTAGGCATCCATTTGCAAGAGTTATGAGATTTTTGAGTATCTCCTACTTTATAGCTGACTACAAAGTTACATCTGACCATGTTCAACTCTGATTTCCGGGTGACCGAATGATCTAAGAGATCCACTGCGAAGCCTGCATGACAAGGATGAAATGTCTACTGGAAGCCATAACTGCTAAAATCAACATCCGACACCTTGGAAAATTAGGCGCCTTTGATTAAATTGATGCACTGATTCCAGACTCAGTCATTTTTCCGTATTGCCTTCTGATGCTTCAAACTACCGCTAACGGTGAATGATGAACCCTGCTGATTGAATAGTAGATTCATTGCGTGACTGGAAGTACTTTGCATCCAATGACTGTATATAAGGTATTTGAAAACTGAATCACGAACCCCAAAAGGATGGGTGCCCCTGGCTTGTGAAAGCACAAATACCATTTTGACAAAAGTGTCTTTTATCTGAACACTATTCTTTGACCCTTGATACCAGGAGCTGGAATGCTCCGATTCATGCGTCATCTGTCTCTTTGCACAGTTGAGTCAACTTACAAGAGATGTCTCTGGAGACGACGAAGCTATAAAACTGCTTCTAAGGCCTCAAAGAGAAGGGCGCCTTTTTCAAGGAGATTGGTATTCGCCATACTTAGCCATTTCTTGGTTGTCTCCAATCACTCTCACTTTTCAGCATCACCATCTTGACCTTGCACGTACGAGCATTTGCCAAATCCCGAAGGCTGATAGTTGAACTCGTTGGATAGCTGGAGTGTTTGCACACAAGTCTTATGAAGACTTCGAAAGCAAATAACCCCATCTGGCAGGCCTAAAGGCTGGGCGCCCCTAGCCTACATATATGCAGTCATGTGTAGCTACGTTTCACCATCCTCTGTTTTACGTGCTCGGTGGAACCTCTGTCACGGTCACTCAGAATGTCGGATCATCTCATGAATGGGTGCACTGCAAAGCTGAACTAAGCTGGAAAAGATCTCAGGAAGACCCTATCTGTAATTTCATTCATTTGGGTAATCATATTGAAGGGTTCCCCTGGGCTATAGAGGCGCTCAAACCACCAATTGGCAATTCCTTGTGACATGTATTATGTCTGCAGTCTCTACTTCTGATATTGATAACCAGAGTTCTGCACTAGGTACGTCTCTGCTTGATAGCTTTTTGGAAAGCCAGATTGATCCTCAAGAGACTGAATCCATCAGTAAATACATGCATTCAGATCTTGGCCTTCAAAAAGAAGGCACAGGGGTGCAGATCTGTATTCTTTGACTGTCTTCATGATGTATACACTCTTTGTAACTTCTGCTTCTACCTTCATCTACCAGAGTTCTGTATTTCAGATGAACTTGCTCCATAGATAGTCAATAAGCTAATTGAAAACATAAGAGAATGAGTGTACTCGCAATTCAAAGCAGCTGAATCTTGACCTTCAAATGGAAGGGCGCCCTTGAGCTACAAGGGTGCAGATTTGCTATGAACTACATATTTTTCACCTTTTTGTGCTTTGTGAACACTGTATTAACTGTTGATGTTGACCATGTCAAAGTACTATGACTGCCAAGGTGTGTGTATGACTATACTTCATCATTTTCACATGTACAGACATTGTAAAGTTGATTTGCACGTTGATTGCGCAAGTGTCTACTACGTTACATAATGAAAATGTTCCTAAACAAAATATTTTAGCACTTTTTGCCAATCTGAAAATCCCCTCCGTCAAAAAGAATATTTTTCAACATCTTTCATCGTAGAACGTTCTGCTTTGAGTTTCAGGCTTAGATTTTGATACCTGGTACTGGCCAACTGCCATTGACGACCTCAGAGGTCCTAACTTTTTTCCTAAAAAAGTGAAAACTACTCACCAGGCTTAAATTGACTTTTAACTGAAACCGACTTCATCACTGTGATCGTGATGTGAAATAAGCCAATCAAAATTAATTTTAGTCATTTCTGACAAATTTCTATTTTTTAGGGTTTTGGCCTAAAAACGGGGTCCAAAAACCCTAATTTTTAAAATTTCCAAATTTTGCTAGTATCTTCCTGGCATCACATTGACCAAAATCCCACACTTGATTTGCCCAAAAACCGAGTTTTGACCTCACTTTTACAAGGTTTAGACCATTTTAAGCAAAATGCCTTAATGAAGCAAAAAATTTGGTTTGGGTACAACAGGCTACAAGAGGTTAATCCACAAGACATATACACAAAGCTAACTACCACTATTAAACAAAATTTCATCCACATTTCATACACTCACATATAAACCATGCAATGCTACTACATCATAACTATATCTCCATTACTATAATTTAGGTCCAAGGTTGTATAATAAGCATGAAAAGATAGCATAGCATAGGAGTATTGCTTGAAAGGTTTATCTAATAATATATGAAAGTATGCATTAAAAACACCAAAACATAGGTTAATAACTAAATCCATCATTCCCCTCAACTATACTTTTGGGTACAAATTATATCGCAGGGTGATCTTCCTGAGGTCCATGTCAACATCAACTCCCTTGATCTGCTTTAAGTAGAAACCTTTGTAAGCTGCAAGTTGTCTCATTATGATGATCCTAGCTTTCTCACACTCCTCCCCTTTTCCCTAGTTCAATGTGGAACTGGATAGAGTAGCATAGATGGGTGAAATGTAAGTGGTACATGATGAATTCCTATGTTAGCACCAATTTTCATGTATTTACATACCCTTTCAAGCATGGTGGTAAAATTATACACCGAGTGAGGTTCCTTTCTCTACAACTCCAGGGTCAAGCTGTTCCATCTTCTTTGCATATAACTGTAACATTGCTGACCTAAGCCCACAACTAATGTTTAAATTCTTTTGTAATCCTTTGTCTTCCGTTTCATAATTTTTCTTCCTACACCTTTATGATCTAGGAGTTTCAACCATTCATCTATAAGTGCATCAGGGTCTTTAGACTTTCCTTATTGGGAGAGCAACTGACTTCTCTCTCTCCTCATATTCTTCCATTATTTCCCTCTTGAATTGTTCATTCCTGTAGTAAGATGCTAGTGCTCTTAACTGGAGATCCCCTACAAATATAAGAGGATTCCACTATGTTTCTTCTGGTACCACATAGTTGTGTAAATAGTATTCACACAGTTGATCCTACTCCTTTGGTGTAGAATTAACAAAAACACTAAGAAACTCAAATTCCCTGCTCATCCAGATTGATTGGTTATTGATTAGCCTACTAAATTGAAAACTCAAAAAATTTTCTTGCAGAAATAATGCATATGTTCTTGCTGGAGGTCTGCATCTTATGATTTGTGCAGTTTTATTTACCATTTCTTCCAATCTGATTGCTGATTTTCTTAGCTCAATCTCTTTCCCTTCTAGCACCTTAACATGTTTTTCAATCAAAGTTTCTTTTTCTTTTTTCCACTTTTTTTTTTCTTGTGAAAACTCATCAATCACTTTCCACAGCTGATAAATAAGAGACAAGGTTGTATGGTGAATTGGAGTTCTTATGGGAGGATGTCTCTGATTTGGTATTGTAAGTTCTCCATCCCCTATTTTTGTAATGGCCAATTGTGTCAATAAATCCAGTTTTGTACCATGGCTATATGTTTGCAATTTTTCTTCCAATTCTTGTATTTTTGTTTCCCTTTCCTTGTCTTTCTTTTCATCGCTTTGCACTAACTCTTCCAAATGTTTAATTATTGTAAGTAGGGGGACCAACCACACCAAGGCTCCAAGTCACAGAGAGTCGAGAGCGGAGGGCTGCCCTATCTTATCTCAAGCTAAAGGGTGTCTAGGACAAGAATCAAGAATGAAGAGCACTCTCAAGCGTTTTCGTCACTCTACAGATCCAAAAACTTAAATGGGGCTAGATTATCCGGTTTTTGGAATTCAGACTGCAATTCAAACAATTTGCCCAAGGACGACAACATGGGTTTGGGATGACAACACAACGCGCTGGCGTCTCTCTAGCGCGTTGGCGTCCGTACGACCAGAAAAATGAAATACAATGTAAAATACCAGAGAACCTACTAATGGTCTAGCTGACTAATTTTAATGAAATAAAACAGAATAATGAAATACGAGAAATAACTACGCAAATGATAAAAAAGGTAGATGAAAATAAGGGTGATGAACATCAACTCACTGAGGCTCCAGTTCACCAGCGAGCTCCACACACATGTTCACCTACACACAACCAAAAGGGAAAAATGTTGGCCTGTATAGGGGTTTGCCTCAGTCAAACCCCCGTTTTGGTGTTTCCACCTCTATGGATAGTCAAGAAAGCCATGAAGTAGGAAATACGATAAAGGAAATAGAAAGGAAAGTACTGAACACTACAAAAGTTACAATACTACTCTATCAATGACAACAAGAAAGGAAAGCAAAACAATACCACCTCCACCCAAAGGCACTCAAGGCCAATGAAGGGAGAATGCAAGACAACGAGCTTGACAAAGTCGACACAGTCACAACCGTGACAAAGGGAGGTCTCGTAAGACTCCAAACTCGCAACTTCTATGGTAGCACAACACATACATAGATGAATTTGATGGAGTAACAAGCTGCTGTAATGCTCAATGGAGTTGTAAAAATGCTCAAGAGATCAAGTGAAATTGCTAGAATCGTGAAGAAGATGAGATAGATTGCTAAAAAGATGAAGTGATAGTGAAAATTATGCATTTGAAGGAAGATTAGGACGGAAACAACTATTTTCAGGTTAGTTGGTCGACACAGAGGCATTACACTTCATGCCCAATGGAGAACATAATGTCCATGCAGACACCAGAGGCAAGAATCTGTCAGGGGTGACAATGTGCCGTGTAGACGTCCGCGTGCCATGTTTGCATCCCTGAAAAATATTCCCCCACTGATACATAGGACAAATGCCAAGTGGATGGAAGGAAGGTGGGTGATGTGGAATTTTTCCTTCATATTTGATTTTCTAAGGTGAGGGTATGCAAAAGGGGAATTTACACAAGGGGTGAAAATTCGCTCCTATACATTTTGCACCCACTTTAGCAAGCACAAGTATCGATGAGTGTTCAGTAAAGTAGATCGGAGAGTTAGAAATGTATACTGAACTATCGAGGAATTAGACAATGATCTCAAAATCTTGAAAGCATAGGGAAGGCAAAGAACTCCACAATTACTCTCTCTTGAGGAGGTTCGAACAAAAGGACTCCGTAGCTCCATAAAACTACAAAGTTGAACAGAGTACATTGAAGGCCCACAAACCAACAATGTACAAATTTCGTAGGATGTAAGTGCTTCATAGGCCCTCAAATGTGCAAAGAAGGCACCCCCCAGACTTTGCAGAGGGACTAGAAAGAAACTTCACAGGAAAACTTGCAAATCAACATGTTAATCCGCAAATAAAACATGTTAGAAAATAAAAAATCAGCCACGTAGGCAAACCAGCAGACAGTCACGTAGATAGTCAAAAAATTAAAGGAAGAGCTTTCAAAGGGGTCCCTCAAGAACCCTTCAAAAGAAAAGGGTTCCACTAAAGGGATGCACTATTTAAAATTGAGAGCATTTTTTGCAAATCAATTCAACATCAAGGAATCCTTTTGAAAGATGTTCACTTCATCAAGGAATTCGAAAAGAAGAAAATACCCCCTCCTGAGGGGAAGGTCAAGGCTTCTCTCATAGGAAAAATTGCTCCCTCATTGGAGGAAAGTTCTTCAAGTTCTTTCTTTGCAAACCCACGACGAAGTAAACACGTTCCGTTAGGGGTCCTTGTTGAGAATGCAATTTTTGAAAAAGTTTGCAAATTTTTTTGAGAAAAGATTCGTTGGTCACTGAATGTGTTTTCTGAAAATCAAAGTTGACATGATATCTCCCCTTTAGGATGGTGCGTGTTGAGCAGAGGCACGTGAAATCCTAAGGAGAGAAAAGCAAGAATGAAAAAAGTGATGTTGTGGCCCACAGTACATAGAGAGATTTCACCGTGGTAATGTTGTCACACACACGAGGGACAACACATAAGCACCACAACATCAAAAATCAAACAAAGAAATGAGAGTGATAACAACACTGTAAAAAGAAATAATGACATCATAAAAAGTGGCACATGGGCGATCTGATATTTTGGGGTCAGAGCTGCTTAGATGCATCCACTAACAACCTTTTTACCATTGCTTCATCATGCTCCAATGTGGATGCAAACCTTCTTGCCATATCATTGTCAAATTCTGTCAGTTTTAAGAAATAATCGAGCCGACCAACTCTTGTGAAGATAAGCAATACCATTGTATCTTCTAGTATTTTCTTATGAGTTGACGACTCTCTCTTGATAACATCACCTCCCATTATGAATCTCTTTTACTTCTGTTCAATGTGTTAAAAAATTTAGCTGAATTCCACTTCTCCACCTTCAAACCCTTCTCTTATTTTGTTGTTTCTTCATGCACTTCCACTACCACTATACTGTAACTGCAACTCCCCTTCTTGGTATCAACTTAATTGAGCTCAAAAATGGGTTATGGGTTCGACTTAGCTCAAGTTCACAAGATTAGGGAATTGGCAATTGAAAGTATGAACAAAAAGTAGGTGCAATTTTAGGAGGGTTTGCATGTCATATCTATCTATTGCATTTGGTTTTAGGTGGTGAAAATTGAAAAAATTGGTTGAATTGTACCCTCCCCCCAACTTAAGGTTTGAAGTGACCTCACTTCAACTTGTGATAGGAAAGGGTATGGTTATAAAATATGGAAACTAATGTTATGAATATATCACATGCTTAATTTAATATGAAAGACATAATGAAAGCGTTAAGAAATTTATGATAATTATGATAGTGTACCTTGCGTACCTATCAAAAGTGACTAACTAAATGCCGCATGTGTGAGTTGAATAGCATGTATCCACAATTTGATTTGATGTGAGTGAAATTAATTGTAGGTGAATAAATGTTGAGGTGCCAGATGTAAGGTAATGAAACAAAATAGATAGATAATAGTTGTTGATGTGATAGTTCAAACGTTTAAAATTTGAATTAACAACAGGAAATAAGATAGGCATGCTACAGGTACTTATTAGGAAAAGATGGATACTATGTGTGAGAATATGTAGGTGAGAACTCGTGAACTGTAATTAATGTGGCACCAAGTGATTTGAATTTTTCTTGCTAGACGACACTACAGGTACCTTCAACATCAGGTCCTGATTGAATGTTGACAACTATTATGCTATAAGTCCCTACTACAACATGACCCTTTTTGAACATTGACAGTTGTGTATATAAGACAGGTCCCTCTGAAAAAAGTATGTACATCAATATAACCATGCTGTGCGTGCTTGTGAGGTAGAATAATAAATTAATCCCGAGTGCTCTTAGGGATTGAGCTGTGTAGCTCAATCTTTTAATCACCTGAAGGACTTGGTATATTTGTTTCTGCTAAGACATCACTTTGTGTATTTAAACCTGTATCTAGATCATTGTAAGGTCCATACTGCTGAAATAGAGAAAAAATAAAATCTTCTTTATGTACTGGATTCTTATAAAGTTTTAATTGATGTCCATTAACCAGAAGTGAAAACCTCACTTCATATATGGTATGCAACTTTACTACTCCATTAGGAAAAACTTGGTTGATCTCATAAGGTCCCAACCACCCGGATTGGAGTTTCCCTTTGAAATCCTTGTATCTTGAATCATATAATAAGGCCCAATCTCCTACAATAAATTCTTTGGTTTCAATATATTGGTCATGCCACTTTGTCTTTTGTTGTTATACTATCTCAGTGTGATGGATGGCCTCCATCTTGATTTCATCTAGCCCATTTAAATGGTGTAACCTTTGCTTTTGAGTTGCTGGGAGATCCATGTCCAACTCTATTGTTGTCCATAATGTGTTATATTCAAACTCATTTGGAAGGATTGTTGTTTTTCCATATACTAGCTCATAGGGTGTAAATCAAGTTGTTTTTTTCCAAGTTTTTCGATATGCCCATACTGCTTTTAGTAACTTAGCAACCCAATATTTTCTATGTAACTACACTGTCTTGGTTAGAATACTTTCAATTTCTCTATTGGTAACCTCCACCTAGCCATTGGCTTGAGGTGTTGAATTTTTGTGCTTGATTTTGTATTCTTCAATTGGTTTAGTGATGAGGTTTGAAGTAAACTGTGGACCTTGATCAATCAAAATTTCCCTAGGTACTCCATACCTAGTAAAATGTCCTCATACAAGAGTTTATCCGCATTTCCATCTTTGGAAAACTGTAATGCCTTTACTTCTACCCACTTAGTCAGATAGTTAGTGCAAACTAGAATGTACTCCTTATTGTCAGAAGTAGGTGAGATTGGTCCAATAAAGTCTAGACCCCATTTTGTCAAAGGGATCTAGTGTTAACTAAGGTTGTAATGGAGTTTTATCACTCTTTGTTGGTTTATCCATTTTTTGGCACCTATCACAACTCCTTGTATACTTGACACAATCTTTGTGTAAAGTTAGCCAGTAATAACTAGTTGTGAGGATTTCAAATGCTATTTTTTTGTTGCGAAATGACCCCCACATGGTTCATCATGGCAAGCCTTGATGATATCATAGATTTCATCTTCCTTTATGCACCTTATCATGATGTTGTCAAGGTCAATGTAGAACAAATAACCTGATACCCGAGAGTATGGAAAACACTTATGTACCAAAAGTCTCTTTTTCCTTGGAGAAAAGTGTGGTAAAATCTACCCTATCAATAAATAATTTTCAATGTCAACATACTAGGGTACATTTACATTAAGCACAAACAAGTGTTCATCTAGAAACGAGTCATTCACTACTCCTTATGCTGATTGTGTTGGCAACCTTGACAAAAAATCTGCCACTACATTAGCTTTACTAGTTTTTTCCACTATTGTAATATCAAACTCTTGTAGGAGCAACCATATGACTAGTCTACCCCCTACTACAGGCTTGTTCATTAAATATTTGATAGCTGTATGGTGTATGTGGACAAAAACTGAATAACTAGTGATGTAGTGCTTGAATTTATTGATGGCATACACTACTGCTAGCATCTCCTTTTCTGTAACCGTATAATTTAGCTTTGTTTCCTAAATATTCTTGCTAATGTAATAGATTTCATATTCTTTGTTACTTTCTTTCTAACCAAAAATTTCTCCAATAGTAGAATTTGAAGCATCAATATGTATATGAAAGGGTAAGGTCCAATTTGGTCACCTTAAAATAGGTGCTTGGGTTAAAGCCTTCTTCATCTCTTGAAAGGAGTGTTGGCACTCTATTGTTCAATCAAATTCATTATCTTTAGTCAGCAAAGAAAACAATGGTACAACAATCTTATTGAGGTCTTTAATAAACCTCTTGTAGTATCTTGCATAGCTAAGGAAACTTTTGATATCTCTTTGCTTCTGCAGTATAGATAACATATAAATGATTTCTATCTATTGAAATAAACAAGAAAACTAAGAGGGGGGGGGTGAATTAGTTGTAGCAAATTAAACCTTCAAAACCCTCAACAATAATTAGATCCACAAGTAATCATTAAAATCTTATTCTATTAATATGATTAAACATGAAATCCAGATAACATAATCAAAAATCACAACACCATGCAAAAGAGAACACCAAATTTACGTGAAAAACTCAATGAGAGAAAAACCACAGTGAGGATTAACTCAAAATATAAGTAATAGCAAAATCGATACAATAGGACTCACTGCCAAAATAGGACACACTGTCTAAAAGGGCTCACAACTGGGGTTCACTGACATAAAAATAATACAAGAAGATAGAAGAAGAATGTTACATAGAGAACACTTCTCAATGCAACAAGGAGTCCACCACAATTGCTCACACATTTTCACATTCTCACATGAAAGATTTTGGATGCATTTAGCTCACTTCCTTCAGGAACCCTAACATGAAATTCACACTCCTTTGCTCAAATTCACATCACACACAACATTCATATCAATCTCACATCTATCTTGCTTCTTTCTCTCTCTTGACTTAACTCACAACAACACCATACATATTTATATAAAGTTCAACCTCAAAAACCTTCTTCAATGTCGACAACTAGCTGTTATACATACAAATTCAAAATAGTTTGGCACCTAAACATTCCTGTGGTGGATATGAACAAAAGACGACCTACATAAATCCTTAATTAGAACCCAATTAGATCCCAACACACTTCAAAACGCTTCCACAAGCCTCACATGTAGCGTTAAACACAAAGTCAACCAACATCCATGCAAAACACCATAAACATTAAGTACACACTTCCTTAAATCAACCCAAAATTTTTGGACAACATAATTCACTTGAACATGATCCAGAATAATCCACGAACTAACTTCATCCAAGCTCGCATCAACAAACACTTCAACTCAAAACAACTGGTAACCCTTATTTGCATATTGATAAATGAAACTCACTTTGTACTGCACCAAATCAACTAAAAAATTGAATACAAAAAGATAAAAACATTATAAGAAACTTCCCAAATCCACACAACTTGAAGCCAAACAAAAAAGAAACGTGAAGCAAATACATTTCTCCTAGGCCACATAAAACATCACTGAACAACTAGTTCACACACTGGTGAAAATATCTCACACTGTACAATGATCCAGAAACCCAAAATTTGAATATAGCAACCTATGACAACCTTGAATAACCTATAAGATCCACACAAGCATAACATCAACATAGAAGAAACACGAAGCACAATAGTAGAGCACACTATGAACACTTGCATAACACAATTTACTCTGTTTATCAATTTTTCTCAAAAACACTTGAAAACCAAGTACTAGAGACATCATCTCAACTCATTACTTCATTCCAACTCATCTTTAGACCTTGCAACAAAAATAACACTTCCTCAAGATCTCAACTATACATGCACAACTTGTTTTCCTCTTTTTCACAATTTTCTCAATATTCTTGACATCTTCATCCCATAGTTGACATAAATGACAAAACCAGATAGTAGGCTTCCTGTTGACATCAATGAAAATACCTTCATACTTGCAACAATCTCCCCCTTTGTCATTGATGGAAACACAAGAAGTGAAAAGCCACCAAATACAACACAACTCTAAACACTCTTTCTCTAACAACTTTCTCTACATGATTCTCTCTCCTCCTTTGACATCAATGGCAAAAGATAGAATGTTTTATATTGTTCCCCCCCTTTGACACTGAACCGAAAATACTTGCTCAGAAGACCCCCCCTTAAGAGTATGCCTAGCTAAATCAACAACTCAATGAAAACACATGACACTACCTACTCCCCATGAGAGGTAGCCACCAACATCAATCCATAAAAGGGATAGATCCATAGATCCACTAGAATGATGCATCTAGTTTAAGAAAGGAGGGGCAATAACCCCCAAGTTCTCCTAAAGATACTCAAAAGTATATTTAGGAAGAGCCTTAGTAAATATATCAACAATTTGATCCTTTGTAGGAACATACTCAAACTTCACTTCATTCTCCATATCCTTCTCTCTCAAAAAGTGATACCTAATAGATATATTCTTTTTCCTTGAATGCATGATTGGATTCTTTGAAATATTAATTACACTTGTATTATCACAAAAGATATAAATAGGCTCGTCATACACAACTCTGATATCCTTCATTGTCTGTCTCATCCATAATACCTATGTACAACATGATGCTGCTATAATATACTTAGTCTCTGCAGTGGATAAAGAAACTGAATCCTCTTTCTTACTCAACCATGACACCAATATATATCCAAGAAAGAATACACCACCATTTATACTTTTCTTGTCATCAACACAACCAACCCAATCTGCATTTATATAAGCACTTAATGTGAAATTAGTATCCGTAGAATACCACAAGCCATAATCCAGAGTGCTTTTTAAATGTTTAAATATCCTGTTCACCGTTGCAACATGTGTTTCTTTAAGATCTTCTTGAAATATATAAGACAAATTGCATGCATGATATAAGGTCTAGTAGCAATCAAATACAATAGTCCACCAATCATAGATCTATACTTTCTCTAATCAACCTTAGGCGAATCATCATCTTTGCTCAATTTACAACCAGTCACCATATGAGTACATACTGATTTGGAGTCATCCATTCCAAAATTCTTCAACATCTCTTTGACATACTTAGATTGTGAAATGAAAATCCCTTTATTTGTTTAATTGATTTGTAGCCCAAGAAAGAAATTCATCTCCCCAAACATTGACATCTCAAATTTTTTTTGCATTTCCTCTACAAACTTCTCACACATAGCCTCATTTCCACCAAAGATAATATCATCCATATATACAACTACTATCAAGATTTTGTCTTCCTCAATTTTAAAGTAAAGATTACTATCTGCGGTGCCTTACTGAATTCTTGCTGTAACAAATACTTGTCCAATCTTGCATACCAAGCTTTGGGAGCTTTCTTTAATCCATATAATGCCTTCTTCAACTTACATACCATATTCGGTTGATATAAAAATTGAAATCCTTCCGGTTGTTCCATGTAAACCTCTTCTTCCAATTCACAATTCAAAAAAATAGACTTCACATCCATCTGATAAACCTTAAAATCTTTGTGTTGTAAATACCAAAAAAATTTTGATAGCTTCCATCCTAACCACATGAGAAAAAGTCTCCTCAAAGTATATACCATCTACTTGTGAGTAAACCTTTCACACAAGTCTTGCCTTGTTTCTTACTACTTCTCCATTCTCATTTAGCTTGTTTCTGAATACCCATTTAGTTCCTATTACGTTTTTGTTTGTTGATCTAGGGACCAATTCCAAAGTATTTTTCTTCTCTATCTGCATAAGTTATTCTTCCATTTCCTTCATCCAATGCTCATCCTTACAAGCTTCACTACTAGTTTAGGTTCAAATTTATAAAGTAAACACAAATTTACCTCAACTTTAACAACTTTTCTTCTTGTCAATACACCTTTCCTCTTGTCTCCAATAATTTGATCATCAAAATGATTCTTTTGCACATAATTAGGGGTTTTAGGGGTCTTCTTCAGAGCTTCCTCCTCTTCATTTTGCACTTCTTGTTCATCAAATATTTCTTCTACTTCTCTGCAATCAGATTCATCTGAGACATATCTATCTATTGCAATAGAATTCTACAAGTTTTCATCAACTTTAATATTTGCACTTTCAACTATCTTTCTCAGCCTTTTATTATAACATATGTAATATTTGATTCTAATAGAATATCAAAGGAAGATACCTTCATTAGACCTTGCATAAAATTTTCCTAAGATTTCTTCTTCTCTTTTGATGTAACATTTCCTTCCAAACATTCTAAAGTACTTCACAGTAGGAATCCTTCCATACCATAGCTCATAAGGAGTCTTTGTGCTGTTAGCTTTAGCTTGAACTCTATTAAGTATGTAAACAACAATATGAATAGCTTCTCTCTAGTAGACTTCCAATAGATTTTCCTTTTCATCATAGTTCTAGCAGCCTATTGAACAATTTTGTTTTTTCTTTTAACAACTCCATTCCGCTGAGGAGTTCTAGGGGCAGACAATTGCCTCTTTATTCCATGAACTTCACAAAACATATTAAACTCATTGGAGGTGAATTCACCTGTCATATCTAAAATATTTTATTTTTCAATCCATTTCATTCTCAACCAGAGCTTTAAATGCCTTGAATTTATCTAATGCATAGATTTCTCTCTAAGAAAAGTAACCCATGTCATTCTTGAATAATCATCAATCAAAGGCATAAAGTACCTTTCACCTTGTACATTTATCACTATAGTAAGACCACAAAGATTTGTGTGCACTAATTCTAGTAGTCCGGTAGCATATTGTTCCCTTCCTTTAAAGCCACTCATTTGTTTTTCAAATTGACAACTCTCACAAACAATATTGATAAACTTTGTGATTCTAGGTAAATCTCACTACATGAACTGAACTAATTCTTGCTAAATTATCAAAATTCATGTGACACATCCTCTGATGCCATAACCAACTATCATTAATTTGAGACATAAAGCAATGAACATCAACACCCTTAAGTTGATAGATGTTTCCATCTGTCCTTTTACCAACAACAATCAAAATTCTAGACCTTTTCCGGATCTCACATGCTTTATCCTTAAACACAAGATTATATCCTTTGCTACACATTTTTACAACAATTAAAAGATTATGTCTTAAGCCCCTTACATAATAAACATTGTTAGTATTATGCTTGCCATCAAAACTGATTGAACCTATTCCACAAATCTTTATTCCTGAATCATCTCCAAATTTATCTAATCCTCCATCATACTTCTCAAGTTTAACAAACTTACTTTTGTCTCTAGTCATGTGATTAGAGCAACCACTGTCAACAACTCAGTAATTCTTATCCTCTTTGACATGAAAAATAGATACCAAAGTACCTTCAACCTTATCCTTCATCTTTAGAACACTTTCTTTCACACAACTTTCAGGGTTAGCAAAACCATATTCTTCTTTTATAGCCAAAAACAAACATTCATTATCATCAAAGTCTCTACAATCAGATTCATCATTAAAAATTCCAACATCTTCTCTCACATAGTAAGATTTCTTAATCATTTTTCCTTTGTTTTCCTTGTTCTTATTATTTATAGCTCTTTTTGGACATCTAGAAGCATAATGACCTATACCACCATAGCTAAAACATTTGAAGGGTAATTTACCTTTGTAATTACCGGTGCCCTTTTTCATCTTCCTCACAAAGTTAGCTTCCAAATAATTGTTACCTATTTTTAACTACAACTCAAAACAGGTAGAGCTGAATTGCATTCAGTATTCAAAGGTACACAAGACATTCAATTTTTTTTGCTAAGTATCATTATTGTGTAATGATTGATTACAAAGTGAATTTCAGTTTTATTATGCAAGAACATTTCAAAAGAATATTATGAAATTGCATAAGTTTTCTTTTATTCATAATGTAAAAATGTTTAAAGGTCCCACACAAGCCGTGGGAGTAACTGAAATAACTAGGAGCATATGATAAATATACAATAAGAGGTAAACTATACAACTGAAGATACAAATAAATATGAGATGATAAGTGATTCGTCATTGCCTCGAATGACAAATCATAGGTCACGGTTGTGTTGTATATTCATGTATCTAGCTCCAGTTGTTTTAGTTCCAGCTCCAAGGACACCTGCAAGATTGTTAGAATATGCTGTTAGAGAAATGAGGAATCTTAAATCATCTCATGTTTACATACCAATAGAAATACAATTCACGTCCTATGAGATATTCATCACACGATCAAGTCAATAGGAAAAGGGATATTTTGAGAGCACAAAAGATTCATAAAAGGAAGCTTTCAACTTCAATTATTTTGCTAACATGTTTGTTTAATGTGCAGGAACAGGCACACATTTCATAAATGATTCAAAATTTTAGCATGTGGGTTAAAATGTGGCTCCCTCAAGGGTTGAGCCCAACATGTTTAAATACAAAGGAATTCAGTTTACAGTCTTTACAAAAAAGAACAAAGAAGCATTTTTTTTTTCACCAAAGAAACCATGTTTGCATGCATGTCTTATGCTGTTAATGGTTTTACATCATGCTTTTATTGATTGTATCATCATCATTTCTACTGTTCATATAAAAAAATGCATACATTGATGCTATAGTTCATTCATAGATTGCCATAGAAAGCAACATATTTGAATAATAAGATAAAAATTCAGAATCCATGTTCATAACAAAGACTATCATCATCATAAGTGCAGGGCAGCCATCATATATAACCGTCAAAAAGTAAGGACAACAAGGAAGACTCACTATACTACAATGTCAAAGGAGCAGTTATATGCATTAAGGATAGTCAAAAGACATGGATATTAACGAAGAAGTTCACATTGTTAAGTGATGTATTGATAGTTCTAATGCCTATGCATTAAGGAAACAACAATTTGTATGAAGACATTGACCAAAACTATAGTCACAATATGCGAGGAGGAAATCAAAAGCTAAATGATTTAAGAAAATAGTTTATGCTTTTCTCAAGCTTATCGTTGTGAGTAAAAAGCATATAAAAGGACAATTCACAACCATGTGAATAAGGGGGGCTATCACAACAAGAAACCATAAAGTACAGATGCTGAATAAAAAAGCATGAAGGTCACTTTTGGTGAGCCAATACAAGCCGTTAAGGGGTTATTTTTTGAAATAATATAGGATACAGTGGCATATCAGATGGGAGAATAACGAGAAAATAAATGCATTTGTGTGACATGCATATAATGAGAGAGTCAAGCACCGATAGTAATCTTATTAGTGAGACAAAGGGCATTTATTTGCCCTATAGGATGATAGTATTGTGCATAATATGATAGAGTGAACATAAGCTACAGTTCTGAAAAATGATCTTATGAAAAACATAGCTTTAAATATGACAAAGTGACTAGTTCCTTACTAGGATTGTTTACATATTGATGATACAAGTTTAAAATAAAAGATAGTCTATATGACTATAGCATTGTTACATAAAGGCAACATAGATACAAATCTATGAGATCTAAAGAAAGATTATGGGCATGGTTATTTTTGATACTGAAAATAGAGATTATGAGCAATTCTTACAATCGGCCATGAAAATATAGAGAAACCCCACTAAAGAAAATGGATGTACGCCATTTATTTCTTTTTTTTGCAGAAAAATACAGATACAAAGCTCGACCTGCAAATAAATGTGTACCCAGAAGTAGAATGACAACTGTGACCAACAAAAGTAAAAAAGACCCAAAAGATTGTTCATAAAAACAAATGCCTAGATGTATAATCAGATGCAAGGCCACAACTAGTAAGAGCACATATGATCTCTTTAAATGTTTAAAAGAGTGAGTTGGGAGTACAAAATACTACATTTTTTGCAGAAACAAAAGAACCCCATTAAGCTTTGCATAAAGAAATGTATAAGTTTCATCATTTTTTTTCATATATTGAGCTCGATTTGAGCTTCTTGTAACATAAAATGAGTAATGAGTACAAAGATTCAGCAATATAGTGCTTATCTATTGTCGGCCTGAAGGGAGAAAGTTACTCATTGTTTTATCGACCATGAGAAAGGAAGGAATGGCCAAGGAAAATATAGACAAATCTCATGAATAAAGGAGCTTCACAAACTAAAGATGCACGAAGGAAAACGAGCTCAAATCAAGCATATTACTGGCTGAAATAAGCAAGATATTCAAAATGGGTAACTTACCAAATAGTTCGAGCTTTTTTTCTGCATGAAAGACTAGATCCAAACGCCATATCCCATAGTAGATTTCAAGAAAGCCGCAATCCAAACCCTACTTCAACCATGACGGTGCTACTCCAACAAAAGTAGGGTGAAAAGTGAAGTGTAATATTAGGTTTTCAAAGTGTTGCTTTTGTCCTCGATGCCCTAAATCAAATGATGGAAATTTTTCAACTTTGTTTAAAAGAATCATTTCATCCGAATAATGCCATGGTCTTGTCTTTTTGACAATTGACCTGATCATATTAGGTGAAGCCCGTGAGTTTATAATGTTGACTTCAAAATTATCTTTGATTTTGAAATATAAGGTTTGCTTCACTTCTACTTATTGCATGAAGTTAGAAAAAAATAGCGATGTGAATTAAATATTTAAGTTAATATTTAATTACCTTAATATTTATCATGCAAAGTGACACAAGAAAAGTGGGTTTAAGTTTAGTTTATGCATGGGCAAGTTGATGGAAATGAAGCTGTTCACTCTTTCTTTGGCCCACGTTTTTGGAGTTTTCGGTTCAGTTCGAGTGCCCCATGAGTCAACTATGAGCTGACCTCAACTTTGAGCCGGAGTTCACTTATTTTCACATGAGTTTGAGCTCTTCTTTTCAAGGTTTTAATTTCTGCTCGGATTTCACATTGGAGATGCAAATATTTTTGACTTCAGTTCTCATTTAGTTCCGTTTTTGGCTGCTTTATGCATGTCTTATTGTATATATTGAAAAAATTTAGTCTTTTTCCTTTGGTTCTTGTTTTCTGCCTTTGCCTTCAACAAAGAGACTTCATGTAACTTAGCTTTTACATTAATATAGTTTTACATCTTTATTGGTTAACCATGTTTGTAGTGTGCATATTTATTCAATTTGATTTTTCAGTATTATATAGTTTTGCCTTCAGAATTCCAGGCATCGTCATTGTGTTGGATTCGATTGAGGGATTATTGTGTTTCATGTTAGAACCTCTGATCTTTCTATCTCTTTCATAAATTTATGCATACAATTAGGCTTAAGTTCACGGGTTATACATTGTGCAGATGATTAATTTATATTTTGGTTGTGAAAACAAAGTTTTCCTTCGAAAACATATTTTGTCAAAGCCTGTGTATGAAACATTTAAGTGTTTTAAGTTATCAGATTTAGTTGTGCAAATTGAAGTATTGATAAATCATCTATGAATCAGGTTGCAATCAAATGTCAATTAGGTGCATCACCTAGATTTAGTTTCAGTTTATGCATTTATTTTAAGCCTTTTTCCCTTTTCCAAACAAGTTACAAATAATTAACCAGAAAATCATATAGGAAGCCGACCTAGAATCCTGAGGTTTACTTTCAAATAGGATACCCACAACCTGAAAGTAATCCAATGTTACACGAGATTGCAGAGTTTTTCAGCTTTGCATGCAGGTGCAAATCCCTATGATAACAATAATCAAGAACTTCTTCATTTGTATTTTCAACCTTCTTTGATTTACTAGCCTTGAAAGTAGTCTCAAATTTTGTTCTTCAATTTTCTCATTTCAAATGTAGTTAGAGTACCAATCAATCGATCTCTAGAATAATTGTCAAAATCAAATTTTCCTCAATAGCAGACACCTTTTCATTGAAACAATCCAAAAGAGATTTGATAACTTTCTTCACTACTTTAGATTCTTTAACTGTTGCACCAAGGCCTCTCATAGTGCTCACCAACTCATCAACTCTCTGTATGTAGCCTTTAATTGTTTCTTCTTCAAACATTTGCATCATTTCAAATTGTGCCTTCAAGTTCTAAATTTTTTCTTTTTTGATCTTCAGATCTCCTTCATAAATGCTCTCTAGCTTATCCCAAACTTCTTCAACAGTCTTCAAACTCATAACTTTCATTAATTCAATATTTGAAATACTATTCACAATAATAAATCTTTCCTTAGAATTAATCTCATGTGCCTTGATTTTTGCACTTGTATTTGAACCATTCAGAGGTGGAGTATATGTATTCTGATAAGCCTTCTCAATCTCATAACCTTGAGCTGATAGATATCCTTCCATCTTTGTCTTCCAGAATGCATAATCTGAGCCATCAAATCTAGGATATTCCAAAGCAATTTTGTTTGCTATCTCGGATCTACCTCAAGTGGTTAAGCTCTTCTCCAAGGAACCTTGCTCTGATACCAATTGTTGAAATGAACAAGATAACTAAGAGGGAGGGGTGAATCAGTTGTAACAAATTAAACCTTCAAAATCCTCAACAGTAATCAGATCCATAAGCATTCATTAAACCCTTATTTTGTTAATATGATTAAAAATGAAATATAGATAATAGAAATTGAAATAAAAAAACCATACATAAAAGAACACCAAATTTACATGGAAAAACCAATGAGGATCAACTCACAATATAAGTAATAAAAAAATTCGTACAATAGGGCTCATTGCCAGAATAAGACACACTGTCTAAAAGGGCTCACAACCAGGGCTCACTGTCACAGAAAGAATACAAGAAGATAAAAGAATAATGATACACAAAGAACATTTCTCAATGCAATTGCTCACATACTTTTGCAGTCTCACACGAAAGATTTCAGATGCCTTCAACTCACTACCTTCAGGAACCCTAACACAAAATTCACACTGCTTTTCTCAAATTCACATCAAACATAACATTCAAATTTAATGTCACATATATCTTGCTTCTTGCACTCTCTTTCCTTAACTCACAAAAACACCATAACATATTTATATCAAGATCAACCTCAAAAACCTTCTTCAATGTTGGCCACTAGCCATTATACATACAAATTCAAAATAGGTCGGCACCTAAACATTCCTGCGGTGGATAGGAACGAAAGACAACCTACATAAATCCTTAATTAGGACTCAATTATATCCCAACACACTTCAAAACACTTCCACATGCATCACATGTAGCGTTAAACACAAGGTCGACCAACACCCATGCAAAACACCATAAAAATTAAGTACATGCTTCCTTAAATCAACCTGAAACTTTCAGATAACATAATTCACTTGAACACGATTCAAAATAATCCACAAACTACTTAAGATTCATCAAACACTTCATCCAAGCTCGCATCAACAAACACTTCAACTCAAAACAACTGGTAACCCTTATTTGTATACTGATAGATGAAACCCACTTTGTATTGCACCAAATCAACTAAAAACTCGAATACAAAAAAGATAAAAGAATTATAAGCAACTTCCCAAATCCACACAAACTGAATCCAAACAACGAAGAAACATGGAGCAAATAAATTTCTCCTAGGCCACAAAAAACATCACTGAACAATTGGTTCACATTGGTAAAAATATTTTGCACTGTACAATGATCTAGAAACCTAAATTCTGAATATAGCAACCTTTGACAACCTTGAATAACCTATAAGATTTGTATAGAAATAGCATCAACATAGAAGAAATGTGAAGCACAATATCAAAGCACACTATGAACACTTACACAACACAGTTTACTCTGTTTATCAAATTTTATCAAAAGAACTTGGAAACCAAGTACTAGAGACATCATCTTAACTCATTACTTCATTATAGTTCATCTTCAGAATCTACAACAAAAGGGAACACTTCCTTAAGATCTCAACTATACATGCACAACCTGTTTTCCTCTTTTTTCACAATTTTCTCAAGATCCTCGACATCTTCATTCCATAGTTGACATCAATGACAACACCAATTAGTAGACTTCCTGTTAACATCAATGACAACACTTTAATACTTGCAACACTATCTTGTGGATCAACCTGAATCCCTGCATTGGATATAAAATTCCCTAAGACAATTCCCTAAGTCATCATCATAAAGCATTTTTCATTACTGAGGGACAAGTTGTGTTCTTTACATCTCTTTAATATATTTTCCACATTGCTAAGGGATTCCTCATAAGTTTCCCCATATGTGATGAAATCATCCATATATATCTCCATATAGTCATGAGCATAATAAAAAAATATGATGAGCACTGCTCTCTAGAAAGTAGCTGAAGCATTGCATAAACCAAAGGAAAAAATAGAGTAAGCATAACTACCCCAAGGACATGTAAATGTTGTCTTGTCCTGATCCTTTGGAGCAATTTTTATCTGATTATAGCCACTGAAACCATCTAGGAATGAAAAGTACTTCTTCCTAGCTAAAGAGTCAAGCACTTGATCTATAAAGGGAAATGGAAAGTGGTCCTTCATCGTGGCTATGTTCAGTTGGCTATAATCTACACATACTCTCCATTTTCCACTTTTCTTGAGAACAATGACCAGATGTGAGACCCATTCACTGTCAGATATAGGATAAATGAATCCTGCATCAAAAAGTTTTTGAAGTTCATCTTTGACTATTTCTCTCAAGACAGGGTTCATTCATCTTTAAGGTTGTCTAATGGGTCTATAACCATCATTTATATAGATCCTATGCATACATAAATTAGGATCTATACCTTTCATATCATGATAGTCCCATGCGTATGCTAATACATGTGCCTAAAACATAGTAGTTAGGGAATTTTTCTACCCCTCAATCAATGCATTATTTATGTTCAACATTTTTATTGGGATGACTTCTAGTTCCTTGGAAAATTCTTGCACAAATGAGAGGTCAAGGCTTGGAATGATTGGTACACACTGTTGTGGTATTAAGGAATAGAAGATCTGAGATATTTCTTCTGAGGAATTGATAGGTATAATACTTTGCAAGGGGTCTTGTAGGCATGTGAGACAGTCTTGTTGCTGTGGGCTTCAACCATAGTCATCTATATTATATGAGTAATCAAATCATCTTCATCCTAATCATCCAACAAAGGGTTGTGTTCTATTTTCATCAAAGTTTGTAGGGAATAATTATCTTCCTCATCCAAAGTGGGCCAAAAGGTTTGCTTAAGATCAACATGAGGCTAGGTTGGAGGATAGAGGACCAATTTATTGGTTACAGTCCCATTAGATATTATCATATTACCAGATCTACAACCTATAAATGCATAAGCTGTAGCTAACCATGGTTTTCCTAGAATGAGTGGCTATCTTGCAAGATTTACCTTTGGCTGTAAAACTATAAAATTAGTAGGATACTCCAAATAATCTAATACAATAAATAAATCTTCAATGATTCCTTCAGGCTTGACTGCTGACCTATCATCCAACTGTAAAATATTTTGTGTAGGTCTAAGGTTGGATAATTGAAGTAATTGCACTATTTCTTTAGTCATGACATTGATTGCTGCCCCTAAATCTATTAAAGTGTTCTTGATGAGTGTTCCATTAATCTTAATGTCCATTACTAGACTTCTAGGGTATGTGTATTTAGGGACAATGATGTTCCCTAACATGATATCAAAAAGTTTTCCTAGGATATGAACTATCTAAGGATCCTTCCTTTTCCTCCCTGGTTTCTTAAGACATAGGTCCCTCACAATTTTGGTATAAATCGGGATATCTTTAATAGATTGGATGAGAAGAATCTTAATGCTTAAATCCTTTATTTTACCTAGTAGGTCTGTCTCAACCAGTTGTGTGCAATTTTTTTGAATGGATAAGCGAGGATTTGGACTTGAGGTAGTTTGGTGTACTTGATTTGACTCAATTTCTATAGGTAATTTGTCTAAAGTTTCAACTATAGGTTCCTCGTCCTCCATCTCAATGATTTGAGGGGATGAAGGTCCAACTAGTTGTTTCCTTGACTTGAGGTAAATATCACTCACCTCTACCCCATAAATGGGGTATTGCATATCCTTTTTAGTATAAGCCTGTTGAATAGGCTTGTTGTTAGGGTTAGGTGTAGGTTGCTGCCATTGTTGAGGTTTTTGCCATTGATTTTGATTAGCTAGCCAGGGTTGAGAATTCCAAGCAAATTTTTTTTATGTCCAATGGGAAAGGATGAATTAAAGTTAAGAGGGTCTTATGACATACCTTGTCTTTGTTTCTTTGCCTTCTTTGAGCTATGTAAAAGAGCTATCCATCTTCTCATTCAAGTGGTTGAAAATAAAGTTTCTTAGTTTTGTCTTGTCGAATACTAGCCATCCTCTTGCATTTATAGTTTGTTGTTCTTTGCCTATAGCTTGGGAAGTATTCAATGATAATTTATTTAGCTTCCTCTTGCTTCTTCTTGATGCAAAGAGTGTCTAATTGAGTTTCCAAGTGACTGATAATGTCCTCCATGTTGGTTGGGCTCCTTATTAGATGGATTAAGTCTGATCTTGTTTCCTCCCTTTCCTCTTCCCATGAAATTTGCTAGTATTGAAACCTTGAAAGTTGTTTTTACCTTTTCATACTCTTCCTTCAATTTCTTCTCATCAATCGACACCTTGGCACCACAGCTCAAATTGAAAGCTTCAATAAATCCTGCCTATGTAAGACCAACCATTTTCATACCAAAATGTGTCCTTACAACCAAAAAATTAGGGTCATAATTAGCTGCTATAGCTTTCAGGAGGTCAATGTCAAGGTATACATTGGGAACATCAAGTTTTCCCATGTCTAATCTCCATCTGTTGCATGTGGTGACAATGCAATACCTCTTCCTAAACCAATATTTGAATAGAGGCCATCCAATTGCTTGCAGTGTAGCATCCTTAATGGCATATTGTCGGTCGACAATGCCATCTTCTATTCTAGGACCTTGGAAATTAATTAACCGTCAAACTTGTTATTCGTGGAGTTGGGTAATTGGTCTTGTAATATGGTCAAATTTGGATCGATGGATGGCTCAGATGGAGTCACATAAGTTTGAAAATTTGACTTATGTTGACCTCGAAACCAAGCCTGTTAGATTCTGCCATGTGGAATTTCATCTTCACTGTCAATACGAGTGCCACCACACCTTACGAGCTTTGAGAGTTGTAGACACTTAAAAATGTCTCAATGGATCACATTGGTAACTAACATCATTTCATCCTAAAAACCATCCTATTTTCGCATAATTGATTAAATTAGCTTAAATATTTAATTAATTACTTCATTTTCATCTATTAATCTAACTAATCTAATTAGGTTAATTCACCTCCTTTCATGCTAACATTTCATCTTATTAAATTTAATAAATATAATTATTTAATTTAAAATCCCTAAGTCCTCTTAGTTAATTAAAGAACCCTAAGTTATTTAATTAAATGTCATATCATACTCCCATTTTCATTAAATCACTTTATTTAATGAATATCATATAATTATTCTAAAGTAAATGTTTAATTATCAATTATTAATTAATCTGATTCCCCCCACTTGCAAAAGAATATTCCAAGGGAATATTCCTCCTCTGCACATTCCTCCAAAATAAATATTCCCTTGGAATATTCCTTCCCCTTTTGCACATTAAAACTTTATTTTAATTTACTAATTATCTATTTCTCTCACCCATGAGAATATTCCAGAATATTCTCTTTCTTCACCCATTTGAAAAAAGGAACATTCTTCCTTATAACAAACTCACAAGACTTCATGTGCAAGTTAACTTACAAGACTTCATGTGTAAGTTAACTTACAAGACTTCTTGTGCAAGTTTTAAAAGTGCGTTTGTTTGGATGAATGTAAGACCTTGACTAAATATCATCTTGCATCCTCAACCCTTGATGGGAATCTATGATCCATGCCTCCATCTTCTTTCCTTTTTGACCATTGATTAGCTTTTTCAATCTTAGCCCTTCATTTCTCATTTGCTCTCTTATAAATAGGTCACTATTTGGAGACAAATGGATCCATCTTTTAACATCAAACTTATGTTGTTAAAATCACTTGTATTTGCACTCACATTTAACCTCATTTTAGCTTATTTTAGTTGCATCTTATTAGCTTAGCTTCCATGATAACATAAATGCATCCATTTAGTATTGTGTAATTTAGGTTTGAATTTTTGTAGCTTAAATTTCATTTAGATTAGCTTTGCATATACCCATATCAATCATCTTAACATACATCATGTTAAAATAGCTTGAATCATGTTAATTTAGCATTTAAATCATGTTTTATCACACATCTTTGATCGGTTTAGTCAATTCTCTTCAATAGAATCAATCAAAACAAGCTCATTATCCAAGGGATTGGGAAATGGTCACCATTCCACATCAATGCGGCACCACTCCTCCAATAGGATAAGTTTCAATGTCTTAGATTAGAGGTTTGTCAAGCTTTCATGATTTAGAATGTTTTTGATTAAGGAAAAAATAGGTTTTGAAGGGGACCCAAAACCTTATAACATCAGAGAAAAGAAAGATAAAGCATGAAAGAGTTTAAAACAAAAACAAAACGTTGCCAACAAAGATGAGAACAAAAAACCAGCCCAAAGGCAGTACAATGAAAAACTAGCAGAAACCCAGTGAAAGTCCAGCCGCTAGGCCAGATTCCTCAGGATATCTGCAACCTCCTACTCTAGATCATTCATATTTATTGCTGCTTTCTTAATTTCCTGAATGTCCATAGGGGTCTTATCAACCTTCCTCTTTAGATTGGCTTTGGTTCTTTTGCTCGGCCCAACACCCTCCACCTGGCTTTGGTCTTTCTCATCTTCCACATCCACTGTAGTCCTTACCCGATAGGCCTTTTCCATATTCACAACCATCAAATTCATGGTGCTCACAGTGGATTTTAAGATCTTGTGACTCATTTCTAAAAGCTTTTGAATGGAATCTTTAACGTTCTTAAACTTTTCCTCAATTGCTGATAGCTTGCCGTCATGGTTACTCTTGAATTGCTGCAAATCCTCCACAATTTTCTTAAGGCAATCTACCATATATCTCTTCTCTTCCTCAATCCACAAGTTGTTGGACTTATCTCTATCTTTGTTAGTTTTATCCATCATATCATTCTTTTCCAACTTACTGCTAAAATCCCTTTGATTCAACTTAATCTCCTTAATCTCAAAGAAAACCCACCTAATCAACTTGAAGAAATGCATGGACCCATTGTGGGAAATAGCCAAGATATCCACAGGAAACTCATGCTCAACCTTAAGTTAATGATCATCCTCCTTGAGGTCACTGGGATACCTAGGCCTATCCTCCCTATTAGTTGCAGGGTAGCTGGAGTACTCCGATGGAGGGGTCATCTAAGTCTCATCTTGATTGGTTTCATAGGAGGGGTCCTCCACAACCTTCCCCTTGCCATTCTCTGAAGGAAATACATTGGATTTACCTTTCACCTTCAGATTAGTAGCCTCAATTCCCGGGAAAATTAATTTAGATTTTCCTATGGAGATCATGTCACTAGGTTTAGGGAGGGCACGAGCCTTGGACTTAATTTTGTTACTACCCTTCCTTACCAACTTTGAGGGATGATCTTCCTCATCCTCCATATCAGTTTCCCATTCATCCTTGTCCATGTAGCTAACACCAAGTTCATCCTTAGCAGAGGCAGAATGGGGAGAAGGGGTCTGGTGGGAAAGAGCCAACATAGCTTTGAAATGTTCGAAAATAAGAACAAGAAAACCCTCATGAAGAATGGGGTATCTGATCGGATTCAATTTATGGTCCTGAAGACTAGCATTCAGTGAAGTAGAAAGATATAAAGGGAAGGAAGCCCTAACCTTATGCCGAAAGCGATTTAGGAGCACAAAATGGTTGCAAAAAACCCTTGTATATTTTCCATCCAACGTAATGTATTCCATCATTTCCTTCAACACCTCCTGCCAGAGAAATTTAATCTTCGTGGAGTCATAACTACTTTTAGTAGCTCTGTGCAGGTCCTCCTTCTCCTTATCAGTCTTCATAAATTTTCTCATAGCCTGGTTAGAAAGCTTCCTATCCCTATAGAACATAATACCCTCCATGGGAAGCCCAATGACATTGACAATTAACTACTCATCAATAGCCACCTTTATCCCAAATAAATTAACCTTTCCATTGTTCCATTCTTTAGCAAAAAACTTGGAGATCTCCTGGTCCCAACCATGGAGTTTTTCAATGTAGCTAGTAATCCCACCCTTCTCTAGTAAATCCCAAACCTTAGTGTTACTCTTCAGGTCCTCACAATCCATCAGTTCCACCCGGCGATGCTCACCTCCCATGTTGACAGTGTTGCAACCCTTTCGTGAAGACTCCAAAAAGACAAATAGCTTGATAGCCGAAATGCCCAGAAAGCATGTGAGGCACAAAAAATCAGAGTGGCAGATGATATTAAGGTACTCCAACCCACAATGAAAAATAATGAGACAACAGTGCTGAGACTACATGAAAAGACACCTCACACCCTTAATCATTAATTGATAGGGGAGATTGAACCTTCTCGTGGGTTCTATCATACATTAATAAGGTAGTGACATCAACATCCAATCTGTCACTCCTTTGCCACATCATTTTACCCTTAGCCTTAACCCCCTTATTTGAAAAGAAGTTTGCCACTATGTTTATTTCCCTATAAGCATGGGAAATGAAATGTTTTTCAAAAGAGATAATAATCCCCTTAGAGAGGTTGATCCAATTCTTATAGTCCAAGAAGGCTTTTGGAGGCCTTCAATACATTGAATAATATTGTTCGAGTCCCCTTCAAGCCACACATTTTTAAAATTCATTTGGCGAGCAAGATTTAAGGCTTGGAAAGCTCCTACGGCTTCAACAAGGTGGTTGGTATGGGTGCCCAAGGGGAGCACCACTACTGAAATACAATTTCCATTCTCATCCCTTATCACTCCCCCACACCCAGCAGGCCCAGGATTTCCCTTGGCCGCCCCATCAAAGTTAATTTTCACGCAACCAGGAGGAGGGAGGTTCCAATGGATACCATCTCTAGGACCCTTAGTAGGTCTAAGAGAATAAGATATATCAACATTAATCATCCAAGCTTCAGCAACTTTGAGCTCATAATCTTGGCATCTAACCTTATCTTTAGCCTTAGAGTTACAATTAAGCAAATTTATACTCTCTCACAACTCTGATGATTTTACCAAAGACAACATTCTCCGAGAGTTGAATCTCAAAAGATTCTATTGTTATGCTCTTTCCATATACCCCACACAAGGTGTGGAAAAATATATCTCCAGAGTAGTTTCATCTCCTGATTGTTTGAAGGAGCCTTCCACTGACAGTAGAAATCCCAGATTGAGCTAGGAAAAACCTAGCTAAGGTTCCACAGCTGCAAGATCCTGCACCAAATGTTATAGAAAAAATGACAAAGGAGAAAAAGATGTGAAACAGTCTCAACATCCACACAACAAAGGTAAAATCTTTTAGGAAAAGAGAAACCACGCTTACAAAGATTATCATTAGTCAAAAATTTATTTTGGAGAAGGATCCACACAAAATATTGATTTTGGGTATAAGATTGTTAGTTTTAATGGCTTCTTTGCCTTTGTTTATAGTGAATGATCTTATTGGGATTGATGCTTAGTGGGTTAAATATGCCTTGAATTCATATGGATCGAGTTTAGTTAGCCTATACTAATGTCATTGGTCACATTCTGGCGCTAGAGGGAGTGGAAACTTTAATGTTTTGAGTGTTTTTTGGAGAAATTTTGTAGGTTACACCCAAAATTTTGCTTGAAACCCATCACTTTTTTTAATCATAGAAAATTGGGTGAATCAAATCTTGAAAAACAACTATCTAGGTTTTTTAAATCTTTGTCTTACCTTTTCGTAGCTTTTTATGACACTCAATTCCATCAAGAATTGAAAAAGATATCAAATTTGTAATTATCCTGTGTTTTTAAATTTTTTTGGGTTTAATCTCTTAAATGCACAAATTTATTTGATTTTTAATAAATTCTATATGATTATGCAGAAAGGTTGCTGTGTTTTGAAGATCCCATGTTTAGCTTTCCCAAACATTTTACGATTTCAAAATTGATCAAGATTTGAGGAAGTTGTCATTATCTCAAGTTGCTATCCATCATTAATTTTGTTATTTTTTTTAATTCTAGGTTTAATCTCTAAAATGCATGATTTTCCCTAATTTTTAATGAATTATATATGACTAATCTCGTAGAAAGTTTGCAGGGTTTTGAAGATCTCATGTTTAACTTTCTAAAACATTTTACGATTTCAAAATTGATCAAGATTTGAGAAAGTTGTCATTATCTCAAGTTGCTATTTTAATCTACTTTTCTAAAAATGTTTCTTAAACGCTTGAAGGATAAAATGAATTAGCTTTCAAAGTTGGATAAAATTGAACCAAACAACCTCACATTTGCTTTGAATTTTGACATGTGCTTTAAATTTTTGATTTCATTTGATTTCTAACATGTCTCTAACTTCTTGTTTTGGTTTTTAGACTAACTAGGTTTTGCAGGTTTGAACAATACAACTTGAAGAAAAGAAGTATACTATTATCATTTGAACTATAATTGTAACAAGTGTTTCAACAATTTTGGGGCAATTATAACCCATTTGTAATTCTTTTTAATTTCACGCTTTAGGACCACACTAACTTTCAATTGGATTTTAAAATGAATGCTCAAATTAGTTAAAATTGAACCCTCACATCATTTTTACTTGCTAGGTTAAAATTGAACAAGGCAAACTCACACTTGGTTTTGTGCTTAAAATGAACTCATCTTTGCTTTGAGGATTAAAATTAACAAGTGTTTGCTATGTATTATGGTTTACATTTTCGTCATTGAATGCGTATGCTCTTCTCTTGCAACACTCGGTGATCTTTGGAATCAAAAACATTTCTTTGACATTTTGTATAATCACCTACATATTTCAATTTGGATAAAAATGAACCCCATGCTAGTGTGAGGAAAAGGAATTGTGAATTATCTCTCCTTACATCATCTGACTTGGGAGATCGAACAAAAAACGTACTTCCTTGCTTTTGTTTATCTTTAGAGGGTCCGCCTCCTTGCTTTGAAAGGAGGGAACGACCCAAGTGGAAACAAGCTAAAGCCAAGCTCTTTCAAACCGCTATATAAAAAATGTGTTTGTGACGAAAGTCATAAACAACAGGTGTGGATTTTTTATACCGACAAGTGCCACCCTTAGTGTTCACGTGACACGTCAAAATCCTTTCTTAGGAAAGGATTGGGAGGCCTCTTGATTGAAATAATCATGAGCTAATCTTGTCGTGTGTATGGCCACCTTGAATGAAAGCCCTTAGTATGAACCAATTGTTTAGAATCCAAAAACCTTTATGCTTGTTGGTGCAAGAATAGTCATTCCGAAGTCGCCCCACATTTTACTATTCATTGTCGAAACAAAAAAATCCTTAGGATCTTCGGATCTTTAGGATTTGAGATTTGGTGGTCTTGAGAAGTGTGTGTCATGGAGGGGAGCCAGTGTCACCAAATATCTAGCTGTTCACATTGTCTTAATGTTTGGAGAAATCCAAGTGGGGGTTCAACAAGTAGTATCTTCTAAACCTAAGGTGGTAAATGTTTGTGAGTCAGTTTAATACATTGCTTGGTTCCAAAACATTGCAAACAAACATTCATAATCTTCTTGAAAATTTCAAACCCTTTGGTTTAAGTATAGATACCCTTTGACAAAACCTTGATATTAATGCTTGTCCTAAGAATTTATTCTTAGAGACTTCTAAATATTTTTGTTTATATCTCAATCCATACTTCCCAAAGTTAAACATAGGAAACTATGGCTTCAACCTCATGATTTTCACAAAATGGACCTTGTAAAATTGATGATGTTTTTGACATAGACATTTAGTTTGAAACTTAATCAAGATAAGTGTTTTTGGTACAAGAAACTCACTTAAGCAAGATAAATTGACAAATTGAATCCCACATGACCATTTGGCATCCGATCACTCCGATCAAACAACCCGACCTTACACCTGCTACCATACAAGGGAAACATTGCAAAACATTGAGTTCAAAATCATTGAGTTCCATTATCCAAAATCATTGAGTTTCACTTTACCAAAATCATTGGGTCCTATTTCCAAAATCATTGAGTTCTTAGAGTATTAACACTTTAAAGGCATATCATTTTTCTCACTACCTTGGTCTTATCAAAAAAAGGTTCACTCTAGGTCAACATTGGGTCAAACATTTCATCCACCCCTTCATCAAAATTCATCCTTCACTTCACAAAACTTTGCAAATTTTTTGAATACATCAATTTTTTTTGACTCAAACATCTATCAAACAACCCCTAACTTAGCTACTTTGTATGTGAAATGAATCCTTTTCCATGCACTTAGTTAAGATAGTTATCATCTTTGAGCTAGTTTATCTTGAAGGTCATAAGTCTACCTTAAATATTCACAAGTTCATTAACATCATTTATCTAAACATCAAACAATCAAACCTTTTAAGTCAAAAGTGTTGTCCCAAAACATTTGCAAAGATCACTTCCCACATCATTCACCTTTTTCATCTCCCATTATCACCATTTCTCCAAAATGACTTAGAACGTCCCTTCTACCTAAATTTGAGTCAACTAGAGAGTTCAAACATTACAAATCTCAACACAAATCTCAACACAAATCTCCCATAGGTGACCCAAAATTTATGGTAACCACAAGATCACAACACAAGAGAATCATGGAGAAAACCAAAGTCTCATCTACCATCAGTGATACCAACCCTCAAGAATTTGATCCACGGTGTCATTCTACCCCCACACAAAAATCCAAGATCTGGTAGGACCATATGAGGTAGAAGATGTCACAAACAACCCACTTCAACTTACTAAAGATGAACTCCTTGAGTATGAAAAAAATCATCCGACTTTTCTTGTGCAAAATTTGACACTAGGGTTAACCCAATCTATGATTCAACCAACTCCATCCCTTGTGCCAAGTCAACCCTTAACATCTAGTCTTGTAACTAGGCTAGGAACCAAACTTGGTCTCACTTCATGTCTAGGAACAAACACACCTGTGGGTATTCACAACACGAACCTTCCCCAAAACACAAGTTGGAAACCAAAATTTGGAAAAGAACTTACATTCCATGATGTCAAAACAACCTTAACATTTTGAGTGCAACCATATTCATCCATCACCACAAATACCCCAAGTATGCCTAATATTATGCAAGGTAATGTGAACCAAGTGCGTCAAGTAGGAAAAAAAGGGCAAGTTAACACTCTCAAGCAAAGTCAACCCTTGACAAGTGGTTCCAAAAACCCCATCGACACATCGAAATAAGTGGTTACCCAAGCTACTCAAGTCAATCCACCATCCACATCAAACCCATCTATCATCGAACTGAATCAAAACAACACCTTGGTTATGAATCCCATCAACCAAGGTAATACCTTGATCCCACCTCAAATACAACAAGGGAACCCCCTACCATTTAATCAAGGGAACCCTTTAAATCAATGGACTCAAGGTCCTAGTGTGTCATTTCCATCACAAAATCTAATGGAACCATCCTCATCTTTTCCCATGGTCCCTTTCACTATGCAAAATCAAATGGGACCTCAAAATTACATTTTGCCATCTCAATCCACCATCTTACAAGGAATGTTAAACCAAGGGAACCCCCAACCTCTCATCAATAACCTGCAACCCATTCAAAACATCAATACCCAAAATGAATCGCAGATGTCCCAACAACCACCTAATCCTACATTGCAAGTGCATGCCTTAACATTACAACAAGCACAACAATCTTATCAACAAGTTGTCCAGCAGTAGCAACAACAACAAGCAGCCCTAGCAACACAAAAAGCAGCCCTAACAACACAAAAAGCACAAGAAAAATAAGAAGAAGCAACCCTATCTGCACAACAATAACAACAACAACAAGAAACCCTAGCAGCAACACAACAACAACAACAACAAAAACAAGCCCATCAAGCAACCTTAGCAACAACATAACAATTAAAAGCCCAATAACAAGCCTTAATGGCCCAACAACAACAAAAAACATTAATAGCTCAATAGTATGCCCAAAAACAACAACAACAATAAGGCTTCTACTATAACCCTCAACATAACATCACCAATACAAACATGTTAGGAAAATATACGCCTACACCAAAATCACCTTCACAATATCCTACACCACCCTACACATTATACAACACCCCATCATGTCAAAATCCCAAGTACAATTCATCTATCATCCCACAATACGCAACATATGTTCCTCCACCAAACCCATGAGATAATATAGCATCGCAACTTAAGGTGTTATCACAAGAAATGTAGGATTTTCGAATGGGAAAGATGAGGAAGCCCCATACACAACAAAACCTTTGTCCATATCCATTCGATCGAAACATCGCAATGATACCTTTCCCTCCCGTATTTGAGGTCCCCAAATTCGATAAATACAAAGGGAGAGGAAATCCTATGGATCATGTCAAGGAATTTAATGTCATGTGCATGGAGGTGGCCTATAATGATTCCTACTTAATGTGCCTCTTCCCACAAAGTTTACTAGGTCCTGCCATGGATTGGTTTTCACAGTTACCTCCAAGAATCAAAACCTTCCAAGAAATCATTGTTAGATTAATTCTCCTTCAATATTGACATGGATGTGAACTTAGAAGATTTATACACACTCAAGAAGAACAAAGGAGAATCCTTCACTAATTTCCTACAAAGGTGGAGGCAAAAAGCTAGTAAGAGCAAGTGGACCATTCTTGACGAACACCAAGTGGGGATTATCATAGAAAATGTTGATCCAAATCTATCCTTTCACTTGAAAATACAATGAATTACCTCTTACAATGAGCTTGTCCCTAGGGCCCTCATTATTGAGTGAGCTCTAATCTCACAAGGGAACACATAAGTGTATAAAGACAATCTCCCATCCACTAGTTCTAATGATAAATCTTGCTTTTGGGCCAAGAACAAGAATGTTACTAGTGTCGGTCTTGTTGATGCAAAGGTGGTCTTAGCTACTCCTAGGCAAGCAAACACCCAAACCATGAATACAAAACAACCATACATGTCACTGTCAAATAATCAAACAACAATCAATGCTACAAACACTCAACATGGACAACAACGAATGAATAATGCTCCTAAATGATAATTCACTCACTTGGGGGAGCCTATGGAGGATGTGCTAAAAAGGTTGATATAGTCTAACCTTATCACAATCCCATATTTCTCAAACTATCAAGAGCCACAAGTCAAAGCTTGTAGCTATAGAGACGATCATTTTTATGAATTTCACTGATACAAAGGCCATAACACACAAAATTGTTTTAGACTCAAACATATAATAGAGGATCTTATTGAACGTGGAGACATTGATGTCGATAAAAAAATTGGGAATGAAAATCTGAAAATTTACACAAACCCTATGCCTGATCATACCAAAGCAAAAGATTTAGGAAAGTAATCAACCTCAAAAAACATAAACCATACATGCGATACCATGGTGAGCCATATTTATTCATCACAACATGAGGAATCAGACACACATCAAGATACTATTTAAAAAAAAGACCAAATCCATCAACAATGTTTACCAGTATTTTATACCGTAATGACATCAAGTGGATATTAGATTGTGATATATCTCCCATATATGACTCAATGATTGGGTATGTTGAAGAAGTTCCAAATGAGCCAAAAAAATCCTTTGTTTCACCCATACCTACTGACTATTGTGAAGAGTCTTTTACTGACGATCTATCATCCACCCAAGGATCATGTCAAGAGAAGGCTATTGAGGATAACAAAAGTTACTCCAAATCAAGTCAAGATCAAGATATCATATCCCCAGAGTTTCACCGAGAGCTAAGGGACATCTTCCTAACCATTTTAAAGTCAAAATATGTCCCTAATATCACCCTTGAGATGTTTCTTTCTGATGGACATATAGACGTTCTTCATCCAAAACAAGAATCTCCTATTCTTGATATTCCCACACAAGAGAAAGCAACGGTCGAGATTCTTGATTCTTACAGTGATTTTCCATCATCAACCTCTTTTGGTTCAGCATCAACATCTTTTGAAATAGTATCAACAACTAACAATGTCATAGAATCAACACAAACCGTTCATATTCCTGAACAACAGGAACCCATAGCAATATCATGTATTCGCAACAAGTCATATTCAATGGCTATGGATCAGAGGATACATTATCAAGGAAAAGGATTAGGTATTGATAATACCTTCACAATGCTAGGGAAATCTTGTCTACAAAAAACATCAACATATGGGGCATGAAGGATCCTTATGATGAAAATGCAGTTAATGCTACAACTAGCCATATCATGAGTTGGCATTCACCCATCATCTCATATGCAAATTGGGACCTGTATACACCTAAAATTGGTCTGGAGAATCCGATTAATTAAATACAATTTATTTGATTAATTATCCTAAATTCCTCTATTGTTGAATAAATATAAATATTTATTTATATAGTTCATGTTTAAATTCACATTTAAATTCTTCTAATTCTACTATTATCTCATCTTAATTAAATAAAAATAAATAAATACTTTGTTTAATTTAATTATCAATTTCCCCTACTTTATTCTATCACATCTATTTAAATTAATTAAATAAAGGTTGAACACTTCATTGATTAAATATTATATTCTTCTATTTTAATTTAATAAACAAATTCTATAGTTTGTTTTATTAAGTTATTTATCCCTATTTTGCTAATTTAAATAAATAAAAATATTTAAATTAAAGCATAAATCAATTTCCTCAATTTCCTCAAAACCAAATTAGATATCATATGTCTAATTTATGTCAAAATTATGTCTAAATTAATTAATTCAATCTTCACGGGAAGATTTGGAGACAAATTGGAAATCCATCTCTCAATCCTCTTCCATCAATCCTTCTTATCTTCTTCCCTGATGTTTTCATGGGTAGGGACAATTCCAAAAATCTTCTCAATCTCCTCGATATCTCACCATTCAATTCTCCAGATTGAATCCAAGCCTCTACTTTGCTGCCCCTGTGCAAAGCTGTTGCCGGGAAATCTATAAATACAACTTCATTCAACAGGAAAAGGATCCAGAATATCCAAGTTTATGCAATCTTACTCTGCAGGAAAGCATCAAGCAATCAAGCATTTCAGCAATAGCAATAACAATAGGTTTCATATCACGGTTGCACACTGTAGCTTCATTCATCAGTTTTCATGTCAATTCATATTACAGTAGTTTCTTTTATCATTTAAATATTATCATATAGCATCACATCATTGCATTCAACATCATTCTGTTCTTTAGATTGTCATTTTAATAGTCATAGTGTTTTACTAAATCTGAGAGCACTGTAGCTTAATAAATCTTTAAAGATAGGAAACAATGAGAAACTTTCAGTAGATTCATGCTTTAGAATGGTTTATTTGTTGAATCTTTGATACAATGTTTCATTAAGAAGTGTTTACTTACTATTTACTTATTCAAACTTAAAGGACCAATATAAAAAGAAGAATTCCTATCAAAGCAAGGTGAAGATCATCAAAGAAAAAAAAGTAGTAAAGCAAAAAGGACATGTCAAGTACAAATGGATACCAAAGAAAAATAAAGAAAATCATCCCTCAAAAACTCCATTAGTCAAAGAAACTATGGGGTAAAATAAAAAAGGTAAATGTATCCATCAAAAGAGTCCTCAAATAAAAAAACAAGCTTCTCAAGCAAGGAACAAAGTATATCCACTGGTTGGTCCTAATTCCATGAAAACCTCCATTACCACCCATCATCGCTCATCTTCCCATGTTTGAAGAGTCAGAGGTTCCAAACCATCAGCCAATACATCTCATATTCCTTCATGCATATCACCATACATTCCATTTATGATATCCAATTCTCGCATTAACCATGTGTTGGTAGCTACACTTCATCATAAGGATTCCAAAGGCACTTTATCATGATGTGCACACATAGACAAGGTTAATTCTGGTACCGATAAGGCAGATCGGAGTTCTCTAAAGTTGCATTCAAGTGCTCGTGTATTAGCAAAGGAACTTCTTTAGGTAGGATATCACTAGAAAGTTATAACAGTGGCCTCTACATCAGTACCGCAAGGTGATTCAACGTACGGGTAAAAACCATAAAAAAAAAATCAAAAAATCAAAAAAATAGTAAAAATAAAAATCGTCCTCCAGTGAAAACCACTATGGTGGCACTTTGGGCAAGTACTATGTGTAGAAGTTGTGAAATCCAACTTCACAGACCCCGAAGATCACCTGCATGCAAATAACCTATTACAGAAAGAAGACATTCAAAACAAAAAAGCAAGGGTGCTTTGAAAGCTGAAAAATGTATTAATCAGAGAGAGGTAATAATACAATGATCAATCCTTAAGAAAGGAGATTGTGCAAAACCTAAAAAAAAACCTAATAGGTAGATATTTAATAATTAATATAATTATTAAATGTCACAATATGCAAACTAAAGGTGAAATCTTAAGAAAGGAATAAAGGCAACTTAATTAACATAATTAAGTTAAAACCTTTACTCTAACACCCCCCTTAAGATGAGCAAGAGTGCAGCTACAAACAAGTGCAAGAAAGAAAAATTAACTACAATACATGAAAGTAAACATGGGTCCTGACAACTAGGTCTGATTAGGTATCCATTTACAAAAGCAATGCAAACTAAATGAAACGGGGTAAAGGAGAAAACCCAGTGGGAACAAAACTCCTCCCTAAAATAGAATGCAAAGAAAGGAATGTGATGTACTAATGAAAAAAGTATATGAGGTGGATTACATGATACCCCCCATAGACAACTTCTATCATATAAGTACATATACAATGGTCTCCATAGGAGAAATAGAAAGAGAGAAGAAGGCCCCCCCACAATGAATAATCTCCGGTCACAATGGTAGATGCTTGATGTAGAATCCAAAAAGAGATCCTGAAGCAGCAAATGATATTCCTCCCCTTGGGAAGAAATGGATCTAAAGGACGATGTTGAAGAAACCCTATGAAGAGTGATGAACCAATCTGTCTCAAGATGTGTGCCATGATCAGATGTTGAATAATCTCTCTGTCTGAACTGAAACAAATGATGTCAAATCCAAACTGATGTGGAGAATCCTGAAATGCAACCTCTGAATGCACTGATAATGGTGGGCGTACAGTGATAACCTGATTGTCAAGGTAGAGGAGATGAATTTCCTCAAAATAATCCTCCAAATCTGCAATATAAGACTCGACAAACAAGAAAGATATATGTCTGCAACATAAGAGTCCAAAGTAGCTATGTCTGGAAGATGAATGATGCCATGCTACATTGAATCAAGAACAACAAGAGATGCTGATGAAGTCTCATTCTAAAGAGTAGGAACTGTGAGACAAGCCTTTGATCCATCAGAACATGTAAGGGTGTTTAAATACTCAAGCTCCTCTAAAGTATCATGATCAAAGGGTGTATTATCTCTCCAAGCAATGGGTAAGAGACAATCTAAAGCAGGATCCTCTAGGAATGGAGAGAGATTAGGGTCTCCATAGATCTCCCAAAGATGTGTCCAAAGTGGGTGAGGATAATCAATGTCCGATATAGCCAACACAGTGTCATGATCAACACTAGACAATATAAGTCCTACTATGTGATCTCTAATGATATCCCATGCTAATTTTCCCTTTGAAGTGGCTGGTTCAGGTATGAGATCATACAAATAAGGGAAAATATTAAGCCACCTACAATGTGTAAGTATGCCCTTTGCCCATGACTCATAATTATCCTGTTCTAGAATTACAACTGAAAGGTGAGTAGAAAAACCCATGATAACTCTTCAAATGAAAAAATCTAAGAAATATGACCTTACTACATGTAGATCAAATTAATATAACCCATCCCACGCAAACAAAACCCATGTAGGTGCTAGAACGTCCAAGTAATTGAGCAAAGTGTAAAAACACACAAAGCCGAATAAATTTTACCTGGTAAATTTTCTAATGAGCTAGACTACAAATCTGGAAATATCACTAAAACACCTTTCCAACGCCTATTTGTTTGTGCAAAACGGAGCTCAAATGCAAAAGTTACGCCTTTCGGAGTGAAAAAACCATCATCTAACTTTGACTGGAGAAAATACATCAAAATAGAAAACCCAAAAAATCAAACCTACATCATTGGATAGTGCTCGGAACCAGCTTTCTGACAATATCTTGTTTGCCCGATTTCAACACCGTATGCCCAAGATATGACCATTTTACTAAAAATGCTCATTTAGGAATTAAACCAAATATTTTATTAATTTAAACATTAAAAAATTAATAAAATATTTCAGCTGTACCTTCATGGCACGAAAACTGAGGTAGCACAAAAATCAAGAAAACAAAAAAATAAGGCAAAAATAGCATGAAAATTGAGGCAATTCAAAATGCTCTTGATGCCAAAAAATATGGCACGAAAATCAAGGCGTTCGTATGGATTTTTCTGGCAACATTTTTAAAAAACCCAAAAAACTCAAAAAAATAAATTTTCAGAAAACCCTATCATATTTTATATGAAAATAGGGGTTTTTGGGTCTTCTGAGCGTAACTGTGAAGTCCATTTTGCACTAGCATGCACCGTTTGAGAGATCAAGGTCGAAATTTCTCAAAAAAACGATGGAAAAAACCCTTTGATCTGGCAAAAATCTGCCATAGCTTGAAACCCTTGCACATAAAAAAACTCTATAAGTTGATATCTTCAAATCATGAATAGTCAGCCGCAGGTCTGGAGTTCTGATACCATGTAGAAGTTGTGAAATCCAACTTCATAGACTCCGAAGATCACCTGCATGCAAATAACCTATTACAGAAAGAAGACATTCGAAACAAAAAATCAATAGTGCTCTGAAAAGCTGAAAAATGTATTAATCAGAGAGAGGTAATAATACAATGATCAATCCTTAAGAAAAGAGATTGTGAAAAACTTAAAAGAAACCTTAATAGGTAGACATTTGATAATTAATATAATTATTAAATGTCACAATATGCAAACTCAAGGTGAAATCTTAAGAGAGGAATAAAAGCAACTTAATTATAATAGTTAAGTTAAAACCTTTGCTCTAACACTATCATGAAAAACTGGAAAACAAACGTCATGAGTAGAATCGAGCATCTATATGATCCTTCTCAGACATAAGCATCTCAACCTTGTCATGATAAATCCAATGTTCCCTCCATCCATCCAATCCAAATTTATCTAGATATTCTCGTTTATCTTGATCTTGACAAAGATTCGGCGTATAGTTCAACTCTACTCATAGAATTTTTTTGACAAGCTCTTTATCATTTTATCTCATGAAATCTCATAGCCCATATCTCACATGATAAAACTCTATTGAACTCTTCACATATACAATACCTATCTTGATTTATTTATTGATCTATGAAACATTGCTAGACACTGGGGGTAGGTTATTACACTCTTGTTTTCAAACAACTCTTGATCCATGTCTTATACCCCATAACATGACATCGACATCGTGATCTAGGTATCGTTTACCTCAAAATATCATCAAAAATACCGAAAACATTCATAAAATGTTCATCAGAAAAATCCAAAAACACTTGCAAAATTAGAAAATCCAAAAACATCAAAATCTTGTACAACTAAAATCCAAAAACATTCAAAAATTATAAAGTCAAAATACAAAACATTCAAAACACATAAAAATCCTTAAAAAGGTCAAACATCAAAAATCCAAAAGTAGTACCTTGTTGAACTACACCATCTTTGATCTTGAACATATGTAAGGCCATCATTGATGTGCCCTCGAGACACCCTAGGTCTGTCTTTTAAGAGTCCATCATAATAAATTATCATTCCATCGATTGTTCTTTTCTCATCGTCAATAAGTCAAGTTAGTCAAACTATGTGGTCTCTACATGTATAACATAGGAAATACTCATCTTTGATAAGCCTTTGAGGCCCCTAGGGTAGGTTAGTTAGGTTAGGTTCTTGGCCGAAACTCAGAAAAGCCCTAAACATTCAAATGTCAGAAAAGCCTTAAACATTCAAAAAATCAAAAAAGACAAAAACATCTAAAAATTGAAAGCCCAAAACATTAGAAAACATTCAAAAGACTTAAACAACATCAAATATCTTAAAAAAACCCTAAACGACCTTAAATAATCGAAAACCAAAACATCCACATAAAATTTCATAAAAGACCAAAAATAGCCTCAAAACATTTTAAAATACCAAAAAACATTGAAATATTCCAAAAAATACAAAACCATCCATCCCATTTCTCTTTCACTCATATTAACCCTACATCCATAATAATCGATCATCACCTTCAACCTTTGGAAAAACAAATAGAAAGTGAGTATCGCAAGTCGTAAAGTGAGAACTTAAGTGTCAAAATCTAAAGTCTAGATCATAGGTAAACGAGTCAGTGAAGTTTGTATCAATGGCTTATCAAACACCTCATCCTAATCAAAACATCTGATCAACATGTCCTAGGATGAATCATTCCTCCAATGGGCATCAGTATCAGAAATCACCTTAGCTAAAATTAAACTGGCAAGGGATATGGATAACACTGACTGTTTGTCTTTGATCTTTTCTTATGATTTATCTTAATGACCCATTCCAAGGACCTCTCGATGATGTCTATCAAAATAATTTAGAGAGAAAGGAATGGGGCATCGATCATTATCTTTCATTTTCTATGCTTGTGGGTATTCTTGTAAAATAATCTTGGCACATACTTGCTTAGTTGTGTGTAGGAAAGTTGTTTGGAGTACATTATTGACTATTGCGTATGCTTTTGTCTGATATATTCTAAAGCTTCTAACTTACATTCCAATGAAGTTTTCGTATGTCAATCTGTGATCAAGACCTATCCTATCTGTTTGCAGAGTCAAAGTACATTACACTAGATACAACGCCATCTTGGTTATCAATACCTTGATGCATCGTGTCTATGTTTTATATCAAAAATAAGGAATGATGGAAAATCCCAATCCCAAAATATGAGAAAATCATCATCATCATCTCTCGTTACCATCTCTAATAAAGTCTTGGTGGATCATGGAATTGTTATAATTTTTAAATCAATATAAAAATAAATGGTCAATCCATTCATCTTATTCTTCTATCTTTACTAACAATTCTATCCAAGTATCAAATACGTGTGATATATCAAAATATACATGAGGCTACCCATAGCCGATGATTGTCTATACATCCTGAAATATGTCTACATCAATATCTGAGATAACATGCCAACAATCCCTCTTCCACTGGGGCACAGTGGGACATCTATATCATCTTCAACTCAACAATCTAAAAATTTGCATCTCTTTGACTCAAAAGAAACCTAAAATCTCAAGCATCTCAAGCATAAGTTTGATTTTCACCTATCGTGAGCCCAATTAGAATATTTTATTCTTTAATCAATCTCTTGAGGGGGAAACCAACCATCTTTTGATCATATCGATATCAAATCATCTAATGGAATTTGTTCCTATCCTTGCTAGCAAATCTTAATCAAATTATCAAATCAATCATCATTGGGATATATCTTCCCTACCAATCCTCATTTTATTCAACATAATCCTTGCATTGTTGTGAATCCTCAAACAATGTTAATCAAATCAATTAGATCAATCAAATTTAGCTTGGCTATCAACCTCTCAAAGAGATCATCAATATCCATTTTTGTATCATCATCAACATCAAAATCAATATTAATCTTTGAACCAATGCAACGAGTACATTGCTTCAAAGAGGGGCAAAATGTAGACACTTAAAAATGTCTTGATGGATCACATTGGCTAACTAACATCATTTCATCCTAAAACCTATCTTCTTTTCGTTTAATTGATTAAATTAGCTTAGCTATTTAATTAATTGCCTCATTTTCATCTATCAATCTAATCAACCTAAACAAGTTAATTCACCCTCTTTCATGCTAACATTTCATCTTATTAAATTAAATAAATATAATTATTTAATTGAATGTCATACCATATCTCCCCTTTTCATTAAATCACTTTATTTAATGAATATCATATAATTCTTCTAAAATTCTATAATTAAACCTTTATTTAATTATCAATTACTAATTAATCTAATTCCCCCCCACTTGCAAGGGAATATTCCAAGGGAACATTCCTCCTTTCCACATTCCTCCAAAAGGAATATTCTAATCCACTTTTCACATTAAAACTTTTTTTTAATTTACTAAATATCTATTTCCCTCACCCATGAGAATATTCCAAAAAATATTCTCTTTCTTCACTCATTTGAAAAAAAAAAATTCTTCCTTATAAAAAACTCACTAGACTTCATGTGCAAGTTAACTTACAAGACCTCTTGTGCAAGTTTTGAAAGTGTGTTTGTTTGGATGAATGTAAGCCCTTGATTAAATATCATCTTGCATCCTCAACCCTTGATGGGAATCCATGTTCCATGCCTCCATCTTCTTTCCTTTTTGACCATTGATTAGATTTTTTAGTCTTAGCCCTTCATTTCTCATATGCTCTCCTATAAATAGGTCACTATTTGGAGACAAATGGATCCATATTTTAACATCAAACTTATTCCGTTAAAATCACTTGCATTTGCACTCACATTTAATGACATTTTAGCTTATTTTAATTGCATCATATTAGCTTAGCTTCCATTAATGACTTCCATGATAACATAAATGCATCCATTTAGTATTGTGTAATTTAGGTTTGAATCTTTTTTAGCTTAGACTTCATTTAGATTAGCTTTTCATATACCCATATCAATCATCTTAGTAAGCATCATGTTAAAATACCTTGCATCATGTTAATTTAGCATTTAAATCATGTTTTATCATACATCTTTCATTGGTTTCATCAATTCTCTTCAATAGAATCAATTGAAAAAATATCATTAATCCAAGGGATTGGGAAAGGGTCACCATTCCACATCAGTGTCACACCACTCCCCCAATAGGATAAGTTTCAATGTCTTAGATTAGAGGTTTGTCAAGCTTTCATGATTTAGAATGTTAGTTTTAATGGCTTGTTTGTCTTTGTTTACAATGAATGATCTTATTGGGATTGATTCTTAGTGGGTTAAATATACCTCTAATTCGTATGGATTAGGTGTAGTTAACCTATACTAATGTCATTGGTCACAAGAGTGTCCATGTGTTGCTAGCCCACTATTCTGCATGGGCCTGCTGGGATAATGATCAATGACTGCGGACTAGTGGGCAATGACGTAGATCAAACCTAGACAATCCAACTTGTGCACCATTTAATTACCAGGCTTACACCTATACTTAGAAACCTTTTGAACATGTGCTTAATTCCTTTACCTGATGAATGAATGTGATTAAAACATCTTGATCACCTTTTAAATCTAAAGCCTCAAGGCACTTTAGTAGTCCGGTCTTTAATGTCTTTAAAGTTGCTTTGAAATATTTAATAAAATATTTCATATCTTTAATAGTCCTTTGAATGATTCAAATAACACCACACATCAGTTGTCTACTGTCCTGCATGGTATCGCCATCTTTAGGTAGATTCCTCATGGGATAGTGGGGTACAGTTAGGATTTAACTGTCAAAAGCAATCCTAGCCCTTAGATCTTGGGCCCACCATCATCCCTACCTTAGAAGATGTCGAGGCCCTCCAAAGAAATGGGACACATGACACATGCTCACTATCTTGAACAAATTTTTTAAACTCAAAACTCAAAACTTAAGGAAAATTGACACACGTGATTTAAGTTGCAACTTAAAAAGGGGACTTTACTAGGTCGACCAAATGTTAGACTTAGGAATTTTAATAAAATATTTCAATCCCCGCCTAAAGTGCAACATTAAACATTAAGAATATTATCCTGCCTAGACTTAGGACCATAGGCAAATATTAGAAAGGTGCATGCAACCAAATATTTTTCTAGGAAGAAGGGGCCAACTTACCAATGATGTCAATGACTTAAGTTATAGCTTAAGTGACTAGGAAAAAGCAAACACATGTCAATTATGAATTAAAATAAGATTAAGGCTTTTGAAATATTTAAGGTTTTAAGAGTGTTTTAGGCCTAAGATTGAACACTAGTGATTGGAAAGCACCCTCACCCTCAGGAGATCAATGAATGACAATTTTTTTGAAATGTGACTATAGAACCACAATTTTTTTTCAAAGTCCTATGAGAAGTGTAGAAGAATTTGAGTCCTCCACAACTTTAATCCCTTTTATTTGTTCTTTGAGCTAAGTAAAATAAATAGATCTTCTTGGAGCTTTTTCCATAATGATGAAAAGAAAAGGAGATACAAAATACCCTTGATGAATAGTCCTAGAAGGTTAACATAACCTAAAAAATACCATTAAGCCTAAAGTGCTAAAAGATGGTAGTTGGGAAGCTATCAAAGGCTTGGAGCTTTGTCCTTTTGCATTAGGAACATAACATATTTTAACTCTTCTTTAGAAAAAAGGGGTCATAACGAAAGAATTTTGATTTTGAGAAATCAAATTTGATATCCTTCTAAAAAGAGAATTTTGTTAAAAAAAAATGCAAAATATTGAAAGAATTCTTTAGATTTTTTTTTGATGAAGAAATGTTTAAATTGACTTTTAATCCTTAAATACATAATGTAAAAGAGCTATACATGAGAAACAAACACCAAAATTGATAAAATGAAATTACCCCATGTTAGTAAGGAAGTATTAATGATATAATGAATCATATGATTAATGGTATGATAAAGGAAAATATTCTATGAAATTCATGTTTTCCTCGATCCCTCTTTGAATCGATTTGCTAGTTTCTCTAATTTATGGTTTTCCACATTAGTATTACCATGTACATTATTACTTTTCTTCAATATGTAAGTGATGTCAATTATTTTTTAATATTCTTTAGTATTTCCTAATGTTCTTTAAGCAAGTTAATATGCATTTTGTTTATGTTAATTATTTTTCTTTCCATTATTTTGTGATTTGGTTCTTTTTGTAATTTAAAAAAAAATTATCTATACTTATATTTCAAGACTTTCATCAAATATACTCTTTGTTAACTTGCAATGTTTTCAAGACTATTTATTGCTATGTTTGTAAGTAGAGATCTATACACGTCTTATTTTGATAAATATATCATCCTTTCTAACTAAAAGGATATCAAGAAAATGAATAAAACTATCATGTAAAAGTTGATATCTACCTAAAAGAATAAAACTATCTTCTTGGAATTATATTGTGAAATTTATAGATTTTGAAAGGCTATTGAGGTTTGTAATTAAATCATTAATGTTATCCCCTCATGATGTCTTTTATTTTTTTCATCCACAAATCTCTTCTAGTAATTTGGTTTTAGTAGATAAGGTTCAAGTGCTTTCTATTATATATTTTAAGAATAAGTTTACTATTAACAAAGGAGTGTTCCCATTATTATACTTGTTGTTTGTTAATAAACTTCGCCCTCAAAAAGTAAAGATTTTTGATTTATAGTTTCAAAATATGTAATTTGACTTAAGATATAATAGTTCATATTTTTATTTTGATAAATAATGATATGACAACAAAAATAACGGGCTTGCCACAATTTTTCACTCTCAGGATGAAATATTACCTATTAATGGACTAAGTTTCTTTGCAATGAAGGGAACTAATTTATGTGTTTAGGAGTTTATGGTATACATTAGGTTTCATTGGTACACCTTCTTTGTGGATTTTTGTTTTTCCTAGATTTTAGGATTTAATTCTTATATTAGTTCAGAGTTGTCTTTTGATCTCCTCATTCCTCATCCACTGAGGATCTCATAATCTTCTCATATATGTGATTCACTCTTTGGTAATCCATATATTACATGATTTATCATAATGTATTTTATGATATATTTTTATAATGAAAAATAACAATCATATTTAAAAGTTTTGTAATTGTGTAAGGGGGAAATTGATGAAGCATGAGGAAACCAAACATGAATGAATTAAACTAATCTAATTCAAATGAAAGATTTAGATTCATACCCATTACGCATGAAATGAAACTACGAAGAAATGAAATCAAATAATGCAATCAAAGAAAATAACATAAATTGAATTCTTAAAACATAGTGTTACCATCCCATGTTGAAGTGTATTCACAATGATGTTGGATCGTTGTATCAATGTGAAGCCTCCATTTATGTGTTGCAAAAGCTTCAAATGTGTGTGTGTTGATCGAATATGTGTGTCAAAGTTCTTTAAGAAATTGATTGTAATTTTAGCATTACTTCGTTATGCAAAATATGTTAATTCTTCGATCATTTTTGAGGATGAAGATGATTGTTATATAGATTTTGTGTTTTGAAATGAATGATTGGGATCGTGTAGTAGAATATCCCTACCAACTATTGAGAACCGTTGAGAGGAATTAGATGGGAAGAATCAATGAATTTTGATTACGTAATTGGTGTGATTAAATGAAATCAATTTGAGTGTTTAGTGGAATTGAGGAAATAGATTGCTTAGTCTATGGAATTAAGGAAATCAAGTCAAGTTGAGTCTTTAGTGGGATTGAAGAATAGATGAACTAGTCAGGAAATAGATGAATCAATCAACCAATCAGAGTGAGCAATTAGGGGATCATAATTTGCTCAATCATGAAAGTGGGTGAGGGTAATTAATTAATTAATCATTTTGAGTTGAACATGCAAATCATGTTTGAATTTTACAAACAAAGTTGCATTTGTTCGTTTTGAACTCTTTGAATGTTGTTTTGAATAATTAATTCAATTATTCATGTTTAGGAGAAAGTGATTTAACTAAACTATTAAGTGGTAATAATTTAATTGATTTGGGGGAATAGGATAAATTAGCGACATATTTAAATAATTGATGTTATTTAATTAATCAAGAAGAATAAAGTTAGATTAGGAATTTATTAAATAAATTAAATTTATTTAATTAGTCAAAAGTGATAAAATAGTAAATTAATTAAATAATATAATATTATTCAATTAATAGAGGAAATTAGGGTTTTTGATGTAAATGTTGTGAAATGCAGTGATATTAGATGATAATGATGTCGATGATGAGGAAATGTCATTTAGTATGCGTGATAAGTGAGGTCATTTTTAAATGTCTACATTTTGCCTCTCTTTGAGACAAATTACTAGTTGCTTTATTTCAAAGAATTCGATGTTAATATCAAAATTTGAAAAAAATTATATGCCCCTCTGTGCCCCGATGGTCAATGGAATGATGGTATGACGTTGGGCCTCCCCCTCGAGAGGTTGGTTGAAAAAAATATTTTTTGGGTCAAGCTCACAACAATATTTTATTTTAGTTCAAATGCGTAGAGGATGAAAAATCAAGCTTATTGGAGCCTCGTTTAGAGTTCAAATATTCTCGGGAGCTCCTAATTTAAACCTAGGAGGGTTTCCTAGGTAAAAAATTAGGGTTTGGGGGGTTATAAAATAGGTAATTAGGGTTTAATTTATCTCATTTTCATTATGAGCCTTTAGTAATTTCTTGCCTCTAGATTTCTTGATTTTGTGATTTTCGAGGAGCTATGGTGAGGATTCGAGGAGCTCCACATTGCGTGGATATGGTTCATGAGTTTGGGAGGCTTGTTGGTATCGATGTGCTGGTATGTATCCTTTCCTATTTTTTATTTTTTTGTTTTTGAGTAATTAATGCATGAAAAATCTTTAGGCGTTTAGCGGTAATTTCATGATTTTTTTGCTCTTGAATAATTTTTTCCACTTTTGATATTTGTGAATGTACCGCTCTTGAGTTTTCTATTCATACTTGATTTATTTGTTTGCTTTTGACTCAAATGTTTTCTTTTGTTTACGCCTTTGTTTAAAATCTCCGCTTTTGACTTTTTCAAATGAAATGGCCGCCATTGTAATTTTTTTTTCTTTTGAGATAATTGTTCGCTTTTTCCATTTTGAGCACTTTTTATTTTCTTTATTGACTTTGTCAAAAATAGGTCCACTTTTGACTATTTTTGTAGACACTTAAAAATGTCTTGAATGATATCATGCACTCAAATCTGATATACTAACACCATTTCATCCTAAAACCCATCATCTTTTTGTTTAATTGATTAAATTAGCCTAGCTATTTAATTAATCGCTTCATTTTCATCTATTAATTTGATTAATCTAATTAGGTTAATTCCTACCCATTTCATGCTAACCTTTCGTCTTGTTAAATTGGATAAATCAAAATTTTCAATTTTAACACCTTAAATCCTCTCATTTAAATTAAATAATCTTAATTATTTAATTAAATGTCATTTTGACCCCTTTTCATTACATAAGTTAATTATTTAATGAATATCCTAAATTTCCCTAATTTTCATAATTGAAACTTGGTTTTAATTATCAAATTACTTATTAATCCTAATTCTCCCACTTGCAAGGGAATATTTCTCCTTTGCACATTCCTCCAAAAGGGAATATTCTCATGGAATATTCCTTCCCTTTGCACTCATTTGAAAAAAAGGTATATTCTTCCTTATAACAAACTTTCAATAAAGCTTCTTGTGCAAGTTTTGAAAGTGTGTTTCTTTGGATGAATGTAAGCCCTTGATTAAATATCATTGTGCATCCTCAACCCTTGATGAGAATCCATGATCCATGCCTCCATATTCCTTTCATCCTGACCATTGATTGATTATTTCAATCTTGACTAGTAGTTTCATTTTGCCTATTCTATAAATAGTGCTTGCATCTATTGAAAAAAGATCCACCTTTTCAAAGAAAACTTATGCTGTTGAAAACCACATCCATTTGCACTCATATTTTATGTTTTAAGATAATTTTAGGTTATTTTACATGCATTATTAGCTTAGAGCATCCATTAATGGATTCCATGGTAACTTAGTTGCATCCATTTAGTATATTTTGAAACTAGGGTTTTAATCTTCTAAATCTTACATACACTTAGAATAGCTTTGCATACACTCATATCGATCATCTTAGCTTTTATCATGTTAAAATATATTTCATCATGTTTTTCAACACATCATTCATCAGTTTCGTCAATTCTTTTCAATATAATTGATCAAAACAAGCTCATTATCCAAGGGATTGGGAAAGGGTCACCATTCCACATCAATGCGACACCACTCCCCCAATAGGATAAGTTTCAATGTCTTAGAGTAGATTTTTATTAAGCTTTCATGTTCTAATATGCTAGTTTTAATGGCTTATTCACTTTGTTTACATTGAATGATCTTATTGGGACTGATGAATAGTGGCTTAAATATGCTTCGAATCCATATGGATAAAGTGTAGTTAACCTATACTATGTCATCAGTCACATTTTGGTGCTAGAGGGATGGTTCAACCGATCAAATATGATGAATTTTTCTTTAGATTCATATTTTCTCAATCCATACTTCCAAAAGTTAACCTAGGTAACTATGCCCCTAACTTCATCCTTTTCAAAAAATGGACTTTGTGAAATGAATTATGTTTTTTACATAGACATTTAGTTTGAAAATTAAGCAATACAAGTGTTTGTGGCAAAAATAAACTCATTAAGCAAGATAAATTGATAAATTGAACCCCACATGACCATTTGGCATCCGATTGCTCCAATTGAACAACCAAAGTTTAAACTGATTGAAGGAGAACAAATATATATGTTAGTAGTTTGAGGATCTTCACTTTTGAAATAAAGGAAACACCAAGCCAGTGGAGAAACACATCAAAAATCTTATATGAACAAGAGGAAAATGTTGATATTGTGGTCAGAAGGTGCATATTACCACCTCTTGCGTGGCAATAAATATCCTCTTTTCCATGATATTGTGCTTCTCTAAATGATCTCTTACAAAATCAAATCCCCAAGAGAAGGTCTACATTCCGCTATTTCAAACTTAGACATCATAGTGCAAACTATATTTTGAGACGTATCTTAAAGAATAACCACAACCGAGATAGATCAATAAGGAGACATTTTATATGCACTTTCATAGATGAACTATATCTACATATTTCACAAACGCTTCTCATATAAATAATTGAGTTCACAAGGTTTGATCACTTTACAGGCATAACATGTTTCTCACTACCTTGGTCTTAGAAAACAAAGGTTCACTCTAGGTCAATATTGGGTCAAACATTTCATCCACCCTTCATCAAATTTCATACTTCACTTCACCAAACTTTGTAAACTTTTAGACACACCAATGCTTTGAACTTAGACATCAATCAACCCAAACCCTAACTTAGCTAAATTTTATGTGAAATGGATCCTTTTCCATGCACTTAGTTGAGTTAGTTATCATTTTTGGACTAGTTTATGTTGAAGGTCACAAGTCTTCCTTAAAGATTCAAATGTTCATCAACATACTTTATCCAAACATCAAACATCAAACCTTTAATTGAAAAGTGTTGTCCCAAAATGTTTGCAAAGATCATTCCACACATTATTCATCTTTTTCATCTCCCATTCTCACCATTTCTCCAAAATGACTTAGAGCATCCCTTTTACCAATATTTGAGCCAACTAAAGAGTTTAAACATTATAAATCTCAACATAACTCTCCCATAGGTGACCCACAATTTATGGTAAAGACAAGATCACAACACAAGAGAATCATGGAAAAAGTCAGTCACATTCACCTCAAGTGATCCCAATCCTCAAGAATTTGATCCAAAAAGTCATGTTATCCCATTGCAACAACCCCCGACTCCATCAAGACCATATGAGATAGAAGACGTCACAAACAACCTATTTGGACTTACTAAGGAACAAATCATGGAGTAAAAACAAGAAAATCAAGCCTTAGAAAATGTAGCTCCAATTTCCCCATCTTTTGTTGAACAAGCATTAACACAAGGCTTGACTTCATCCACCATTCAAACAACTCCATTACTAGGGTTAAGTCAAACACCAACTCCTAGTCTTGTAGCTAGTCTTGCTAAGGACTTTGGCCACACTCTTCCATTGGAAAGCAACACACTTGTGGGTAACCTAAACACCATTCCTTCTCAAAACACCACTTTGAAACCAACATTTGGCACTCCTACCATTCTAGAGAATCCTCTACATCCACATAAACCACTTACAATACATCATTCCATAAAAACATCAACATTTCAGGGACCATCATCCTCATCTATCCCCACTATCCCCATGAGTACCACAAGTGTGACCAATGTTAAACAAGGTAGTGTGGAACAAGTGTCGCAAATAGACCCAAAAGGGAAAGTTAATACCCTTACACAAATTAAAACTTTAATGCAACATGGGACATCTTCATCCAATCCTCCTCTAAAAAACATCAACATTTCAGGGACAATCATCCTCATCTATGCCCACTATCCCTATGAGTACCACAAGTGTGACCAATGCCAAACAAGGTAGTGTGGAACAAGTGTCGCAAATAGACCCAAAAGGGAAAGTTAATACCCTTACACAAAATAAAACTTTAATGCAACATGGGACATCTTCATCCAATCCTCCCATTAATACATCAAACCCATCGGTTGCCCAAAACACACCTATCCCATCCATCATCAACCCAAATCAAATGAACCCCTTGATAACAAAACCCATCAACCAAGGTAATACCTTGGTCCCACCATATGTACAACTAGGGAACCCCCTACTCTATGGTCAAGGGAACCCTTTCGATAAATTTCAAGGTTTAAACATGCCATTTCCATCACAATATCTAATGGAACCATCATCATCTTTCCCCTTTGTCCCTTTCATCAGGAAAAAATAAAACATGACCTCAAATTTACATTCCTCCATCCCAATCCACCATCTTGCAAGGAATGTTAAACCAAGGGAATCCCCAACCTCTCGTAAACAACCTGCAACCCACTCAAAACATCAACACCCATAACCCATCACAGATGTCCCAAAAACCAACCGATCCTACATTACAAGCACAATAGGCTTATCAGTAAGCTTTCCAATAAAAATATAAAGTATCCCTAATAGCACAACAACAAGAAGAAGCAACCTTAGCAGCATAACAACAACAACAAGCACAAGAAGCAGGCCTAGTAGAAATACAACAACAACATCAATCAACCTTAGCGGCACAACAAAAAAGAAGAAGAAGTATCCCTAGAAGCACAACAACAACAAGCACAAAAAGAAACCCTAGCAGCACAACAACAAAAAAAATCACATCAAGTGGCCTTATCAATACAACAACAACAAGCCTTACTAGCCCAACAACCGTAAGTACTTGCACAACAGAAAAAAGGTTTATACTATAACCCTCAACAAAACATCATCAATACAAACACATTAGGAACATATATGCCTCCATCACCATCACCTTCACAATATATTACACCACCATACACACCATACAACACCTCATCATATCAGAATCCCACGTACAAGTCATTCGCCTTTCCACAATATGTTCCTCCCCCAAATCCACAAGATGATATAGCATTACAAAATAAGGTGTTAACAAAACAAATTTAGGATATCAAGATGGGAAAAATGACGAAGCCCCATATACAACAAAACCTATTCCCATATCCATTTGATCGAAACATCACAATGGTACCATTCCCTCCTAGTTTTGAGGTCCCCAAAGTTGATAAATACAAAGGGAGAGGAAGTCCTGTGGACCATGTCAAAGAGTTAAATGCCATGTGTATGGAGGTCACTTACAATGATGGGCATTTGATGCACTTCTTTCCATGGAGCTTGACAGACCCCGCCATCAATTGGTTTTCATAGTTTCCTATAGGTATCGAAACCTTTCAAGAAATAACTAAAAAATTCATAGATCACTTCTCCTTTAATCTTGAAATGGACGTGATGTTAGAAGAGTAGTATAATATCAAAGAAAACAAAGGATAATCCTTTTCCAATTTCTTGCAACAATGGAGACAAAGAGCCAGTACGAGCAAGTGGCCCATTCTTGATGAACAACAAGTGGGGATCATCATAGTGAATTTTGATCTAGATCTATCCTTCCACTTGAAGATGCGATGCATTACCTCTTATGACGCGCATGTCCCTAGATCCATTAACATCGAGAGAGATTTAATTTCACAGGGGAATACTCAAGCATACAAAGACAACCGAGCATCAACCAGTTCAAATGACAAGCCTTGTGTCTAGGGTAAAAACAAGAATGTAATGAATGATGGCATGGTAGATGCTAAGGTGGTCCTAAGTGCTCCTAGGACAAACACAAATCAAATGGATAATGCTTAACCAACTATGAAACAAACCACATCACCTCAAAAAAATTAGATTAATAACATTGAAACACAAAAAAGATGAACCCCCAACATGAACAATTATCCAAAACATAAATACACACAGTTGTCAGAACCTGTTGAAACTATCATGAAGAAACTAGTAGAGTCAAACTTGATAATGGTTCCTAATTTTGAAAACTACCAAGAACCACAGGATAAACCACCCTGGTACAATGAAAAATTTCTTTCTGAATTTAAAAAAATCAAAGGACACAAAACATCGAACTGTATGAGGCTAAAAAATGTTATCCAATATCTTATTGAGAATGGAGACATATCTATTGAATTACTAGTTGGTAATTAGGATCTAAAGGTATACAAGAACCCCATGCTAGATCACAACAAAGGAAACAATAATGGAAAAGGTAAGGATTACACAAATGTGCAACAAGTCTATTCCAATGTAATCACTTCCTGTGACAATGTCATCACCTTTGTCACCATTAAAGGACCTATTGTGAAGTGTGGGAGTCACCATGCGATGTGGAAAGTCACCATCCAAGGAGTTCCATCTCAACTTAGGGGACAACCTACTTTGACAACATCAAACCCTAGTAAGTACAGTCTCCTAGATCAGCTTAAGAAGACCCCTACACATATTTCTACCTTGGAACTATTGAGGCTATCCCCCAAAAATAGGGAAATATTAGAGAAAGCTTTATCTTCATCATCTATCCTTGAGGATATGGATACAAAACAATTTCAAGCTATGGTAGGGCATATAAATATCCCTCATCTTCTCACCTTCTCGGAACAAGACCTACCATCACAAAAATCTCATAATCATGCTTTATAACTTGAGGTCATTGCTCATAAGAACAAGGTTAAAAGAGTCTTAGTAGATGGAGGTGCTAGTATGAAAATTTGCACCCTTCAGCTGATTAATAATTTGGGTTACTCAGAAGATTCTATTGAGAAAGCAAAGAGCATGACCATCAAAGCATATAATGATCAAGAGAAGATATCGCAAGGCATCATCACACTACCCATCCAAGTAGGGCCCATAATTATAGAGACTACATGCCAAGTGTTAGATCTTGATCTTCCCTACAACATCCTACTTGGTTGACCATGGACCCATGCCTTAAAATCTATAACTTTGACCTATCATAAATGTGTAAAGTTTCCTTTTGAGGGAAGAGAAGTTACCATCCATGGAGATCCTGAGCTCTTTTACTACTACAAGAACCTTGAGGCCAAGTTTTACAAAATACCCAAAATCCCTAAAAATGATGAAGGACCTACATCATCTTCATTTATTGACCCATCATCCTCAGAAAAAAAACACCCATTGTGCAGAACATTCTTGACATCAAAGCAGTGATCCAGGATGATGGTTGTGGAATTTATAAGCTAATGAACGATACTTTGGTGTTGGGAGAGCTACCTCTTTCTCCTAAATCTCATGAGAACCCACACCTATCAACAAAGTGGCCAAAAAAATAAATATGGCAACTACTACCTTCACCAAGTGAGGGGATTTAAACAAAGAAGATGTCAATGAGGAGGATATCTCTAAACTACTCTATCAAAATGATCGACCCATCCCCGATCTTCCCATGGAAGATGACAACAAAGGCTTGCAACTAATGAAGGGATGGGGATATAACAAGAATGATAAACTGGGACAAAATGACAACGGTTTGATAGAACCCATCATTCCTGAGAAAGGTCCAAAGAATATTGGCCTAGGATGTACTACTGGCAAGGTTACCCTTATTGGAAAAGGTACTTCCAATAAATGGGCTGATGCTTCCTCTTGGTTACCAACATCATGTGATACTACCCTAGACGACTTCCCTCTCACTACAGGATTTGACCCCAATTTCCGACGATCGTTCGTCGGAATTTCGACGATACATTATCGACCGATCGACGAATCACAAAAATCAGTGCCGTCGCTCAATTTTCGTCTAGATCCCAACAGGCTGTAAAACGTCAACCTCACTATGCAAGCTCGTTGGAACCGTGATGCCCACTTCGTTGATCAGGTGATGAAAAGTACCTGGATCATGGGAGGCATACCTTTGTGAAACCATCATATTAACAACATAAGTCTGTTGCCATTACAACAATAGTTTGACGTATTTCCAATATCATTGAGAGATGAAGACTGTTATAGCGATCAAAATTGCCTAAGAAGATATATCGGGAGGATTGGATTTTTGTCTCAGTGATGGAGTTTCATCGGCGAGATACACATATTATCTCATTGACGAAGCACGAGGGAAGCATATCGACAAGACATATATCATTGGAGTAAGTTCTGAATGTCTACCCGACCAGCTATATGATGCTGTTAAGAATACATCGGCATAATTCTTGGCAACATATTTTAGATTGAAATAGTAGCAGAAGTTCATCGAACGTGCGACGAAATAGGCAAGTCATTACAGCAAAAATTCGTTGGATACATTGCAAATTCGTCGGATGCTTTTTGTGGTTCGTCGTAAATGTGACAAAACATTGCACTTTAAAAAAAAAAAGCTATTCCTTAAAATGTAGGCATATCATTGAGAGATGAAGACTATTACATCGATCAAAATTGCCTGAGAAGAGATATCAAGAGGATTGGATTTTGGTCTCAGCGATGACGTTTCATCGGCAAGATGCACATCTTGTCTCATTGACGAAGCATGAGGGAAGCATATCGGCAAGACATATACCATCGGAGTAAGTTCTAAATGTCTACCCGACTAGCTATGTGACGCCGATAAGATTACATTGATAGGAATCTTGGTGAAATATTTTAGATTGAAATAGCGGCAGAAGTTTGTCGAACGTGCAACGAAATAGGCAAGTCATCACGGCGAAAATTCATCGGATACATTGCAAATTCGTCGGACTCTTTTTGTGGTTCATCATAAATTTGACAAAACATTGCACTTTAAAAAAAAAAAAAACTATTCGTTGAAATGTAGGCATATCGGTGAAAGATCAAGACTATTACAGTGATCAAAATTTCCTAAGAAGATATATCGAGAGGACTGGATTTTGGTCTTAGAGATGATGTTTCATCGACGAGATGCACATCTTGTCTCATCAACGAAGCACGAGGGAAGCATATCGGCAAGACATATACCATCGGAGTAAATTCTGAATGTCTACCCGACCAGCTATGTGACGCCGATAAGATTACATCGGCAGGAATCTTGGCGACATAGTTGAGATCGAAAGAATAATCATCGGGGAGACTCACCACGTCGGGGAAACTATAGAATATCCTAGCAATACATGATCTCTTGTCGATGTTGATACAAATGGATCAAAATAATTATCGAGGCAACTCTGGGCGATATATAAAAGTAGTCAAGTTGGCCAGGCCTTAACTATGTAGGATTGATGATATCAGGCCTGTTTGTAGCAAGAATAATGATAACTATTTTCTTGGTTGTCATACAAGCCATCTCCATCAATAGAGCTTTGAAAAGTGCATTACTTACCTTATTGAGCTTCTCTTTGTTTTGAGAATAGTTTAATATTCTCTAATTAACAGGGCCAACCACATGAAGGTGGAAGCTCATTTGGCCCTCCCCCCCCCCTCACATCACTCTCAATTCCCCATACTCGATCATATAACATTAATCATTCATTCATCCATTAATAACATATAACATTCATTCATTCATCCTGCATTAATAACATATAACATTCGTTCATTAACATATTCACATTCATTCATTCATCCATTAATAATATATAAAATTCATTCATTCATCCATTAATATCATATAACATTCATTCATTAACATATAAAATTTATTCATTAACATATTCACATTCATTCATTAACATATTTCATTTTTTCAGTTTTTACATATTATCAAAAATATGGCTGTCATAATATGATTACAATCACTTTTTTTTTTGTTTCTTTTTTGCAGCTAAAAAAAGTTGAAGTGGAGTATCATTTTCAAAATCATCTGTCCCCCCTTGAGTTTTTATGAGCTCTGCTCGTGATCTTAATGTATGCCTAGTCGTGTACTCACAACGTGGACGCGGCTGCAAGGGGGGGTCTGCTGCAATAGCAAAGAAATGTTAAATTGATATGTTTTATTATTATTGTTACATGTATTTCATTAATTAAAAGAACATCAGAGTGGTGCTCTCTACCTGATTGGGCCACATCATGTTCCTGATATTGTCTTATAGCCTCATGCTCAACATGTTGAACACCCTCTAAATCCTGATCTGGAGTTGAAACACGAAAAATTACATTAATTAATACACCAATTGCAATTAAATATGTTTAAAAGAACATTAGAGTGGTCCTGTTTACCTGATGGAGCCACATCATGTTCCTGATCTTGTCTATCCTGATCATGCTCAACATGTTGATCATGCTCTACATGATCTAAAGTTGAAATGCGAAAGGTTACATTGATTAATACACCAAATGCAATTAAAGATGTTTAATTGTATTAATCCATACTGCGTTTTGTATAGCACATGAATACATCTAGTAGCAGGATGCACACCATGGACTTCATCAGTAGGTTGTGCTCCACCCTCACCAGGCTGCATTCCAATGTCATGTGCAGGATTATCATTGCTTATCTATGTAAAACAAATAGGCACATTATTATGGTGGAAATTAATATTGAACAGATTGCACAAGTATTCAATTTGAAATAAACTTTATTGAGTTTATTTACCTATGTGTTGGATGCAGTGGAAGATTGTGTTTTCCCAGTCGAGACTCTTATCTATTCAGATAGGGCTCCATAGCCTTGGTCGAAGGCAATCTTCAGGTCCTCTTCTATGGGCACTCTGTTGAAATCAAAGCCCTACATTTTTGCATGCGATCATGAATTTTGCTTCTATGGTGTGATAAAACCAAAATTGTTTGCAATTTATTATTTGGATGCAATATTTCATTTATTGATACTTACAAATCATGTGACTACTTTCATATAACCACTGGAGCCAAGTTTGTGCTGCCCATGTTTTTCTAGTCTTGCCTTTGCTGCCTTCGATGTGTCGGGCAACCTATGAAAAATTTGAAATACGCTAGATTATGTAAAAAGAAAGATTAATCAGTATATAATTAAATTGTTGATAGTATCACATACCTTCCTTGGCCCAGTGGTATCTTTCCTTTCTTCTTTTTAGCCTTCTCCTTTCCATCCGACACCAAGTCCTTCCACTCCCTTTTCGAAATCATGGGGGGATGCTCGTAGTTTATGTTCTTCTCTAAATGTGACCTATATTGGTCACTCACATACTTTAGATAGTTACCAGCTTTCTTAAGGACCTTGGTTCGGTTGAATGTTTTATCACTGAACAACATAACTAAATGGTTAATGAGCTCATCTTTTAAATCTTGATTTTGGGCATCCCACCATGTACGTATGGTGGGCCCGAAGAGCTCCAATGAAATATCACTTAGATGTTTATAAAAAAATCATTTCCTGCAGGAGCAGGATGTATAATTAGAAACTCAGAAGGGCAAGGTGTTTGGGCTGCTTCCAAAAACTTAGATACGTGCACGAATAATATAGCAGAAATGGAGGTGCTCGCATTGGGATTGGAAGTCTATATAAAGAAAGGAATTGATTCGGTAGAAATAGAGGGTGATTCTCAAATCTGCATTTAGGCAATCACATCGAGGAAAACACCAAACTAGAAACTAGACAATTGGATAGGAGCAATCAAATCCCTTCTTCGGAAGTTAAATGAATATACCCTATCACATGTCTATAGAGAAGCTAACAAGGCTGCAGGCCTCCTGGCAAACTACGGAGTAAATCAAGGAAAGGTAATAACAGTTGACAACTGTGTGGAGAAGTGGTCAGAATTACCAACACTTCTAATCATTGACAATTTGGGCAGATGAAAGATCTTCGAAATCTCTAAAAAGCAGTGAGCTAGGACAATCAGATGGGATAACAGATAAGACTCAAGCAACATTTAGCCAAATCATTAGGAAGTTGTGCCAGACTCACGGGACAAGCACAAGTATTTATTGGAAGCCAAGGGATAAAAGGTGTTAAGGCACTACTCCAGACTCAAACTTTAGAAGGACAATGGTGTATAAGTTCAGTGTGCACTGTATCTGCTAGAACGAGACGTTGAGAGCCCAGTGCAAAAGGATTTTCTTAGTCGGTTCCCTGCAAGTGATCAAAGCAATAGAGTAAATAACCCAGGAGATCCTACAGGAGGGGAACCGTTGGTGTGATGGTAGAATCTATGAGGTAGTCCTAAGCCTATTAATAGATGTTCTTGGTGGTAGAGAAGTACTGGTGGAGAAGCTTGGGGGTTTTGTTACGCTGATCAACATTGAAGCGGTGGCAAATGCTATCTTGGAACTACTTGTGGAAGGTATGGTGAGCTCCTTGAAATACATCTTTGGAGAAAATGGGGTAGGGGGAGATGAGAAAGAAGTGGAGGTTGAAGCTAGGGAGGATTGCACTAGCAGCTCGCAACACCAGACCAAGGCAATGAGCTACTTCCTAGACAATGCATGGGATGTATATCGAGTAGGCATAATCAACAATGACATGAATGCCTTTGTAAGGTTTGTTCAAAATGAGGATTGGTTCAACAAAAGGAGAATGAAACATGCAGTAAAGCTGGGGTACGCACTGGGAGTAGTATATAGCTATGTAGTAGCATAAAGCATGATAAGCATACAGTTGGATATATAGTGGCTATAAAGAGGAAATTATAATGTAGGCAAATATTTCCATTTTGTAAATCAATATAATAGGGCGCTATCCCCACTATTAGCACTTAAAAAAAATAAAAATAAAAATAAAAACATTTTAAAGTACCTAGGACCTTCTCTATCTTTATGGGAAGGAAATCCTCGGTCACCACAAATGTGACCGGCAATGTTCCCGTACTAGTAATATGGGAAGATCCAGGAAATGCTGCTAAAACATTACCAGTAGTAGTGGCCTCTACATCCATAGGTACTAACACATGTAGTGGCATGTGTTCGCTGCCAGAGGGTGGACTACCGAATGCCTGCATGGTATGTGTTGTCGAAATTTCAGACGACAATATAGGCACAGATGATGGGGTCAGATGATGTGTTGTATGCATAGGAAGATCAGGATTGACACTTGTACTGCCCCCTACTTCCCGAGAAACACTTGGAATACCTTGATCACGACCAGCAGCATGATCATGAGGATGCAAATAATCCTATAAAAAAAACACATATTTTAGTTCATGACATAAAAGAGTACAAAATATAAAACCATGAATGAACTTATGTTATAATTAAAGATCTCATGACAACTTACTTCCAAGTTCTGTGCTCTCTCAGATAATATTTTAACCCTTTCTCTTATCTCATCTATTTGAGGCACTATGAATACCAACTGAAGAATTTCTTGATTGCATTTTTTTTGGGCCTTCCTCATCATATCCATAGGGTTTGTGGAAAATACGATGTCATCATCGCATAATAGTGACTGCACCTCCATATGGATGCTCTCATGTACTGTTGGTGCCTTTCCCCGATCAGCCAACTGCAACAAGAATATTAAAAACATTATCAAAATTAACCCAATAAACTCATGAAAAAAATATAATAATAAAATATTTTGCTCGTATCTAATTTGTACAATTACAATGAGGTAAACCTGTCAAATAGAAGCACCTGAAGATGGATCACGATCTGTGCTCTGGGCTAGAGCCTTCCTCGTATGATCAATGTCCTGCTGTGACAAAAATTAAATATAAAAAAAATTACCAAAATGAAACCAATAGACTTACGAAAAAAAACATAATAATAAAATGGTATATTGGAGTCATTAATTAGAGGTTAGGTAAAATGGTATATATATAGTACATACCACCCCCATAGTAATTGTGTTTGTATCTAAGCGATTCAAATTGTAATCGATTAGCAACTCTTCCCCTGCAGTTATTGATTTTATCACACATACAAATACACGGTTTCCCTCTCGCGCCTCGAATATACAATTGGGTTGCTTATTTGTTGACCCAGGTTGTGTACTATTTATAAACCCTACAATATTCCCTGATGCTTTTGGCCTCCCATCAATATACCTAGCCACTCATTTATTTTGATCCTTATCTTTTAGTTGTATATAATTTGCTAATAGTGCATACCTACACATACTTCGTGTATATTGAACTAGCTGCATCCAATCTTTGTAACTGTAACAGGGTCCAACATACTCCATCAACTTAGTAACTTTGTCGAAACATAATTTTATGCCGTCCATGCAAAATAGGCCCAAACCATGTAATGACGATGGTGCTATCTGATATATCCTCTCGTTGACACAAAGATTAGTGTTTATTGGAGGAAGTTCCTTGGGTACCCATTGTTTTTGTAGATGTTTGTACCTCAAAGGCACCTCGATGTTGCCTATGCTCTCATCATCATAAGAACATGACCCCCCTTCAGCAAGAAAAAATTCCATGCATTTACAAATTTTTTTTCTAATCTTTTGACCTCTAGTTGATCTCCCTCTTTTAGACCTACTACATGTCTCACTTTCCTCTTCTCTTCTTGAATTTCCCTCGCTTGAGGAAGAAAAATCTGACAAATACTTATTTTGTGGTACCTGCACTCATAAGGATGTTGGATGAAGTTCTTTCATGGTGATGTGATCCGAAGGTGACATTATGATTAATCTATCATTTCATCGCTAGAAATTGACAGGTTATAAGGTAATCAAGTCTTGATAGATTGCAAGTTATTGTTACTACTGTCCAAATGTGTCCATCACAAATTAAATCTACTTAACGTTTTAACTCCCAAACTTTGTAACAAGTGTTAAATGTGACTATGGTCCACGAGTTACACAACCAAGGTGTCAAATGTATTCTCTAATTGTAATCAAAGGACTTTTTCTCTTCATTCAAGTAAATAAAATTGAAGGGAAACACCACCAAGTGGTTTATTGGACACCTACATGACTAAAAATAGCAGCAAATTTACATTTAATTTCCATATGTCTAAGTGGTTAACAGGGAGGGAGTGTGTACTAGGCCTGGTAAAGTCATCATAAGTTTATGCTTTGGCAATAAAAATTGTTTAAGTCATCTTAAATATTCCTGTGTCTAATTTCTAGGAGACTTTTGGTATGTTTTAAGGTAGGATGAGTGGTCGCATCAATGTTCTAATTCTCTATGACAAGGTTTCAACATCTTCAAATAGTGAAAGTTAGCGCTTATAGTCATTTGAAACAACATTTTGATTATGTATGATGGTAGGATTTGATAACTTAAAAGAATTGGCTACCCAACAAACTTAAAGTTAAAATAAACTTTTCAGTTTAAGGGGTTAGCACTTGGGGCAGGAGCACCCCATAGTTCACCTAGGAAAGTTGACTAGAAGGTCATGATTTGGAAATTTGTTTAGGCCAAATGTAGTAATCTCTTCCTATTTCTTTGAGTTTGTGCCTTAGAGGCATTTGAGATCATGTATTGTGTTGGTAAAGATCATGTTGACCATTTGTTAGGTTGAGGCTTGACTACAAGGATGGTTTAAGACCTTTGTAGACCTTTTCTAGGTGTTAGAATCTCTAAAATTTTGCAAATAAGGCTTATTGGAAGCCACAAGCGGCCATGGAGTAGTTAGGGTTGAGCTTAACTACTTTAGTGACCCTATATAAGGGATACCTCAGCATGGAAGAGAGGTTATAAGCTTTTACATTGTTTTGAAATTTTGAATTCCAAGTAAAAACAGTGGATTCTTAATGTGAATTTATGGTTTTGATTCAAAAGAGAGCTTAAATGGATTGAATAGGATTCTATAGGGGGTGTAGAGTGTCATGTGAGTGTTAACTAATCTTTGTGTGGCAATAGTTTTGATTCTTAATTCGATTGAGTTTTTGTTTGTAGTTAGTTGTTTCTTTCTCAATTGTTGATCTGACAGTTTGTGAGTTGAAAATGGAGTTTTAGATCACATTTCCCTTGTACATAATGTATGGCCTCTTGGTAATTGTGTCTAGACTCCATGGTTGTATATAAGGTAGGAGTAGGAGTTATGAATAGCTCAGGATACACTTTGAAAGTCTTCTCCTAGGCGAGCCTGACAGTGTCCGACTAGGAAAGATATGGAGTGCATGGCACTTGATTTGTAGGGGTGATCATTCCCTGTCAATTCACGGTGTGGAGAGGGTAGGTAGTTTCCTTGCAAAGACTTGGCATGAAGGAGGGGGCTCCACGAGTCCATTTGGAGGGAGAAAAAATTGACAGTTTGCTGTGTGGTCAGGAAAACCTAAAGAAGAGGCCTAATTTGCCAAAATGAAGGTACAATCTGTGTACGGGCAATTGAAGGTTAAGACCACTAAAATCTTCAAGTGGTAGGCATGAGGACCAGGAACCCCAAAGAATAATTCAATGTTCTTTGGAAGACATTGGAGTATTAGTGTGTTCTCTCGGAGAAGAAGGCCTAATTGGAATGCCTAGGACTAGTGGACTAAAACCCTAGATGAGGGTTTGGTGGAAGTGATTAAAAGATGGAGTAAGGAGGATCCTTCAGAGCCATAATCAGATGGAAAGAACCTATTAGGAACATCTCCACACCCCTGCAAAGCTAAGTTCTAGTTTTGGAGTATGATAGCCTTTAGGGTAGATTAAGGGCTAAGGAAGAGTTGGAGACATTGCACCAAGATTGACTTGGTAGGTTGAATTGTCATGATAGATGGGTTGGCAAGGTGAACCAGGGGTACCTAAACAAGAAATAGGTCCTATAGGTTAAGGTGGTTGAGTGTGACACCATAGGGGTCTTCCAAGTAAGATCCAGAGAATGGAACAGTGATTGTTACATCCAACCCTACCCTATCAACACTTTCTTTCATCTTTGCATATTGGTTTGATGCTTCAAACGATGCATTTTTTATCCCACTTCTATCATATTGTATTCCCATCCCATTTCAATTGTTGGAGGAGTTGATACCAAAATTTCATATCAGATACCACGTTCTTGAAGCAATTTTCTGTGTTTTTACAATTTTTTTGAAGTTCTTTTGTGTTGTATGGATCCATACAAGCTTGAAATGCTCTGAGATCATTGGTGTAGATAAATATATGTGTTCCCTTTCATTTGCATTTTTTTTGAAGTTCTCAATCACTGTTTTGTGGAATTAAACAATCAAATACAGGGATTGCCCTGTTGTGCCTGTGTAAGGGTTTGAGGGCTAAATAGAAATGACATCCACCAATCCACCCACTGTCTTGGAACTGTAACTCAGTGGATTGGTGTGCATCATGGTGGATTTGATGGAGTTTCAAATATTGTTCTTTAAATTCCATTTATGTTTTTCCCTTGTCTTGGCTTGTTACATTGTTTGGGGGGAACATAAGGTTGGGTTTTTACCTTGGCTTTCATATAAATCCTAATGTTCCATGTAAAACCTTGGGTGAGATATATTCGGCCGTTACCTTTTTGGAGTGGGTATTAAAATGACTTATGTCTCATTGTTTTGAATTAAGGTCTTCATTTGAAGGTCCTTCATGCCAAGATTCCTTTTATAAAGCATTTTGGACATGAAATATTTAAAATAAAAAATACCTTCATTTGAAAGTCTTGACATGACATCATTTTTGAATGAAGGTTCTTCATTCAAAGGTCATGACAACATGACCTTCAAATGAAGGTTCTTCATTAACTGGTATTTTGTAATTTTGAATCTGTGATAATAATTTAGGGTTGAAAATAAATCCATTTGAGCCTTTTATAAATGAAAGGACATTTGATGCAATCATATGCCTTGTCAAACTTTTAACTTAATAGTAAGGGCATCAAGAGTAGTTTGTTGGGCTCATTCAACAATCTCCGATGCAAGGATTGAATAGTCTAGAATGTATCTACTATCAAGAAATCCAATTTGTTTACCTCTATGACTATATCTCAAGCAATAGGTTTAATTGTGATGGCAATGATATTGACAAGGATTTTGTAATCTAGGTGTTGAGAAGCATAATTGGCCACCATTCTAGGAAAGATTCTTCATTCTCACTTTTAGGTGTTAAAATTTAACAATACATAGATTGATGAAAGAGCCCAAAGAGCCTTTCTCCATGTTATCCAAGTACACATAGCAGCGGTCTTCTCTTATAGGGTTGGACATGATTTCAAGAACTTAGCTAGGAATTATTCATTTAACCTAAGGTTTTCTCATAATGCCATCATTGGAAAAGTATGATCAAATTCTTCTATTATGAAGAATTGGTCTATGTGCCTCTAGTAATCACTATAAAAATGTGAAAGACTGCGCTATTTTATTTTTTCTGTCTTATCTTATACCATTTTACGAGAATGGGGGAGCCAATGTACGAGAAGATCTTTTGAAACTAGGCATGAAAATTGCAGGTTAAAGAGAATGGGGGTGCCAAACTTACAGTACTCATTGTCCCTTGGTCATCAATTTTCCCTGAGTGCCGTCAACCTAGTCCTCAACGTTGGTATTGGCCTTGTTTTAGCTCCAAACTCTTCGTCGGCGCTGGTATTGACCTTGTTTTCACTCCTCCAAAGTCTTCCTCAATGTTGGTATTGACCTTTCACTTGTCCAATTTGACGAGCTACAACCTGCTTTAGTTAGGTTTTAGAGTATGTTAATTAAATTTAAAAAAATTATGGCGCCATTTAGAGTAGTGAATATAAAGCAAGAAAAGCCTATTATGGCGCCATTTAGAGTAGTGAATATAAAGTAAGCCAAGCCTATTATAGTCATGAGGGAAATAATAGAATTCCTAGGATACTTTGTGAAACCATTTTCCTTGGTTAAAGGGAGACCATAAAATATACCTTTGGAGTTTTTCAATCTTCAAATATGAGGATTTGCAAGGTTCTTAACAACACGAGTAATGGAAATGTGTGCAACAAGAATTTTTGAACACACGGAATCTCCTTGCCAAAGAAAGGGGCTTCATAATTTAATATGATAATTTTTCTCAGCTCTAGAAATGATATGTTTCCTTAAAGGGGAAGGAGAAACCTAAAAGGTAAAAGAGATGCTGAGGAATCTCAACACTTCCTTATGATCAACCCCCTTCTATCCATAGGAATTGAACAAATTGGGCTCGACTAAGAATGATTTCCTATAACATTGAGTTTTATGCCACTATATATTTGACCTTAAAGCTTTCCAAAAAGTATCTAGGCGTTGAATATCCTAAATAATGTTACATTTGTCCTCCAAGAGAGTGAGAAAGAGTCATTAGGAAAATGACCATTGAATAGTTGGGCTATAGAGTTATGAAAAGTAGCACCTTTAATAAGTTAGTAAGGTGAATTTATTAATGTTAATCTTAATATTCCAACACCCTCCATTAAGTTTTACATTCCTCACAATAAAACATGTTGATTGAAACAAACAAATATATATAGTCTAAGCTAACATCATTTTATTTTTCTTTAAGTTCTCCCTCAAGAACATCATTGTCTTGAGTTATACAAGTCCACACTATGTGATCCTTTAACTCTAGTAGGCGTGAATAGAAGTAGAGGATATTGTTTGGGAGAAGAATTTTTTCTAGTGCTAGGTTATGTGTTAGGTTATATAGGGTTAGGTTATATAGTGTTTGAGCCTAGCCTCAAACACTACAATTAGGGTTAGGTTATGTGTTTTCTTTAGGGTTAGGTTTGGGATTAGGTTTATGGTTATGGTTAGAGTTTAGGGTAATCCAAATCATAACCTAACCCTTTTTCTCGAAACCTTAACCTTGACCCTAACCCTCACCTTTATCCTATCTTTATAACCCTAACCACAACCAAAACTCTAACCCCAACCCTAACCCTAATTACCTAACCCTAAATATTTTTTATTTTATTAATTAGTTGCATTCACTCTAATAACCCTAAACCTATCCCTAAACTTAACCCTAGCCCTATCCCTGGCCCTAATCCTAACCCCAACTCTAAGCCAAATATAAAAACAACCCTTAATCATAATTACAATAAGCCTAAAACTTAATTCTAGATATAATCCTAATACTATAATCCCTAATTATAATCCTAAACCCTAACCCTAATTTCATATCTAATCCCGACCATAACCAAAACTCTAAATCTAACCCTAACCATAAAACATAAACCCTAATCTAACCCTAATCCTAACATTATTTTTCCTAACCCTAACCCTAACTCTAAACCTAACACTAACCCGAACACTAAATCCTAACCCTAATTAAATACCCAATCATAACCCTAAATTGTAACATGATCCTTTGAATTGGATACTACATAAAAAATTATGTGTTACAATCATTGCTTCCATTGTTGGCATTTTTACATTGGGATGCATATATATTTTTAAAATCAACAAAATCTTTTAATGTCTTGCCAAAATTAATATTATTAATTGTACTATCAAACTTATAAACATGTATCCAATTGGTAGATGCAAAGCAAAATAAATGTGAAATTGTGTACTATAATGATTTTAGAATATACACATAATGGATTTGTTGAAAAGGTTTTAGAAACTTTCGAACAAATGCAATTGGTTGATGCAAAGAAAAATTCCACAACCTTCACCAAAATCCTTATTGGTTTCCTTAATATGGGAGATTTGGAACAAGGTATAGACATCCATCAAAGCATAATATGAAGATGAATTTTTTCAAATGTTGTGGTTGTAGATGCCCTTTTAAAATTTATACAGAATGTGGAAGGATAGAAAAAGCTTGTGAACTATTTGACAAAATGTCTCAAAGAATTGTAATCTCTCAATTTATTTTAGTGTCTATTTTGTTATACCCCATGTCCCAAATTGGGTATAACACAATAGACACTAAAAAAAATTGATAGATTGTTATGAGGGCAGTGATGAGACTTTTCTAATTAGAGTGTATTCCATGAGATTACAATTATTCGAGGCATTGTGTCAAATAGTTCATGAGCTTTGTCTATCCTCCCACATTTTGCATAGATTTCAAAAGGGCATCTACAACCACTAGATTTGAGAAAATTCATCTTCATATTATGTTTTCCTTATGATTGGTTGACTCTTATACTAAATCAATATGTTCAATTTATGTTTCCTACTTGATCTAACTATCCACAAATGGAAATTTAACAGTGGAAAGATATGATCCTACTTTGGTATAAATTGTATATGCAATATCAAGGTATGAATTAATATGTTCAATTAAGAGATGTTAAATGAAATGAATAAAACTAATGTAATGTAAATAAGGGAGACCAGTGCCTTATTGGGTAAAACAGAGTCAAATGAAAGCCTTTAATGAATGGTTTCTATCTAGTAGGTCCTCTAATTGTTAGGCATATAACTATGAGTTTACAACTGGTATAAATATGCAAGAGTGTAATTGATAAACCCTACTTGAGACAGAATATGAAATCTAATTATCTGATTCTTCTTACTGATCCAAATGGAATTCCCAGATTACTATAATTTATTGAAAAGAATTTTAATTCTTCTTTAAAGAATCCAATAAACCAAATCACACAGAAACAAAAAATGTGTACTGATAAATCAAATATATACTTGATACTTCAATTTAAACAACCAAGAAACATCAGATTGGAGACAATCAAATAATCGCAAGAATCCAACAAACAATTGATACCAGAATGAAGCCACTAAATCAACAGTCTTTCATTATCTCCTTCAAAATTCATACATGCAACATAGTCTCCTTGAATGTCATCATTTCTAAAAATTTAATGCTTACAACAGTCTATCCTATTCTAATTCTATCTTCTACCCCTTTACATTTATCCAACAACAGATACTTATACATCAGTTTGCAAAAGGATGTGCCTTTTCAAAAAGGTTTAAAGCATAAAAGGTTTAACAAATCCACTATTAACTAATTTCTATTAAGCCACAAATGGAAGGCAGACATATGCTCCGTATAATCTTGGCGCTCATGAGTGTCGGCATCTCCCAACGCATCACGGATCACAATCTCCATCATTATCATTCACTCATTTTGCTCACATGCTACATTCAATATCACATCTTTCGTAGTGGCTGTCTCTAGCATCCCTTGGAGTATTGTTTCGCACTCACTTTTTCATGTAGTTGCTTCCTTCATTTTCCCTTCATCATCACATAACTTGGTCAATCTATATTCGGAAGCCTTTGTCAATCCCTGCATATCCCCTTGTAACTCCTCAAAGAAATCCCTGTGCCTATCCATAATACAATTGGAATTTTCAATCTCTCCATTACTAGGAGTGTCCTTCTGCTCCAATTCCTCAATTCTTTCCTGAATTTTGCTATCCACTCTCCTGTGTTCCTTTATTGCATCTAGGTACTGTGAATGTTTTCCCCAGAGTTTATTTAACCAAGTGGTTAAAACAACCTACCTTTTTTTTTATTATTGCAGCAAATGCATCCATTCTCCCTTGAGAGTATGTAGTTGACCCTTCCCAACGGTCTTCTTTCTGTGAACTCTCACCTTGATTGAGCATCCTTGTTGGTTCTGTTACACCACCTACCAAGTCTTTCAAGTGTTAATTCTCTCTCAACATCCTCTCATTATTGGTTTTGTACATCTCCCTTTCCCTTATCAATGCTTGGATTTGGGCTTTATTCAACTTGGCTATATTTATCCCAATATCAACAGTCGCTATAGGATCAACCTCCCCAGCCTTCAGGGTCATGACATATCCAAATTCCTTTTCATTATCAATAACAATTGATTTCTTGTGAGGAGGATACAAGGCCAAAATCATCAATGTTTCATCATCAAGATTTTATCTTGATCCTGTGTATACCTCTACCACCTTCTCTATACTGAGCTTGTGGGTAGCATTGTTATCTTTTAAGAAACTATCAAAAACTAATGCAGAATTCATATCCAAAACTGGAAAAATCATAACACCTGCCTTTTCAAGCAGCTCCCTCCCCTTTTCAGGGGTCATGTCAATCATCTCTTTGTCTACTTCATCCTTTAAGCTTTTTAATAGTTGATCCTCATTCCCTGGAGTGACATTGTCAACATGTCCCCTTATCTCTTTCCCTTTTTGCTTCTATAAAAATGTCTTAAACTTCGAGGTCTTTATAAATTCATCATCTGATATGAAAGACCTATAGTCTTCATGTCTTGTATCTACATCCATGGTTTCCTCAACGTCTATTTCTATGGCAACATAGGCATACGCCTGAGTCTTCATTCTTGAAACTTTCCCTAATTAGCTTTGTGGCCTGTCTATTTCTGAAATCCCCTTAATGGAGGATAACAACTCAGCATCCACCAACTCCTGATTATGTTTTTCAATCACAATTTCAGCTTCCTCTGCCTCCAAGTTTCTGATTATGTCATCATATTTAAAGGGCACATGATGGTACCCTCTGAGATTTACTTTTTGTTTGGCAGAGTAGATATACCCTTCTAGATCAAATTTCTTTCTCACTAGTGCTCTTCTCATGTTGTAGTGCAATAATTTATCCAGAATCAGATCATAACCTTCCTTGGCTAATATAGTGAAATCACTAAAAGACAATGTACTGGGCATAAAAGCCTATTTCCCATATGAACTTAAGTTCATAACACTGGAGTAATCCATTTGCCTAACGATTTCTAGGTATGCAATTCTATCCGAGACAGTTCTGGGCAGAATGAAAGGTGTATCCTCAAAGCCATAAACCTTTATCAATGTGGCATTCTCTAAGCAATACCAATCCCCCTAGTTGTGGTTAATTGGTCCATTGTAATCTCTAGGCCTAAGAAACCTTTTTACTTGTTTAGATAAAGAATAATCACAAGGATGGCTAAAAAATCTATACAAGGGTTTCACAAAGAATTCTTCAAAATGCAAGAAATTTGAATTGGAAAACTTGCTGTCCCAAACAACAGTCCATAATTAAACAAGCAATGTCCTACCTTCCTTTTCGGATTGTGAAATCCTCAGCTCCTGAAGCCATAAACCTAACTCTTGTCCAAAATACAACACTAAGTGCATCAGCAGTGAGTAATTTCTGAGATGGAGAACAAAAGCACCACTCTTTATCACCATCAAACCTGCATCCAGCTCCTTAAAAACATTTGCAACATAGTCAAATGATCTGGAATTGTGATTTTGAATGTCTACAACAATCACCATGGGCACAACCACCATATGCTCAGGTACCTCCATCCCTAATACCTATCCCACTGAGTAGTAAGTATATTTTAGGTAAGGTTCGAAGAGGTCTACATGAAAGGGTGGCCCCTCACTGTCTTCAATTGGAGTAGGTTTGCCATGACACCTAATTTTGTGTAGAGGTAACCTCCACCCTTTATAAATGGTGTCCATCCTTCTGAACTCACTATCGAGCTCTTCACTCACTACTTTCTCACTGCATATTCCCTCCATTCTGAAAATCTCAGCAATTGCATTCTCAGATACATGTATGAATGGATTCCCTGACAAATCACATATAGCTTTTTTTTTTGAATCATAGTGTCCGGCCAACAAGTTTACCGGTTCGATGTCAATAAAAACATTAGGGTACACTAATTTCCCTAAATTGAGCCTCCATGAATTGCATACTGGCTCAAAGTGATTTATCTTGTGGTAATGGAAATTGAATAACTCATAGCCTCTAATCGAAGTCCAAACATCACCTATAAATTTGCATTTGTCGTCCAATTTATCAACTTCCACTTTGAGCTGTGCAAAATGCCTAGCTTTAGGTCCAGAACCAGGTAACTGGTCTATGAGGTCTTGATTTAGCTTCCTTTCAGTACCTTCTGGTTGCAACTCAGTCTTTTGCTTTTTTTCTTTTGATTGGCTTCCCTCCCCAGGTTTTCTTCCCTTTAGTTTTTGTGAACCAGTGCCTTCCATAATTCAAATTTTTATGAATTTTGAGAGGGCGAGAAACTTACTGTAACTTCTTCCAAACTCAAGCTAGGTGAATGCCTTAATTGCTTTGCTGGTTCCCTAGCTTGCTCTCCTTCGCTTTGAATTCTGTGAGACAATGATTTCAATTGATCAGACCCTGATATGAAAAATCTCCTACTCTTCATGGTGCTATTAATGTATTTACTGATCGAGACATGAATGCTGCAAGTTTTTTCTTTTTCAAAATTCTTGCTATCACATTAGGGCTCATATTGGCAAGACATTCCAAATCTCTGGCCAATCCACCTGTTCAACGTTCACCCATCTGCCAAGATGTCTTGCAGTTTCCCCGACATCACAAGTCTCCCCGATAGTTTCTTTCCTTTTGCTTTTTATATCGCCATGACTTTCACTGAAACAACTATCGCTCAGACTTAATGAATTGGGCCAACGGTTCTTTGCCTTACTCCGAAAGTACTTTGTCTCACCGAGATGTTTACTTTATCGACTTATGTTGTCGAGACCAAGCAATTTGTTCTACCGACAAAATAATACTCGCTGTGATGTCTCTTAGATCTCCCCATGGTAACATGTCTCACCGATACACCTCTTCTTCGGTAAGACAACGAGCATCATCTTATCGATACCCTTTATCTCCGCATGCTCAATTCTGTCGGTGTAACCAGAGGGTTCGGTAAGACTTTTATGAACTCTTCCCGGCATCGTTTGTCTTACCGATTGAGTCCTCCTTTTGCTTTATCGGCAAGACCAATAGCACTTCAGCCAGTGTTTTGAAATCTCTCTCCGACGACCAAAGTCTCTCTGATAGACTTTACTTTTCTCTAATCGGAAAAAGGTAACTTAGCTCAATATGACCTCACACCGTCATGCCGATACCTTTTGTCTTACCGAGAAGTAATACAAACCCGCATTCTCCTAGTGTATAACTTTATTGGTATGACCTGTTTGATGTCTCGCTGATAAGATCACATTGGTAAGACATTTCAAACCTCTGGCTGATCCGCCTGTTCAACATTCACCCATCCGCTAAGACTTTATCTCCGCATGCTCAATTCTGTCGGTGTAACCCGAGGGGTCGGTAAGACTTTTATGAACTCTTCCCAGCATCGTTTGTCTCACTGAGTGAGTCCTCCCCTTACTTTATCAACAAGACTAATAATGCTACGGGCAATGTTTTAAAATATCTTTTCGATGACCAAAGTCTCTTCGATAGAATTTATGTTACTCCAATCGGCAAAAGGTAATTTAGCTCGATGTGACCTTACATCATCACACTGATACTTTTTGTGTTGCCGATAAGATATACAAACCCACATTCTCTCTGTGTATAACTTGATCGGTGTGACCCTTCTGATGTCTTGCCGATACATTTAGGATATGTATATTATCATCAATGAGACTTGCATCAACTTATGCCCATATTTTCATATGTAAAGATTTTAATGTCAGATGAAATTTATGGGGCGTTATGGCACAATTTTAAATCGAAATTTGGTAAAAAATGCTATGTGAGGATTTTTTGTTTGCATTATGAATCTTTTTTGGGAGACTAATAATCATGAAGAAATAATGAATTTGTCAAAATTTGACAGTTCCAACAGCATGAAGGTTTGATGTTTCATGACAGTACTAGCATTTGAGTTATAATGATATATTTAGAGCTCATGGCTCTCCTTTGTATAAACATATCACAAATTTGAATAATATAATCAAGGGTTATGGCGTTCATCTCACTGTTATGGTGTGTATGATTTCCATTTTTACTTTAATTCAAAGAGTAAATTAAAATGCTTGGATGGAGTCATAGATGGATATGTTTGTAAAGGGATTTGATAAGAAGTATTGAGTTAGGATAGAAATTGACACTGTTGTAATGCAATATTGTCAGAGATCTTATATGTTATGTGTTTGAACCTGTTATGGAAATCTAAATATTTGTGAATTCAACTCCCCAATAGTATATGGCACTGGCCTAAATCGTATGTGTTTGTAAGGTTCTGTGTCTATTTGTCTTAGCTTAGAGCTTTCTACCAAATTGCAAATTAAATGACTATCTTAAGTGGTGAAATGTCATTGTAATCATCTCATGCTCCAAGTAGTTGATACTATTGATGCTTTTCTGTTGTTTAAATTGATATATCAAGCATATATATATTCAGTTTACTGATACACATTTGCTGTATTTGTGTGATGTGATTATTTGGTTCTTTCAAGTAAAGATTAAACCCTTCTAGTCAATCACAGTAACTAAAGAGTATTAATTGGATCAATAAGAAGAATCACATAACTAGGATTGTCATTCTATCTCAAGTAGAGTTTATCAGTCATTTACTTGCACATTTATACAAGTTATAAACTACATTTGTGTGCCAAACACTTTGAATTATTTCCATCATAGATTACACTTTTATAGATCTTCATTAGACTCCATACACCCAACAAGACAGTGGTCTCACGCTTTCATCTTTTGGTTTATCCATTTTATTTTTTACATCTGTTAACTGAACATATTCTAATATAATTCAAATATAATTAAAATTAAAAACATCATAAATTAATTATGTAACCAAATAAGTCAAATATAATTCTATCAAGAAATTAATATCAAATAGATAATACAATCACATAACTCATACATTTCAATGTCATTGATCTTCTTCTTCATCCAACTCTTTATCTGTATCATCCGATCCAGATTCAACATTGTAAGGATTGTTCATATCATCATCATCATCATTGATATTAGTTTCGATAATGTCATCATCCACACAGATATCATCTTCATGAACTTTAACTCCTACATCATCATGATCTAGTTCCTCCTCTTCGACATCTTCGTCAGGCACATCATCAACTAACTGTTGATCTTGATCATCATCTTCTATTTCTTCAGTATCTTCTTCTTCCACCACATTATACTTTACCAAACTTCCTCTTGGATCATGTCTAACAACATATGACCAACCCGCTTTACCTAGAACCTCTGAGTAAAATACCTACTCACATTGGCTTGGAAGAACATACGGCTCATTTACAACTCGCTCAAAATACCTTGTATTAACCATGGTAAATCCATTATCATGTTCAATAACAGTTCTCTCGGGATCATTTTCATTCAACCGTAGCCTATACCATAGGATGATGAACAAAACTAATTTGAAGGACTTAAAGTCACACTCAAGTATATCATCCAAAATCCCATAGTATTGATTTTCTGAGACTTCTGGATGTATGTCGCTTCTAGATGAAACATTAGTCACCTGGAAGACTGTAGTTATCCCAAAATCACGAGTTTTCTTTGTGTCATCCAATTTTTTGATTCAAAATTTACGACCATTGCACCACATAGCCTTGTGGTGTTTCACTTGCAATATGTCAAACATGCAAAACTTAATTATTTCAATATCATCAGTTGATAAACATATTTATTCTTGGTCGAATGTATGCAAAGAAAAAAATCTCAACATATATATACATCAATATAATTCAAAATAATTAAATAATATGGGTGATTAATATATTTATACATACCTATTTATCTCTTAAACCATATGCTAAATCAATTTCCCTTGGTGTAACATTGGAATCTCCATTACAATGAGCTTCTTTAACCAATGAAGCCACACCTTCCCATGTTAATGCGCGACCAGATTGTTGACATCGTTCAATCCATACCGTCATCCAATCAAGATTGTTTGCGACATACAAATGTAGTGCATCCCACTCTCAACCAACTTTATGAAAATTTTTTGAAATTCACAAATAATGTATAATTAGTTAATTTCCACGGTATACGACCTTAATTTATAATTGATCAATATTGAAGATTAATAATTAAATAACTACAATATACATAAAAACCAAATGTAAAATGTATTCTAATTAATCTCCATGACCATCTTATAATTACCTAACACTTTCCTCAATCTACCTTTCCCCATCAGGTACTCCCCTTCGAATTTGTTAATGGAGTTGGGATCCCAAATGCGATCTACATGGATCTTTGCTGCAAACTTAGGAAGATATTCAGTAATGTACACCATGGTCTGGTATACCATGTATCCCTCCACCATAGAACCCATGGGATGTGCTCTCTGTCTAACCAAAGCCTTCAAAAATTTCAAGTGCCTCTCAACCATCCACATTGACCTTGTGTGTACAGGTCCACACAATTCAATCTCCTCAACTTGGTGTATGAGGTAGTGTTCTTGTGCATTGAAAAATGTTGAAGGTAGACACTTTTGCATTTCACACATTAGATGAGGAGTTCTCTTCCAATAATTTATATCTTCTTTATGGATTGCTTTAGATGACAACCATCTACAAGTGATTCAAGGCACAAATATATTAAAGAGATTTAACAAAAATATACAACGAATTGAACAAATATCGCTACTTACCTCATGTATTTTTCAAGATCATATATAACTTGCTTGACATTGTTGTTGAAGTTGTCTGGGAGAGATAGAGGTAGAACGTACTGCAACAATTATAAAATGATCTTTTCATTAATATTTTTCCAAAAGTAGTAAACATAATACATTGAAAAGTACATGCAGTATACAAATATATATATAATATACCAGAATAATTACCTTAATGAAGGTATGCCAATTATGCGTTTTCATCCCTGACCCAAATTCACCTTTCTTTGTTATGATATTGTTTATGTTCACAGCAAATCCTATGGGAAATCGAATTTTTCGTATGACTTTTTTTATAGCATTGCTTTGCTGCTCAGTTAATAACCAAGGAAGGGCACTTATATTAATTTGGTCTCTATCGCTATTTAATTGAATGACATTTTTCATTGCATGACTGGCTTCCTGAATGTCACTACAAATTTTGACAATTTTTTCTTTGTCATGCCTTCCATCCAATATTTTCCATAACGTTTCTGTCATATTCTTTCCAATATGCATTGTATCAAACAAATGCACAATTTGTAGCTGCTCATAGTAGGGAAACCTACTAAATTGTTTGGGATAATTTTTCAGTCCCTGTGGAGGCCAACCATTAATGCCTTGACGACCTTCATGAAGCATATAAGTTAAACAAATTAACGACAATCATTGTCAATTACAGCATGAGTAAACACAACACAATATAAAAATATAAATTCAAAACATATCATAAATGATAGATAAACAATTTGATCCGATGTATAACCTTGACGATTAATTCTATTATATTCCAACTTCCATAGGCGAGGTGTCATTCTTCATGGTTTTGATGTAGTCTCTTCTTTCCCATTGAAAAGATGTTTTTCAGTAGTTCGATACTTATGATTTCTGTGGAGGAAGTGCCTATACTCATCAAACACATGCTATCCTAAACTTGTTGAACAACGAGATTTCATCTTTGGACCACAAATTGGACATGCAAATTTTCCCTTTGTTTGAAGACCTGCAAATCATCTATAATTGGATTAAATATGTCAATTTTTATAATTATATATAATGAATAGATTATTTAAAAAACATGCATGATATCTATTTCATAAAATTAAATATTGTTAAAGTCATGCAGTTGAACGTTATAACATACCAGAAAAATGTGTTAGCCTTGGGGCATCATGAATTGTCCATACAAGCATTACATGGAATTGAAATTGTCTTTGTCCTATTGGTCTAGATACGTCATACATAATGACGCCATTCCATAACTTTAGTAACTCGTCGATAAGAGGCTCAATATATACATTCATATCTTTAACTTGGTACTTACCTAGTTGAATGAACATAAACATTACATAATTATTATAACCATTTTATTGCAATATATATAAATTCATGTACATGACTATTAAATGAAAAAACATATGTCATTATGCAACAAATAAGACAAATGAGATGCTACTACGTTAAAGAAAATTGATGTAAACAAATACCTGGAACAATCATTGCCAATATTATGTGCTCCCTCTTTATTGACATCCATGGAGGAATGTTATTGTTGATAACAAAAACATGCCACACCGAGTAAATAGATATCAGCTCTCCAAATGGATTGACACCGTCCACTGCCAATGAAAGCCTAAGATTATGAGGTTCTTCTTTAGAGTGTGGCCATTTTTCCTCCATGTCCCTAAATGCAGAACCACCTGCAGGCATTCGAAGAATCTCATCTCCACTTCTATTACATGCATGGTAATCCATAAATTGCACTAAGCTTTCGCACCTAAATAATTGTTGCATATGTGGAATAATGGGAATATAACGAAGAACCTTGCGAGGTACCTTTTTTTTTAGTTGATCTGTTCGATATCTACTGATATGACATTCTGAGCATTCTGTTGCAAATTCATGTTGTTTATGATATATAATATGATCATTGGGACATGCATCTATTGCTTGATACTCCATTCCAATATCTTTCATAATGCCAGATAAATCTCGGTGTGAGAAAATATTTGATGGTGGTAACAAAAATTCACCAATCAATCTACAACAAAAAATAATTTCTTAATATAAATAATATTAAAGGTACATACTTTATCTTTTATTTACTAGCGATAAACTAACAACAATTAAAATAGATAAAAAAAGATGACATTTATGACATACCTTAACATCCGTGAGATTGCTATGTTGGATAAACTATTCATAACCTTCAAGTTCACCAGCAACAATACAATAGAGAGAAGATTTATTTGGGAGCCTTCATAAAGGGGCTCGTATGCCTTCTCAAGTACAGGTAAATCATGAACATCATCAAAGTCATCTCGATCAACATGATCAGATGTGCCACTACATGTGTCATGGATCAATGTATTTGTACCATCATCTTCAATTGTGTTTTCTGGTACATGATCATGTTCTTGCATAGGATCATTAACTTCATCTTCGATATTCACAGCTCCATGTTCCTCCGCTTGCAAAACCACATTTTCTAGGCCGTGATAATTTATATCGTGTGCCCTAGGGTGCCCCACATTTATAATAATGACAAACACAAATAAACCATGATCATGATCAAGTGATTTTTTATATATATATCAAATGTTAAAACAGTATAAACATTTACAAATTCAATCAATATAAACACATATAATGAACAACTTACCAATGGACGATAATCATGCCCCCCTTCAATGTGACCATGCTGCCTACAATGTTTCTCAGCTGTTGTGATTAAAAGTCTTCTCGTCTTTAAGCCCTTGCAATTATTGCAAGGACAATAACATTTCCCATCACCCTTTCTTTTCAATATAGCCCACAATCTAGCAACTGTCTCTTCATTTTGTTCTGGACTAATATTATCTGACATGATTTTTCTTTACCAAGCTTGAATATTTAGATCTTCAAAAAATATCAAACTCACACATACTCCAATAATTTTTAATCATACATAGGTAACAAAATATAATAATTATGATATTTTACACCAAAAAAATTCGGCATGCAACCACCCCTGCAAAAGAGAAGATAGTCTGAAGTTAATGACCCCAAAAAATCACTTTCAAATGCTAATTCCGAAAATTATTAAATTCTGATTTTACAATGATTTCCAACTGTTATACTCCTAAAATCAGAATATTGAACTTGCACAACAAAATCTGGAAATGAAATTCTCAAAATGCAGCTAATAGGCCTCAATAATTAAGGCCTACTCAAGACTTTGTGAAGTCATTGCAAGGTTTCCAGGCCTTACCCGATGATTTCAGTAGGAGGATTAAAGAGTTGGTAAAGAGTTTTGATGACTAGAGTGACACATCTTTACCAGATATTGTAGATGTCCAAGGAAATGTTAGATCTCTGCAGCAATGGCAAGACAAGGTAGATGAAATCATCAATGCACAAATCAAATTGATTTGTGATGACTCAGATTATGACATGTTGATGAGTAGTATGGATCATAGCAGCAAAAATATTTTGGGGAAAAAATTGGCAAACAAAAAGTATAAGATTTTTTTTTAAAATTGAGAAAAAATCAGATTTACAAAAAACATAAAAAATTGTAGAACAAGAGAAAAAAACTTTTAAAAAAAAATTGAAAGCGATTTCCATAGCATAGAGATATAGAGAGCAAAAAAAATAAAGAGTTTAACTAATGAATTGTAGAAAATAGATTTTTGAAATTTATATTCATAGCGCTGATTACATTCTTTGCATTGCACATCTTTCAAACTCAAAGCATTACTTCACATTGCATAACTAATAACTAGATGCTGATAGATGACAAAATTTCAATTACAATATAGTTTTTTACAAAGTCAACCTAAGAAATTATGCAATTACTTCACATTGCATAACTAATAACTAGGAGCAGCTGCCAATTGCAATAGCTTGTCATGGCATTCCATGAGACCACATTTCTTTGAGGTATTTTTTTGAATAGTTCATTGCCTTGTCTATGCTTCAAAATTTTCATACATGTCTACCAAAGCATTTTATCAAACAGTTCACTGCCTTGCAGCTATGGCTAAAATCCTAATAATAGGTGCTTTCAAACAAGCTACAGATGCCTGGAAAAAATCTATCAAAGCATAATAGTAAGCAATAGCATAGACAAGGCAGTGAACTGTTTGAAAAAATGCCTCAAAGAAATGTGGTCTCATGGTGATGGAATGCCATGATGAATGCCTATGGCCATGGATTGTCATGGCATTCCATCACCATGAGAACACATTTTTTTGAGGCATCTTTTCCAACAATTCACCGCCTTGTCTATGGTACAACATTTTTCATACATATCTACCAAAGCATTTTATCAAACAGTTCACTGCCTTGCTGCTATGGCTAAAAGCCTAAAATAAGTGCTTTTGAACAAGCTATGGATGCTTGCAAAAAACTATCAAAGCATAATAGTAAGCAATAGCATATACAAGACAGTGAACTGTTTGAAAAAATGCCTCAGTTAATAGCTCAGCGGTTATGGTTATAAGTTAATAACAAATTTTGGCTATGTCTTGGTGGCAGTTTTGGTGCAAGTTTTCAAAGTTTGGCAAATGCAATAGTTATTCTCTAGTCGATGGGATGAACAAGAAGATTCTCTAGAGACTCAGCTGTTGTAACCAATTTTTGAAATGTCAAAAGGCGGTCCAAGTGTTTTGTGACAGGTATATTTCTAGTCCGATGCTTGTTGCTCCTTCATTTTCCCTAGAAGAAGGATTTCAGGACCAGAAATATGGGTTAGCAAGTTAGATATCTTTAAGTCAAGTCTAACTGAAGTTGCAGAGCGAATTTGTAAAGAGCCTGATATTATAGTGAAGATACTATTCTTAGGTTTGGTGTCATTTTGTTGTAGGTTTTAGTTTCATGGGTACTTAATTTTCAAGACAGTACTAGCATCTGAATGAAAATTACTCATTTCAAGGTCATGTATCTCCATTGTATGAATATATTATTATCTTGAATCAAATGATCAAGGGTTATTCTATTCATCTCACTGTTATGGTGTGTGTAATTCTCATTTTGGCTTTACTTCAAGGAATTAATTAAAATTCTTGAGTGAGGTTATAGGTGACTATGTTCATATAAGGATTTGATAAGTAGTATTGGGTTAGAATATAGATTGATGGTATTGTAAGGCAGTATTATCTGAGATTTTATATGCTATGTGTCTAGAAGATAAACTTGGTTACAGTAAAAAAACAACCAACACCTTTGATATTATCTAGCTATGGCTCCCAAATCTATTGCAAATTGATCATTAGGGTTAAAATTGAAACCTTGCAAATATAATCTTTCTCCAAATCCATCAAGAATTTTCCATCAGTTATATACAATTCCCTTATAAAGAATTTGTGAAGCCAGGTCTAAAATCTGGAAATGAAATTCTAAAAATGCACAAGACTAAAAATGAAATTTGATGAGATGTTGCTTTAAAATATGATTTTCAAACCTGGAAGTACAAATCTGACTTCACAAATGAATTCTGGAAAAATATAATGACTACCCTCAACCTGGCGATATCTTCTTGAGTTTCTTCTGACTTTCCCCAAGAAAACTGTTGAGTAGAACACTATCGCAATAAATAGTTCACAGGTTAAATTATGATTTCAATTTATGCCCGCCACAATTTAACTTTGCAGGTTGAAACATAGACAAAAAAATGGTTCGTCGAAATTCCGACGAACGTCGGGGTAAAAATTAAAAAAGAACAAAAATTCGCACAAGTGCCTGATGATACATCTGATTATATAGCTTTCATCAGAAGGTTTCATCAGAAATTGGGGTCAAATGAGTTAGTGTCTCAATGTTGTTGAACTATTTGAGAACAAATCTCTCTTCATGATATCCACAACATCGTTCACCCCAAATGACCAGACCACTAAAATAAGCCTAGTATAACCACAACTTATTGACTGGGACCAACGAGGACCAGCGATTCTAGATTTATTAAAAAATGATGAAGCAATATCAAAATTTATGGGAATCCGTGACAAATTACCATGTGTAGATCACAAATCTAGTTTTGATATAGAGCTAGAAATAGGGGTGTACTATAGGGATATGATCGAATCCTTTAGTCACAAAATTGATGACATGCAAATAACATGTAGACCTTTGCATGAAAACCACACTGTGGCACTTTCTGATCCTAAAATATTAAAAAGAAAGGATGCATCCGAGGGTGAAAACCTATCTGAGGTGCCCAAGGATAAGGGATTCAATCTCCCCCTTAGTGCAATGCACCCAAAAAAGTCAATAGTGCTAGAAGAAAAGGCTACCACAGTGAATGTGTGAACAAAAGAAGAACCCAAGATAAATTTCTATGCCAAATCCTTGTTGGATGAAGAACAAAAAAACCAAACAACATTATTAAAAGAGCGAAGAGCCAAATTTGCATGGTTATATACAGATATGCCAAGCCTTGATCCAAAAGTGGTTGTGCATCATTTAGCAGTCTATCCTAAAGCCAAACCAGTGAAGAAAAAATTAAGAAAGATGCACCCTCAAATAACACTCTTGGTGAAACTTGAGCTACACAAGCTTCTTGGCGTCAGATTTATCTGACTGATTGATTATCTTGAGTGGGTTTCTAACCTTGTACCAATCTCCAAACCCATTGGGGGTATCAAAATATGCATGGATTTCAGAGACTTAAACAAAGCATGTCTGAAGGATGATTTCCCTCTTCCTAAGATTGACATTGTTGTGGATTTAATAGCTAGACATGAAATGCTATCACTTATGGAATTTTTTTTGGGCTATAATAAAATCATGATCACCAAGGAGGATAACACAAAACTACATTCACTTGTCCATGGGGAACATATTTTTGGAACATGATACGATTTTGGCTAAAGAATGCATGAGAAACCTATGAAAGAGAAATGACCCTCATCTTTCATGATATGGTCCACAAAAAATTCAAAGACTATGTGGATGATATTTTGGCCGAGTCAAATAAAAGGAGTGAGCACATAAAGGTATTGGGACCCATCTTCGACACACTCAAAGAGTATAAGGTATGACTGAACCTGAAAAAGTGTGTCTTTGGGGTTACATCAGGGAAGCTTCTTGGCTATATTGTGTCACAAAGAGGGATAGATATTGATCTAACAAAATTTAAAGCCATTCTAGACATGGAACCACCTCAAACATTAAAGCAAATGAGAGGGTTACAAGGAAGGTTGTAGTCCATTAGAAGGTTCATAGCAAAATTATCAGACAAAATCCACCCTTTCTCGCACCTTCTCCATAAAGGAATAACTTATAAGAGGGATGAGAAGTAATATACAATCTTCTAGCAGATAAAGGACTACCTATTGACACCTCTAGTACTCATGGTGCTGATACCAAACAAACTGTTGATCCTATATATCTCAACAACATCAACAACACCAGGTGCTCTTCTAGCACAACATGATAAAAATGGAAAAGAAAGAGCCATCTATTACATCAATAGAACCTTGGTAGGATATGAAATGAATTACTCATCTATTGAGAAAGCATGTTTAGTGGTTTTTTTTTCTTCAAAATTTTTTAGACACTACATGTTGTTGTATCAAATCAAGCTTATTGTAAAAATTGACCCATTGAAATACTTGTTATCCAAAGCAACTCTCACTGGGAAAATGGATAAATGGGTAATGATCTTAATTGAATTTGACATAGAGTACATGGATTGCAAGGAAATCAAAAGACAAGTGATCATGGACCAAATGGAAGAATGGTGCAGGAGCACCTAGGCTAACCTCCATTTTTCTTGTCATTTTGGCTTGTATCTAAAATTGGCCAAGTCAGAAAGTTTGTGTGTTTGTTTTAGACCTTAGAAGGTCATTGCAATGTGGGATAGGTGAGTTAGTCATTAGGACTAAGGTCACCAAATTAGTCATTGTTAGTAGCTTTTAAATTGCTTAGTTTTGTAGCATAGATTGGGATTTGAGTCTTAAATGTGTTCTAAACACATCAATGATGTTAGGAAGATGCCATGAAGCCTTTAATGGCATTGGTTACTCGAAATATAGGAGATAGAAGCCTAAGAGTTAGGAAGGTGACATAGTGGCAAAGGTTGCATGCAACTCGGTTACATAGGATTCCCTAAAGGATAGGAGTGGGGAATCGACCAATAGACCCTGAAAACATGGTGAATGGCACCTAATATGAAGGAGGCTCGAATTCAAGTGGGAGAGATGATAGAGAGATTGGAATGAGATTGTAATCAAGTTTTTTTTTTTTAATAGTGAAAAAAGCTCTGCAAATTCTGGTTTTATGTGAACTCCGAGTGATATTGAGTGAAAGTGATATTAGTTGGATTGAATGCTTTGATTTAGTGATAGTACTATGTTCATAGGATAGTTATAAGACTTTTTCATTCAGTAAGTGAGTTGATTTAAGTTGTGATAGTGTCCTATAGTAATAGTTAGTCTTTAGGGGTTTCACTGGTCCTGTCTTGACTAGTTTGTCTTTTTATGGCTCCCCCATGAAATCTAGTCACAAGACTGTCCTAAGGATAGATGGATGTGTTAGGGGAGCCATTGGTGTATACATATGTAGAGGTAGGAGTCATGGAGAGTGGAGCAGCTGTGTTTGATGTCAAGTCCTAGGCGAGCTCAGTGTGCCCGATTAGAGGTTTGACAGTGAAGAATTGAAGTAAATAGGTAGGGGAGTGAGGTACAGTACGAAATAGGTATAGTTCTAGGTAGGAGGTAACCCTATCCTAACATGCTAGGAGGATTGAGGTCCCATCAATTCATTTTAGTGAGGATTGAGCAAGAAAACCAAGGGATCCTAAACCCTAGGTCTATTAGCCCTATTTAACCTAGATCATAGGAAACCTATGTAAGGACATCCTAGGGGTCTGCACATTGTTGAGTCCTTTAGAGAATCTAAAAGAGTACTTGAATGTGGAATTAGTTTGTCAAAGTGTTTGGGAAAGTTTGGCAAGAACGAGGAAAAGGACACTATCAAGGGTTGCAAGAAATAGGCCTTCACAAGGTAAATTCTGACACCCAGTTGGAGAAGGGCTTGGAGATCCTTCAAAATGGATCCAAATGCGAGCAAATGGATGAGTTTCATGGTATTTGACACCCCTGCAGTAAATTCAAAGTTTTGTGTGTTGGTGACACTTAGAGTCTTCTAAGTGTGGAAGAAAGTGTTGAGGTGAACTAAGGCTGTTAGTCTTTGAAGGTTAAGCACAAGGGATTAGGCTCTTAGAGAAGAGTCAGATAAGGTCTTAGTTAATCATCTAAGCCTTTTTAGATCCTAGAGGAGATTAGGATCATAGGAGGAGGAAAGTAAGGTCTTCTTAGTCAGTTGTGCAAGCAAGCCTTGGAACTCTTACATCAAAGAAGCACCTATCTATGGAGAGAACCCTTTGATATATGAATTTCTTGATGAATCAGTGTTCCTTGTCAATACAACAAATCAGTGGAAAATATACTTTTATGGATCATTTACCCAACATGGATTAGGGATGGGTATTATTTTTATCACCCCTAAAGGAGATTTCATCCCAAAGTAATACCAGTTATCATTTCCATGTACTAACAACATTGCAGAGTATGAAGCCCTAATAACTGGTCTAAGGATATAAGTTCAATGGTAGATACAAGAGATGAAAGTCTATGGGGATGCACAACTGGTTATCAACCAAGTCAATGATGACTATAAAACTAAGGATGATGAGTTTACTACTTACAAGAAGATGGTAGAAAGTCTTAAGGAATTTTTCATAGACATAACTTTTGAGTAGTTTCCTCGCATGAACAACTGAGCAGTAGATGCTATAGCAAAAATTGGATCATTGTAAGATATGCTGTACAATGTCCTTCAATGATAATTATTGGTAGAAAAACTTCTCATGCTAGATTTCAAAATCCTAGAATCTAAATTTGCGTGTGTAATTATTGGTCCTGGTTCCTCATGGTATCATGATATATTCAGTTGCCTTAGTAGAGGAACTCTCCCATTTGATATCACCTCCAATCTTAAGAATACCTTTCTTAAAAAGGCATTTCGATTCATGATCCTAGGTGATACCCTTTACCACCGAAGCATCAAGGGGACAATACTACGATGTCTCAACCAAGAAGATGCCTTGATTACCTTAATATAAGTACATGATGGCATATGTGGTTCCCATTCTAGTGGTGTGAATTTAGCTAAGAAATCATTGAGGATGGGGTACTACTGGTCAACCATGGAAATAGAAGCCCATCAATATGTGAAAAAGTGTGTCTAGTGTCAGCAACATGGAGATCTTATTCATGCTCTACCTCAAGAGTTACAACCAATGGTCACACCTTGGCCTTTCTCATAGGGAAAATTACTCCCACCTCATATAATGGCCATAAATTCATCCTCACAGCTACTGAGTACTTCACCAAGTGGGTTGAAGCCATCCCTATGACCTACATAATAAGGAAGCAAATCTCAAGTTTATTCTGAATTACCTTATTTGTTGTTATGGTGTTCCACAAGACCTTATCTGCAATAACATAACACCCTTCAAGAATCAGGATGTGAAAGAGCTATGCCAAATATTCAAAATCCAACATTAGTTCTCTACCCTGTATTACACCTAGGGAAACAATCAAGTTGAGGCTACAAACAAGACCATTCTGAAAATCCTAAAGAAAATGGTCAATGAAGCTGTTTGTGACTGGCATCTGTAGTTAAATCCTATCCTTTGGGCCTATCAAAATATTATTCACACACCTATAGATGCAATCCCTCTCTCCTTAGTCTACGGATCAAAATCCATCTTGCCTATTAAGGTCGAGCTTCCCTCACTGCGAGTGTCACTGCATAACTTGATCAATGATGAAGAGTACAAAGTATATTGGCTACATGAGCTAGAATTATTGGATGAGCGTCATCTTGATGCCCTTAATCACTTGAAAGTATTCAAAAATGACTAAAACAAAGCTATAACAAGAAGATCAAGAGTCAGTCTTTCCAACTAGGGGATCTTGTTCTAAAGAAAAATAAAAAAAATCTTCCAGATCAAGATAGTAAAGGAAAGTTTGAACCTAACTGTAGACACTGAAAAATGTCTTGAATTAGGTATACTAACATCATTTCCTCCTAAAACCCATCCTATTTTCACTTAATTGATTAAATTATCCTAGCTATTTGATTAATTATATCATTTGCATCTATTAACCTAATTCATCAAATTAGGTTAATTCACCCCCTTTCACACTAACATTTCATCTCATTAAATTAAATAAATCAAAGTATTTAATTTAATTCCCCAAGTCTTCTTATTTAATTAAATAACCATAATTTATTTAATTAAACTCCATTTCACCTTTCCCCATTCATTAAATCATTTAATTTAATGAATATCACTTAAATTCTTCCAATCCCCTAATTGCATGATTAAAACCTTGTTTAATTAGCAATTATCTAATTAATCCAATTCCTCCCACTTGCGAGCATGGAATATTCCCTCCCCTTTTTCACAATTAAACTTTATTTAATTAGAAAAATATCTTTTTCCTCACCCATGAATATTCTAAAGTATTATTTCTCCTCCAATCATTTAAGAAAGGGAATATTCTCACTTAGCTTTAAATGCAAATTAGCTTGAAACATCTTGTGCAAGTTAACTTTTGACCTCTTGTATATGTCAAAAGTGTGATTGTTTGGAAGGAATGAGAACCATTGATTAAATCCCCTCTTGCATTCTCACCTATTGATGAGAACCCATGATCCATGCCTCTAATTTCCTCCATCCTTGACTGTTGATTAGCTTTTTCAATCTCAACCCTCCATTTCTCATTTTCTTTCCTATAAATAGGTCACTATTTAGAGACAAATGAATCTATCTTTCAAATAGAAAACTAATGGTATTGAAATCACTCACACTCACACTCATATTTAGCATATTTAAGTTTAAATTAGTTTCATAATAGCTTAGCTTCCATTAATGGATTCCATGCATCCATTTAGCTAATTAGATAACTAGGGTTTGAATATTTTTAGTTTGAATCTCATTTAGATTAGCTTAGCATTGTATATCTGACTCATTTTAGCATAAATCATGCTAAATTAGCTTTTGCATCATGTTAATTTAGATTAAAATCATGTTTTCATACACATCTCATCACAGTTTCACTAGTTTTCTTCAATAAAATTAGGTGAAACAAGTTCATTTATCCATGGGATTGGGAAAGAGTCACCGTTCCAAATCAACGTGACACCACTCCCACAACGAGGTAAGTTTTGAATGGATTAGACTAGACATTTAAACACTTTCGTAGTTTAGAATGCTTAGTTTTGATAAATGTTTAGTTTAATCTTCATTTGATTGATCCTATTGAGATTGGCGTTAATGACCTTGTTATGATTTGATTCATCATGGATCAAGTGTAATCAACCCATACTAATCTTCCTGTCACATTGTGGTGCTAGAAGGAGGGCAAACCGATCAAATTTAATCAATTTATAGCTCAAATTCTTTTTGTTTTGAATTTTGTAGGAAGGATTGATGCCCAACTCAAATTAAGTGATGCCTTTGTAGGGCGTTTCCATATAGCGATGCTATCATCATTACAAACTATGATGCCTATTAAATGCACCAATTTTGATTAAACAAATGGCGACATTAATTTAATATAGAGGTATCAAATATTTGCAAATGGTGATGCCCGATCAAATAGCAATGCTATCGTGCTCTCTGATTTGTTTGCAGAGTGATGCCCAAATTCCATTGAGCGATGCCCTTGTTCACCAGAGCGACATTATCATGAATAGCGATGCCAAACTTTGGTAAGAAATCTAACGATCATTTTTTAGCATGTGTTTTGATTTTTTCGAGTCATCAAAGTACTAACATGCCTCTAACATTGTTCTAGAGTACTAACATGCCTCTAACATTGTTCTAGTTTTTAGACTAATGCAGTTTTGTAGGATTGTACGACATGAAGCTAAAGTAAAGAAGCTTTCTCATCTTAATATTTTATGATTATAACAAGTGTTTTACACTTTGGGGCAATTATAACCCAATTTATTATGCTTTTTACTTTATGCTTTAGGACCTCACTAAATTTAATTTGGGTTTAAAATGAATGCTGAAATAGGACTAAAATTGAACCCTCATCTCATCATTGTATTTTGAGTCTAAAATTAAACAAGGCAACTTCACATTTTGTTTGGTGCATAAAATGAAGTCATCTTAGCTTAGGGGTTAAAATTTACAATTGTTTTCCATGTTTTTTGGTTTACACTTTTTTTATTGAATGCGTATGCAATTCTCTCACACCACTTGATGATATTGAGAAACAAAAACATTCCTTAACAATTTTGTAATCACTTACATCTTTTAATTTGGATTAAAAATGAACCCCTTGCTAGTGTAGGGAAAAGGCATGGTGTGTGTTCTCTCCCTCTTTCATGTGAACTAGGATGATCAAACTACAAATGTACTTCCTTGCTATTGTTTATCTTTATAAGGGCTTGCCTCCCTACTTTGAAAGGAGGGAATGACCCAAGCTGTAACGAGCTAAATCCAAGCTCTTCCAAGTCGCTATATAAAAATGTGTTTGTGACTAAAGTAATAAAACAACAGGTGCGGATGCGTCATACCGACATGTGTCAACCTTAGTACCCATGTGGTATGCCAAAATATATTCTTTGGAAGAGACTGAGAGGCCTCTTGATTATCCATAATGTTGAGCTAATATTTCTGCATGTATGACCACCTTGAATAGAAGCCCTTATTACGAACCATTGTTTAGAATCCAAAATCCTTAATACTTGTTGGTGCAAGAATGGTCATTCTGAAGCTGCCCCACATTTGTACTATTCATTGTTGAAACAAAAAAATCTTAGGATCTTCAGGATTTTGAGATTTGGTGGTCCCGAGAAGTGTGTGCTATGGAGGGGAGCCAGTTTCACCAAATCTCTAACTGTTTGCAATGTCTTAGTGTTTGGAGAAATTCGAGTGGGGACTCAACAAGTATGGCCATTTAAACCTAGGATTGTAAATGATTGTGAGTCAGTTTAATAACTTGCTTGGATCCAAAACATTGAAAACAAACATTCATGATCTTCCTCAAAATTTCAAACACTTTGATCTAAATATGGATACCTCTTGAAATTAGCCTTGATATTACTACTTGTCCTAAGGATTTCTATCCTTAGAGATTTCTAAATATCTTGAATTATATCTCAATCCATATTTTCCAAAGACAACATAGGAAATTATTGCTTCAACCTCATGATTCTCACAAAATGGACATTGTGAAAGTTATGATGTTTTAGACATAAACATTTTAGTTTGAAAACTTAATCAAGACAAGTATTTGTGATAAAATAAATTTATTTAAGCAAGATAACTTGACAATTTGAAACCCACATGACCATTTGGAGACCGATCGCTCCTGTTCAACAAACTAACCTCATGGGTGCTATCATTCAACCAAACTTTGAATTCATTGAGGGAGAACAAAAAAATATCATTAGAAGTTTGAGAAGCTTCTCTTTTGAAACCAAGGAAACATCAAATCAATGGAGAATTGTTGCAAACATCTTAGACAAAGAAGAATTAAGAGTCAATATTTTGTCCAGACGACCTTTATTACCACCCCCGCATGACAATAAATATCCTCTCTTTATTCCATTGAGTTAAACTACACTAAATGATCTCACACAAAATTAAAATTCCCAACATAAGGTCTACTGGTCTTCATTACAAACTTAGGAACCTTAGTTCAAAATCAATCAAAACCACATTTCAACACTATACCAAAATAGAACAAATTATTGGTAAATTTTTATTAACGTGCACTAAGGAAAAATCCAAACATGTATGCATTCTATATGGGTCAAAATCTAGGTCTTTTTCATGATAATCAACCTATCTAAAACATTGGTCCTTTTTATTGTCTTGAACTTCTTTGAATGATCTGTCACAAAATAAAAATTCATAGGGGAATATCTACATCCCACCATTATAGACATAGGCAGCGTAATTATTTTTTTTGCAGGAAGTGGGCTGTAATACTTTATCGCAATCCTAACCTCTTGTTAAGAAACTATTATTCTCAATCTAGGAGGAATGAACCAAATTTGCATACCCGCATCTATCCTCTCCTTTAGGTCAACATCGAGTCTTTAGGATTTGAAATCTTTAGAGGTATAACATGTTTCTCACTACCTTATTTCTTGGAAAAGAAAGTTTCATTCTAAGTTAACATTGGGTCAAACATTTCATCCACCCCTTCATCAAATTTCATCCTTCACTTCACCAAACTTTGCAAGTTTTTTTAAAACACCAACACTTTTTGACTTAAACATCTATCAAACCAACCCCTATCTTAGTTACTTTGTATGAGAAATGAATCTTTTTCCATGCACTTAGTTAAGTTAGTTATCATCTTTGAACTAGTTTATCTTGAAGGTCATGAGTCTACCCTAAAGATTTCCAAGTTCATAAACATCCTTTATCCTAACTGTATGCACATAAAAATGGTCTGAGCACAAATTAATTAAATACTTGTTATTTAATTAATAAAATATTAAATCCTCTACTTATAAATAAATTGCAAAATTTATTTATATAGTTCATTTCTAAATATTCTTCTTATCCAAAATCATTTCCCTCTTAAATTAATTAAATGCACAAATTAACTAATTTATCATTTAGTTAATTTAACCTCTTTCATTTAAATTTGAATTTTTAATTCAAATTGGCACATTTCTACATATTCTTCTAACTTCCTTCCACCTCACTTGCCACCTCACCATGTGTCACATGAAATTGAATTTTTCTAATTTGTAAAATGAAGATTTTCCATCAACAACCTATAAAAAATTTGAAACCACCTTGGACACATGGCTTCTTCTTTCCTCTGATTCCCTTCAACACTTGGAAAAGTGTTCTCTTGCGGGGAACCACCTCCATGATTCTCTCCAACCTCTTCGTGCTCAATCGTTGATGCCTTAGGATCACAATCTCGGCCGTTCATCATTGCCACATCATTCCTAGCTTTGAAAAATCTATAAATTGAGAGCATTTCTACAACTTTTCAAGAATAAGGAGAATTTGACAAGTTTATGCTGGAGAAATCTCATTACAATTTGAGAGCATAGTAGTTTTCATTTTAGTGTTTTAGTTCATTTAGCATTATCATGACATTTCCATTTTAGCATTTTAGTTTCTTGCATCTTTTATACAACATCATTATTAGATTTACAATATTATTTTTAGCCTCATTTCAATCACAACAACACTCCATCATAGATCATTTAGCATTTATCTTCAAAAACACAAAAATATAGATGTAGGCATGTAGTTTACATTACATAATTAGCTTCTCATTTCTTAGGTTGTCATTTCATAGATTCATGTGCAAGAGCATGAATTAAGAAATCACCGAGAATAGAGGACAATGGAATAATTTTGAATGCAGGGTTATAATAGTTTGTTTTATTATTTCTCTTTCATTATATGTAATACATTTCATTGATGTGTGTATTTAGTTATATTTAATTACTCTCACTGATGCATTTTAATCACACACATAAATTGGTGCCCACCATGGGGCATAGCCACTCTTTAATCTACTTTTTTGTTGAGCTTTTCTTCATTGGTTCCATCAAATATTCTGAAATGGCGCATCCAAATTTTTTCCAGATTAGTGCATCCATTGATTGTTTTAGCGCATAGTTTCCGTCTTTTAGCGCATCCTGCTTCTGTTCTGGTGTATCGCTGTCATAAATAACACATCTAGATGCTTTTTTAACATATCCCTCCTCTGTTATAGTGCATCCATTCCATCTTGCAACACATCCATTTGCTATTATAGCGCATCCATTGCCTATTCTGGTGCATCCATCCCTTCCCATAGCACATCTGTACCATTCTATAGTGCATCTGAGTTTTAGCGCATCGGGACACTATTTTAGCACATCCAGTAAATCTGTAAACAAAAAACTAAATTTGACCTCCCATTTGCAAACTAACATCCAATTTTGAAGATTTCTTCTCAAATGACATCTTTTCCTTGTCCTAAATATGAAATCAACATCGTTTTATGTTAAGGGATTGGAAATCAACAACATTTGTCAAGAAAAACCCTTACTAAAAGAATAACCAAAGAAACAACTTAGCTACAAGAAACTTTTGAAAAGGAGACGATTCTTGTACAAAAGTAGGAAGGTCTTGCTTGACTATCAAACTTTCATCCATAGATATCATGAATTTGATAGAGGATATACTGATGATTTCTATTTAGAGCCTTTATATTCACAATCTTATTATCAACAAAGAGCTCTTTCACAAAGGAATAATCATAGTTAAACCATTCATCATTCTTACATTCTGCAACCGACAATACAATACTCCAACTATCCAAATCAGTTGATACAATAGAGAAATTAGAATCACAAACTTGTTGAAACCAACATTTTCAAGTGAAAATCCCTCATCTAATCATTGATCAAACATTCAAAAGTGCCTCTTTATCACATCCATTTCTAATTTAGCAACTGCATTTCACCATCAGAATTTATCATCCTTTATTAGGATTCATCATCCTTCATCTCGAAATAAAGCTTGCTTAATCAGATTCTAACCAATCCTCTTGGCACTCCCAAACTTTGGTCAAACATTTAGAAAATTTTGATCACTTGTATGCCCATCTTAACGAGATTGAAAAAGAAAAAAATTGAGCAAAAAGAAATTGAAAACCAAGAAACCATGACAGAAAGAGAAGAAAATCCCTTTTTCGAAATTCGTCAAGAGGATGTAGAAGAAATAACAGAGGAAACCATAGAAAAAGCTCAACAAGACCCCAATTTTCACAAATTCATGGAAAATATCTTTGAGAAAGAGGGTGAGAAATACCTTTTGATGTTAGCAAAGAAAGAAGTCAAACTACCCGATGATTTTGATATCACAAAATTGCAAAAGACTCCTAAGAGGATAGAAACCGAAATACCAACTGAAATGAAAAATGAAGCAAGGAGAAATGACCCCATGACTACCTTAACACAACAAATACAAACCCTCCAACAAAAAATGGAAAATATGCAAACTGGAACCACTAAGAGGTACTCAATACAAGATATATGCCCCTACCCTTTTGATCCAAGCATCAACATGATACCATTCCCCAAATATTGTGAATTCCCCAAATTTGACAAATACAATGGAAAGACAGATCCCATCGATCATGTAAGGGAATTTAGAACTATGAGTCTTGAATTTTCCCATGAAGACACTTCCTTAATGAGATTATTCCCACACAATTTGGGAGGTAAATGTATGCAATGGTTCTCGTAATTACCCTTAGGGATCAAATCTTTTGAGGAATTAGTCAACAAGTTTATCACCCAATACTCATATAATATTCAACATGAAATCACAATGAAGGATCTTTGCAATGTCGAACAAAAGAAAGGGAATAATTATTAGTATACTTGCAAAGGTGGAGAAGGTTATTCACAAGGTATCCTTGTCCCATACCAGAAAAATAAAAGATGGAGGTATTCATTGATAACTTAAATGATGACATGACTTATAGGCTTTAATTACAATGTCCTCCAACTTTTGAAAAATTGATCAAAAATGGGATCAAGATTTAGGAAGCCTTGGTCAAACGAGGAATTTTGAAAATTTATAATGAAAGTAATTCATCCAATTCCTCCAATAATGACAAACTAAAGTTTTGGAAAAATTACAAAAATAATGACAATGATACTTCAGCTGAAATGCATAATACTAAACCGGTCTTCAATTTGTCAGGAAGCACCTCAAACACCAATCAAAAGACCACCCAAAATGCCAACCAAAGCAACATCCAGAATACCCACCAGGGAAATACTCAAAACAATCAAAGCAACACAACGTCGAGGACCTTACCATATCGAAAAACAAACAATCACTGAAAGTTTACACCTTTGGGTCAATCATATGAATCCGCATCGAAAGAACTTATTGCAGAAAATCTCATTACTCTACCTCACACTTGAGGGTTTGAACCCAGAGTTAAATTGTCATGATGGAATGAAGCCCATTTTTGTGAATTTCATCGATGCAAAGGCCACCTAACCAATAGTTGCATGCAATTAAAACATAAGATACAAGATTTGATTGACAATAAGGTCATACAAATTGAAGAATCCCAAGCAAACACCGATCATGGAGTATTCAAAAACCCTTTGCAAAATTATGATAAAGGAGAGTCTTCTAACACAAATGACAAAGGAAAAGGTGTGAACTATGTTTATGATGACACCATCTATCATATCTCAGCCATTGAAGATCACACAAATGAAATTGAAATCAATCACACTAGATCCTGTTGCAACCAACCATCCAATAAATGACACCAACATCCTCTCTAATCAAGTCCATAATACCCAACAAGACATGGTTGCAATAGATAATAAAATTAATGTCATTAAGATCAAAGGAAAACAAGACATTGTACTCCTAAATGTGACCACAAGGGCACAAACCAAATATGTTTTGAAAGGAAACACTTCCAAAAAACCTGATGCCCCATCTCATAAATATAACATTGTTGATTAGCTCCAAAAGATCCCTACACAAATATCAATATTGGAGCTTCTCAAAATATCACCCACTCACAAGGAGATCTTGGAAAAGGCCCTAGTTGATACAACAATACCAAATGATTTGGAAGTTTGCACTTTCCAAGCCATGGTGGGACATCTAGTTGCGACTCATTGGTTATCCTTTTCAAAAAATGATGACGTATCTCTCACCCATCCTCATAACACAACATTCCATATTAAGGTCCTAATCCATAAAAATCATGTCAAGCACATTCTAATAGATGAAGGAGCTGGTCTTAATATATGTACTTTAAAGCTTGTCAGTGCACAAGGGTTCTTTGAAAATGCAATAGATGCAAGGAAAAAGATCACCATCAAAGTATACAATGATGGGGAAATAGATTCAAAGGGATTGATAGTATTACCAATTCAGGTTGGCCCGATTCATAAAGATGTGGTTTGCCAAGTTTTGGATAAAGATTTGACATATAATATACTCTTGGGTCATCCTTGGATCCATGAAATGCAGGTTGTCCCTTCAACATACCAATAGTGTCTAAAATTTCCTTGAAATGGGCAAGAAATCACCATTCCTGCCGATTCCAATAGTCCCCAACATTGCAATACCCTTAAGGCTGTCTAAGATGTGTTTGTGCCTCATAATTGAGAAGCTCTTGATTCCACCTCTGACACCTCCAATAATCCAAGTTAAGCCAATCCATTGTCAAAATAGCTAGCCACATCCTCCAATGAAGTAAGTCATCTGGAAGTTCCTTGTCCAACCAACTTGAGAAAAAGGAGGAGCATAACCCCTCTACATCTACCAATCTTGAAGCCCAACTCAATACTTTGGCCAAATAGTTTGAGAAGAAATTCCAAGTCAAAGATAAAGGTGTAGGTGAATACTCTATTGAACAATCCCTTTGCCTCTCACAGTTAATTTCACCAAAATCCCATGGTCAACCATCAACCCCATCACAATCATCCTCACAACCTATCACACTTTTTGATGGTCGATTCATAAAAGAAAGCACTCAAGCCGAGGAATTTGATGACAAAGACATCTTGAACTGGCTCTACAAGGATAAAACTAATTCCCAAACAATAATGGCTAATGTCCAAACCACTCAATATGGCAAAGGATTCTCAATCTTGGAATAAATGGGATATGATGGACAAGAACCTATTGAAAAAAGGAAAGAAGGTATCAAAGAACCCATCCAAGCCATTATAAAAAATCCAAAAGACAAAACAGGGTTGGGATATAAAGAACATCAAAAGGATGAAGAGACAAAGGAGGACCTAAAACAAAAGTTTGTTGAACAGATCCTGCAGCTGCAAGCCAATGACCATTATGAAACTGATTCCAATGAATATGAGTGGGATTCACTATCAGAAGAGACCTGCCATGATAAGGACATTGATTTCATACACAAGTACACTCCCACAATCGAGGAGGGACAAAGATCAGGGTTAAGACCTTTTGAATTAGGATCACAAGATATCAATGGCTCAAGTGAAGATGACCAAACTCCTAGTGAGATGGATCACTCAGAAGAGAGTAACATCATAGACCCTAACCTTGCCATGGTATTGTTTGATGACAATGTTCCTATTAGGATCCTTATGACCTCTGACCTGAACCCATCTGATGATCCCTTACCATTGGTACATCTTGAACTCATAGATTGGGACCAAACTAATCCCAATGATATCCCCACCTTTTCAAATGATGAGGCCATCTTCAATTTCCTCTGTGCTGTTACTCTTGAAATGGGTTCCACCATTGAACATCATAACGGAGCTTCTAGATAGGGGAGTGCCAAATTTCCAAGCTGTAAAATGAATGAAACAATAGAAGGATTTGATGGTGAAAACCATTCCATGGTAGTACCAGATCAAGAAATAATAAAAATAAAGAGCGCATCCGATGGTGAAAACCTCTCCGAGGTACCAAAGGATGGGAAATTTGACACTCTTCCTGAGAAATTCCAAGAAAGATCCAAAGTCCTGATTGAACCAATGCAGTTCATCAATGTCGGCAATGCAGAAACAATGAAAAATTTCCATTTAGTAGAATCATTGATAAAATTGGAAAAGCCTAACTTTATAAAGTTCTTTGAAGAATGAAAAGTCAACTTTGCCTGGTCATATGCAAACATGCCAGGGATAGATCCAAACCTCATCATGCACCATTTATCCTTTCTTCAGGAATTAAACCAGTCAAGCAAAAGTTGAGAAAAATGCATCCTCACATTGCCTTATTGGTGAAGGTGGAACTAAATAAATTATTGGATGTAGGATTCATCAGACCCATTGATTATGTAGAATAGATATCCAACATTGTACCTATTTCAAATCCTGATGACAACATAAGAATTTGTATAGATTTCAAAGACCTCAACAAGGCTTGTCCAAAAGATGATTTCCCCTTGCCAAAAATTGATATCATTGTAGACTTAACAATAGGTCACGACATGTTGTCACTAATGGATGGATTTTTTGGTTATAATCAAATCAAGATTGCACCTGAAGACCAAGATAAGACAACTTTCACTTGCCCATGGGGAAACTTCTATTTGAACGTCATGCCCTTCAGATTGAAGAATGCAGGGGCCACATACCAGAGAGCCATGACAACCATCTTTCACGACATGATGTATACCTTCATGGAAGATTATGTGGATGGATTTTTAGCCAAATACCACACTAGAGAAGGACATTTTGAGATACTAGACAAACTATTCACTCAACTAGAGAAATTCAATGTCTTCCTGAATCTAAAGAAATGTGTATTTGTGGTAACATCAACAAAGCTACTAGGATATATAGTGTCAAAAAAGGGTATTGAGGTAGATCCTAAAAAAGTGAAAGCTATAATGGAGATGCCACCTCCAAAACACATCAGTCAATTAAGATCCCTTCAAGGTAGATTTAGTCAATCAAAAGATTCATATCACAACTAGCTAATAAGACTCATCCTTTTACCCATTTGTTGCACAAGAATGTTTCCTTTCAATGGGACTAGAAATGTGAGGAAGCTTTCAACCAAATGAAACAATACCTGATGAGTCCACCTATCCTAGCACCACCAACAGAAGGAAAGCCTCTCTTATTGTACATAGCCACAACTGATCGACCATTGGGAGCTTTTTGGCACAAGAAGATTCAACAGGAAAGGAGAAAGTAATCTATTACATTAGTAGGACCCTAAATGGCTATGAAATCAACTATATGTTGAATCATACCATCAAACTCATAGCCAAGATAGATCCTCTGAAATATCTCCTTAGCAAAGCAAACCTGATAAGAAGATTGGCCAAATGGGTAATGATACTCAGTGAATTTGACATCCAATATGTTAACAAGCAATCAAAGGCTAAGTCATCGCTGACCAACTAGAGAAAGCACTAATTCATGATGACTACCCTCTTCACATCAAATTTCCAGATGCAAATGTCCTAACAATCATAACACAATAGTGTGTACTGTATTTTGATGGCTCATATATTCAACATGGATCAGGAGTGGGAATTCTATTCATCACTCCCCTAGGGCACACCATTTCAAAGTCATATCACTTGATGTTTCCTTGCACCAACAAAATGGAAGAATATGAGGTCCTCATCATTGGAATCAGAATAATAGTAGAATGGAAAATAACATAGTTGTAGGTCTACGAGGATTATCAACTAGTCATCAATCAAGTCAACGATGATTACTAAACAAAAGATGACAAACTGATGCCCTATAAAAGGATGATTGATGACTTCAAGAAATATTTTTTTGACATCAAATTTTCTTAATTACCAAGGGTTGACAACAAAGCTGTTGACGCTATGGCTACCATTGCTTCCTTACTCCAAATTCTAGAAAGATGAAGCCGTTATGAGTTCATGGTGGAACAACTGTTTACCCCCACTTATGATGATCCTAAATCCTACCTCATATGCCACCTAATTGATGCCAATACCTCCATCTATGGGAAGATATATACCTAACTGAAAGATAATATTCTAGCTCCCGATCTCTCCCGAAATGAAAAAAAATTTCATCCGCAAAGCTGCCTGTCATACCCTTATAGCATATGTACTATACCGACAAGGTCTTGATGGAACTCTCTTACGATTTCTAGAATGTGACGAGTCTGAAATGACTTTGCAAGAAGTCCATGAGGGTATCTGCGACACTCATTCAAGTGGTCTAACCCCCACTAAGAAACTCCTTTGTTTGGGATACTATTGGCTGACTATGGAGAGAGAGTCCTTCCAATTTGTCAAGAAGTCTCAAAAATGGTAGATCCACGGTAATCTTATTCATGCACCAACACAAGAGTTGTAGCCCTTTGCATCAAAATTGCCATTTTGTTAGTGGGGATTATATCTTGTAGGTAAAATTCACCCATCTTCATCCAATGGACACAAGTTCATAATTATAGCCACATAGTACTTTACGAAGTGGGTTGAAGCCATGCCTCTATCCACCATCATAGGAAATCAAAGATCATCCTTCATCCTAAACTACCTCATCTGTAGGTATGGTATCCCTCAATCAATTGTCACTGATAATGGTAGACCTTTCAAGAATCAGGATGTGCAAGAACCTTGTGAAAATTTTTGTATCCAACATTAGTTTTCTACACCCTATTACCCTCAAGGGAACGACCAAGCAGAGGCCTCAAACAAAACTATCTTGAAGATCCTAATGAAAATCATCAATGATGTTGGACGTGATTGACATATCCAACTGAACCCCACTTTGTGGGCCTATCATACAAGCATCCACACTCCCACAGGTGCCACACCATATGATTTGGTCTATGGATCTAAAGCTGTATTGCCCATTGAGGTTGAGATACCATCAATCTGTGTGTCTTTGAAAGGTTTCATTTCAGATGAGGATTACCGTGTGTCTAGACCACAATAGCTAGAATTGTTGGATAAATGTCATCAACTTGCAGTGGATCACTTGAAGGCCTATTAGTAGAGAATGCCAAGGATCTACAATCATAAATTCAAACCTAGGACATTTCAGGTAGGTGATTTGGTATTGAAGGAAAATCTTCAAAACTAGCAGGACCATGAAAAGAAAGGAAAATTTGAGCCAAATTGGTTTGGTCCTTTTGTTATTGTTTCAGTCTTTAGATCGGAGGCATATCAACTGTCTACATCAGAAGGGGATCTATTTGAAGAAGCAGTGGAACACCTTCATCTAAAGAAGTTCTATACATAATGCATTCAACACATGCCTAAAAAGTCCTGAAAAATCCTAAAAAGTAGAAAAAGTCTTGAAAAAATCATAAAAAAAGCAAAAAAAGTCCTGAAAAATCCTAAAAAGCAGAAAAAATCCTAAAAAAAAGCAAAAAAATTCTTGAAAAAATCCTAAAATACAGAAAAAGTCCTGAAAAAAATAGTTGCCCTGATGAAAACCTAGAAAACAGGTGTCTTGGTGACACAAAAAAATTAGAAAAAGGGAAAATAAAAAAAAAAGTGAAAAATCAAAAAAATCGTTACCTCGGTGAAAACCTGGCAAATAGGCTTCTTGGTAACAACAAAAAAAAACCATAAAATTTGAAAAAGTGCAATAAAAGCAAGTGGTGAAAACCTGGTAAATAGGTGCTATTTGCGATAAGTTAGCTTCTAGGCGCTATTTACGATAAGTTAGCTTCTCCATCTATTTGAGCATGTGTTGATCGTCTGCTTCTTGCTATCACTGCACATTCATGCCTATCATATAACGAGCTTCACATTCATATCTGGTTGCTGCGGTCGTGTCCCACCTTGGCTTGGTTGTCATTGTACATATCCATAATAAATTTTGGTTTTGTTTTGACTGGGGGAAATCTTGATCTCCCTAGGGGCAAACAATCATTGAACTTAAATCAACAGGCAAGCAAACAACAAAGCAACCTTGGTGAAAGACAACAATCACTGTAACCATCACATCATTAAAACTAAACATCAATCATAGTCAATCAAAGAAATCAACCATCCAAATCAAGCAACAAGACCAAATCAAATCAACTCTTGTTGAAGGATCATCTTATGAATCATGGCTGGATCACTTTAACACAAATTTTCAATTGATTTTATCTTGATTGTTGTTATCAATTCTCTGGAGTACCTCAATGATGTCATGAACTAGGGGCTATGATTGAGAATGATATTTTTCTTTGTCTGTTGTTTGTGAGTCAATCATTACTATTGTGAAAATTGTTGCGGGACATGCTCTACAAAGTATCATTGATGACATTTCAAATTTGTATAGGAATATGATTAACTCTTGTCTGTTTACACAAGTGATGCTCAATTCATCTTGAACAATTATACCTAGATTATTGTGTTATCTTGTACTATCAAATCTGAATGGAATTTGTATGGAAGTTGTACTCAGGTCATCATGGTCTGATTATACCATTGATGTTTGTACTAACTTTCAACATAATAAAACACTCAATGATGATAATAAGCACAATGAATAAGATGGAAACATTGCATAGAAAGGATTGCATTCATTTTAGTTCTGCATTTGCATTATAGATTTTTCCAAAGCTGGTAACTCTCAACATGATGTTATCTCTCACTAGAAGATTAAGTACACTTGACATAACATAACAAAAAAATCATTCATTTGCATTGAAATTTCCATTCCATATCATTAGAAAGCACTATCATACATACACTATCACAAATAATTCATGCATTCATTCATTATAATATTTGCATCATGAAAAATTCCAAAAATAAAGCATTTTTCAAAATACCATCATCATTCATAATCCATATCATACATCGAGGTCATAATAAATGCATTCTTTCATTCATCCATAATACATCCATATATTCATTAATCACATCAATCATCAATAATAACATCATAATCCATTCATGATCATAATTCATTTCACATTTATGCATTTAGGTCACATATTTGCATAGAAAATACCAAAAATACAAAAAAGTGCATTACATTTCATTTACATAATAACATTCATTACACATAAGGGCATAATCAACATCACATAGTGGAATAACATAAAATCATACATGCATTTTCATTTATCATCCATCCATACACAGGCGTCATTCATGATCATAATTCAATACATAATCATCCATACATCTAGGCCATTTATTCACCTCATAAAAAATCCAAAAATAGAGCATTATCATAAATCATACATCTGCATGTATCATGTTACAAAATCTATTCATTCATTTATCATACATCTGGAATCCATAAACCATACATCCATACATTGAATCAGTCATGTCCATGCATAAAATAATAATAAAACCATTTCTACATTCATATTTGCATCCATACATCAATATATATATGTGAAAAATACAAAAATAAAAATACATCTCATAGCATTTGCATAACAATATCCATCTCATGAATGCATCCATGACATAATCATATAGAATATCATCATCATATTGAACATATATATTAAATGCATCCATCATAAACACCCATAATAAAAACATCAACACATAGATCACTAAAACACTGTTACATATCATATAACCTCAAAATAATAACATGTCAAGTGTACAATGAAATCAAATGAACTTAGAAATGATACATCAAAAATATGGCAAAGCCAAGTCTCTAAATCAAAGTACAATAAATCAAGTGTGACCACGTGATCCTATGGTACTACCCCCAAAGGTCATAGGCCTCTCCCCATCACCGCTTGCCCCTGGTGACCCTACTCTTGGTGGACCTCCGCCTGGTGGGCCTCCTAGAAGTGGCTGCGTGACACCTCTACTGGTGGTATGAGACTGGGAGTGACCAGATCTGGAACGAGCATAGCTAACTCTCCGCTTTGTTGGGACTACCTCATAGTACCTACCCCTATAATACTCCACCTCCTTGGTAGACTCCCTCATCTCTCAGACTAGGTCCCCTATCTCGGCACCCTCGGTAGCTATCTGGATCCTGTTTGCCACTGCCACTGCCTTCTCTCCCTATCTCTGGGTGAAATCTCTCTCCATAGTGAGGGTGGCTACTTGGGCTTGCAACTATACCATCTGACACTATATCTGTAGCTGTGCTGGTGCATGTGCCTATAGCTGAGCCTAAGCCTGCGCTAACTATGCCTGTAACACCTGCACCTGCCCTTGAAAAGTTTGCACCTATGCTTGCAACCCAACTATCTACGTCTGTTGCCTCTAGGAGGGTATCTTGAGAACCACTCGCCACCATCTAGTAGGTGCTGACCTCCTCCTCTTGGGGATGACCCCAAAATCTGGCATATCTCTCCCTCCACCTCCTCCATCTCCTCCTCCGTCTCCCCCATAATATCCTCCATCATCTCTTGCCTCCTCCTCCTCACCTCCATCTCCTCCCCACTTTACTACCAATCCTACCCTCCTCCCAACCTCCAAAATGGGTGCAAGCTCATATGGGCTCAAAATCTGTAGAAATGGTCGTGTATAAAAATACTCGGCATAATCTGCCATCATCTGTGCATCTACAATCTCTCTATGGTATTGCCACAAAATCGGCTGTAAGACATAGTACTCTGCACATGCCGCATCATAATCAAGTACTGGCCCCCACTTTGGAATATCCTACTGCCATTGAGCATAGTGTGCTACCCCTTATGGCATCCCCTAAACGCTGCCATAATATCTGTACACTCACCAAAAAGGAATCTCTCAATGATGTATGGCATCCTACCAATCAGATATCAGTTGTAGAATACATAGAGAATCTTCGTGTCATCTTCTGGCCATACCTCACAATTAAGATAGGGCCACCATATAATAGTGTCCAGATCATCGAGGACTCTCCTCCAATACTCTAACTTGCGCAACTTATGTTGGACAAGTGGCCCTGTGTAACCAAAAAAATATGGCCATTTTGATGGCTGAGCCCTCGCTCCCATTGGCTATGAAACTACTATATGCTCCCAGGCCTAGAGCTGTAATAGTGTGCATCCTACTGCAAGACTATTGGCCCAAAGATAAATGACCTGGTGAAAATCATGATACAGATGTGCAAGCATGCACAAACCCCAAGCATATCTAGTACCATGGGAAATCATGCTCTTTAAGACTTGACCCCATTCAACTGAAAAGCTCTTTGGCCTACGGTCGAGGTAGGGAAATCCACCAATAAATCTTGCTAGCACACATGGTAAGGGCTGATGTGTCGCAATCAACTCCCACCAAGATATCTCATATCTATTGAGCTAACCATCTTGGAAAATCCACCGAATAACATCAGCCCCCCTGCTCCTCGTGATCATACACCACTAAGTCACCTATGAATGGTATCCTCAAAATATGATATACATCCTTAGGGGTAACTGTAATCTCTCCAATTTCCAAATGGAAGGTGTTGTGGTCACTATGCCACCGCTCTGCAAGTGTCATCAACAACCCCCAGTTAATTCGATATTGGGGCATGTCAATCAAAGAAGTCAGACCGCATTGATCAATAATGGCCAAATCTACTGGGGTAAGTTGTGGGATCATGTCCCATGTTTGTGGAAAGTTCTCTCAAACCTTTAAGTTCCCTAAGCCACCCTCCTATGATCAAATCAACATATCAAGTCAACACATCAATCAGTCAACCTAATATCAACATATTAATTTATCAAATAAGCTCATGTGAGATTTTGATCAAATCTTGAGGAGCAACTATCCTATCAATCGATTCTCATTTGTCATGAGTTCAATCAATCAATCATCATCAATCAACATATCGTCATTCCTCTCCTATCATGAGGATGATCATCAATAAATCGACTCTCATTTGTCATGAGATCGATCATCATCATCTATCCTATCATTGTTCCTCACCTATCATGAGGATGATCATCAATCTATCAATCAAAATTATCCTATCATCGGCTAACATGATCATCAACCATCAAAATCTAGGAGGAATCTTTCAAAATCATCATTTTTGGCTCAATGCGCTAAAACAGGTTTTCTATGCGCTAATCTACTGGATGCGCTAGAAAAACTACCAGATGCACTAGAACAGGTCTTCTATGTGCTATTACTTGGATGCACTAGAAAATGGCCTCTATGTGCCAGAACAGGGTCTCAATGCGCCATTTCCCAAATACGCTACTTGACCTACCCTATGCGCTACTTTATCAATCTTATGCGCTAAAATCCCTATGTGCTAATCTAACAACCTAATGCCCTATATCTTGGATGCACTAGAAAATGGCCTCTATGTGCCAGAACAGGGTCTCAATGCGCCATTTCCCAAATACGCTACTTGACCTACCCTATGTGATACTTTATCAATCTTATGCGCTAAAATCCCTATGTGCTAATCTAACAACCTAATGCGCTAAAGCGGGTTCCTGATGCGCTAATCTAATTTTGGACTCTAACCTAACCCTATGCGCTGTATCGGGTTCCAAATGCACTAATAGACTAGCCTAATGCACTAATAGACTAACCTAATGCGCTAAAACATGTAAAAATCCAAATTTTTAAATGTAAAATGGTGGGAAAATTTAAATTTAAATTTGGAAAATGGCAGTTCTAGGGTTACATACCGAAGGTCCATATGCGGCTGGACACTGGTGGCGGAAAAATCGCTTGAATCTATGAGTGTGGTACATAATCCTGTCCATCTTGGCTCTTCAAGCTCTCAATTTTTACAATGCACAAGTTACAAATGAGCTTTCTTGTACCCATTTTGACCTTTTAAGGGCTAATTAAGGGGTAATTTTGGTGGCATTTATTTAATTTTTCAAATGGGCCTTTTTAATCAACTAATCAACAATGTGGCTGAACTCTAATCATTATCGAGAGATAAATCAAGTCATCCTCATCAAATCTAAAGATCATCAACATATCAGTGAAAAATCATTTAAATCATCAAAATTGTTCAAAAGTTTCAAAAATCATCAAAAATTCAAAAATCCCTGATTTATCTCCCGAGGGGGCATCCATTCATCATCACTGAAAAAATTAGCATCTGAGGCATGTCATAATTTTCACAGCGGTCTGACAAATTTATTCTTTGAAGAAATGCATCTACACACATCACTTCAAAGAGGGGAAAAATGTATGCACATAAAAATGGTCTGAGCACAAACTAATTAAATACTTGTTATTTAATTAATAAAATATTAAATCCTCTACTTATAAATAAATTGCAAAATTTATTTATATAGTTCATTTCTAAATATTCTTCTTACCCAAAATCATTTCCCTCTTAAATTAATTAAATGCACAAATTAACTAATTTGTCATTTAGTTAATTTTCCCTCTTTCATTTAAATTTGAATTTTTAATTCAAATTGGCCTCCAAAATCATTTTCCTCTTTAATTAGTTAAAATGCACAAATTAACAAATTTGTCATTTAGCTGTGTAATGCTAAGCCAAGAAATGAATATGCATGTTGGTAATAGCTTATACAGTCAGAGGTAACAATCAAATGTCACAAAAAAGTATGGAAGGAAGCTCTTCGGGTGGTGGCGATGACATTTTTTCAAATTGTGGAAAGGTGGGAATTCTTGATGGTGCTGCTGACATTAATGGTAGACAACTTGCTGATACAAGGGTGATGTCAGGCAAGTCCTTTGCTGCAGGTATGATTGTGCATCCCTTTTGAAAAGAAATGAATTTGTTGGGAGGAATGTGGCTTCGAAAGTTGCGTCCATTACTCTTTCTCCATCATCCTTGCCTGAAAAGGGGAATCTCGGGGAAGAAAATTCTGGGCCAGGTCAGTTATCTGGTGCTTTTGATGGGACTCCTAATAATGTGGCCTTTGGGGCTGATAAGACTAAGAATGACCCTTCTTCAGGTTCTCCTATCCATTGGAAGAATCTATTTGGGACGAAGCCTAAAGGTAAAATTACTTCACCACCTATGCCTTTTGTTGCTAATTCCCTAACTGGTGAATAGTCTATCTCTGTCCTAGACTGCATTGTTGATAAGAGTATGTCAAATATGGACATGGCCCTACTGGGTAAATTTATTGGTCCCCGACCCCATATTGAGCTGGTTCATAAATTTGTTGGTAGCTGATGGTGGCCTAAGGGACAAGTTGATGTGGCAGCGATGGCCAAAGGTTTTTTCTCCTTCACCTTCAACTATGAAGATGATATGATGGTGGCTTTGATGAGTGGAACCTGGCTTTGGGGAAATTCCTCACCGTTGTTAAAGAAATGGGAACCTGGGTTTAACCCAAACTCCTATTCTTTTACGTTTGCCCCGGTCTTGGTTAGACTTCCTAGGCTCCCTTTGGAATTATGGGATGACAAAGTGTTTAAATGGATTGCTAGTACCTTTGTTTGTTTGTTGTCGATTGACCAAATGATAGCTTCCAAGAAGTGACTAGTCTATGCTAGATTTAGTGTGAATGTTGAAGAAACTTCTGATTTACCTGCTATAATAAAGATAAATTCCAAGTTGGATGAATGGGAACAAGTGGTTTAATATGAGTCCATTCTATTTTCTTTCTTCCACTGTAAAAAGGCTAGTCACTAGGCGAAGAAGTGTCCTCTTAAAGCTCTGAAGCAGATGTCTAAAAAATGGTGTGAGAAGGTGACGACCAATGAACATGATTTGGAGCCCTTGGAAAAGGAGGGCCCTCCCTCGAGTGGTGTGGATGAGACCATTGTAACTGAAGGTATGGATTCGGATTTGGTTGAGAAAGGTGAGCTTCTAGAAAGAAAGATAGATGCTATTGATCTAGATAAGGAGCAGGTAGTGGGTGGGTTTACTGTTGTGTCTCCTATGAAGGTTTCTGTGGATGAACAAAAGAAGGCTATGGAGGTGTCTCTTGAGAAAACGGAGGTTACAGAATTGGCTAAAGCTTCTGTGAATGGGCATCCTCAGTCTCCCCTGGTAGAAACAAGCATGATTTAGGATTATGGCTCAAAAATTGAAGGATTGGAGGTCTTGTTTGATGTAAGGGATATTGGTGATGTGGAGGACTTGGATAATCCTCCTTATATTCCAATTCGAGGACGTAGAAAGAAGCATTCTCCCTCTCTGAGAGTGGTGACCATAAATAGGCAGAGATCTAATTATGGATCAGAGTCGGGAGGTAGAGGTAGGCCTCCTACAAATGTTACAAGGGAGAAGGAGTGTCGACTGGACATTGCGGATGGGATGCAATGGACTTTTCTGGAGATGTGCTCTAAGAGCACCTCCAATAAGTTTTCATGAAGATAATATCCTAGAATATGTGAGGGTTAAACCACCCTCATAAGAATGATCTCCTGGTTAATCTAGTAAGGGATAATCGGCCTGATATTTTGTTGATTCAAGAGACTAAAATGGGTTTTGAAAAGTTAGCGAGATTGAAGAATAAGCTGCTTAAGGATTGTGGTATGCATAGTTCGGATGCTGTGGGTGCTTCAGGAGGGATTGTGAGCTTTTGGAATCTTAGGATTATTCAAGGGGTGGAGGTATTTAATGATGGTAATCATGTTGCTACTTCTTTCCTTCACTTGAGGGATAATTTTTTTTGGACTCTTTCTAATATTTATTCCCCTAATAGTAAGAGTGTTAGAAAAAAGTTCTGGGAAAGTTTGGGAGACTTTAAATCTAGGATCTCTGTTGGTAACTGGTTGATCATGGGGATTTTAATACGCCTCTGAATGATGGTGATAAGGTGGGTGGATCAAATATTGTGGATGATAGTAGATATGATTTAATGATTCTCTTGAATGATCATGCCCTTATTGACTTGGATCTCAAGGGTGCTTCCTTTACCTAGTGTAATAGGTAGGTGGGAGATGCTCTCATCTAGGTAAAACTTGATCATGCTTTAGTGACCCCGGATTGGCTGTTGTCTAACTCTTGCTCGCTCTCTATGTTGACTAGACTGGGGTCAAATCATTTTGTCTTTATCTTTGGATCTTTTGGGGGGGACGAAAAATTTCCCTTTTAGATTTGAAAAGATGTGGACTTTTCATCCATACATTAAGAATTTGGTTTTGGATTGGTGGAACATTCACGTTGATGGTTCTTGTTATGTTTAGAATTGCCAAGAAGCTTGCTAATGTGAAGGAGAATATCAAGAAATGGAATAGAACATACTTTGGCCATATTTTTTTGGAAAAGGAAGGGGTGACTAAGGAAATTAATGATGTGTAGCATGCTATCCAAGTTGCTGGTATGATCAGCCCCTGGTTTTGAGAGAAAATATTCTTCTTTCTAAACTACACAACATTGTGGTGAAGGAAGAGGAATTCTGGAAGCAGAGGTCGAGGATCATGTGGCTTAATAGTGGGGACATGAATACAAAGTTTTTTCACCTTTCTACTCTGAAACATAGGGCTAATCATCACATTAAGCTAATAAATTACAACAATCAAGTCCTAGAAAATGATGCTGATTTGAAAAATGTTGCTGCCTCTTATTTATCTTATTTACTTATGGATGAAGGGGAGATGGATTTGGATTGTTAGGAGGAAATTATTATGAACATTCCTCAGGTCATTGATGATGAGACTAACAGGAAGTTAGTGGGAATTCCTTCAGCTAAGGAAATTAGAAGTTCTATTTTCTCCTCTAAAGGGAATAAAGTGTCGGGCCCAGATGGCTTCCCTATGTTCTTCTTTTAGTTTTTTTGGGAAATTATTGCCAAGGAGGTGTTGCGGCTACTAAATAATTCTTTAGGATTGGATCTCATCTAAAGGAGTTGAATTCCTCTTTTATTATTTTGGTCCCAAAGAAACCGGGGGCTTCTTCTTTTGATGAATCCGTCCTATAAGCTTCTGTAATTCGATCTACAAGATTTTTTCAAAGGTTTTGGTGGGTAGGATTCAAAGTGTTCTACCTCGTCTTATTTCTCCTCAACAAAATGGGTTTGTGGTGGGGAGGAAAATTCTTGACTCTGTTCTCTCGGTTCATGAGAATATTCATTCCTTAACTGTAAATAAGCGTGCTGGGTTTATTCTAAAGCTTGACTTACTCAAAGCTTATGAAAAAGTTAATTGAGGATTTCTTTCTAAGATTTTGTTGGCTTTTGGATTTGGAGAGAGGAATTTGGATCTCTTGCTTCAATTGATTTTGTCTCCTCTGTTTTCTATTTTGGTGAATGGTTCGCCCTCCCCTTTGTTTGGGTGCTCAAGGGGTCTTAGGCAAGGGGATCAGATTTCTCCCTTTCTCTTTATAATTATGGTGGAATCTTTGGGGCATCTTGTTCAAAGCTCTATTGATTCTGTGGCTATGAATGGTTTGTCTCCTTCATCTAGGAATATCATTTTTTCCCATCAAAAATTTGTGGATGATTCTCTTATGCTTGGAGAGTCCTCTATCAAGGAAGCTAGGGCTATCAAATCAATCTTATAGAAGTGTGAAGCTGCTTCTGGGAAAAAGGTTAGCTTATCAAAGAGTGTGATCTTATTTTTTAATACGCTAGGGTACAGGCAGATTAAAATTGCTTGAATTTTGTAGTGCCAGATTGGTGATCTCCCGTCCTCTTATTTGGGCCTTCCCCTATGCTTTTATGTGCCAAAGTCGTTATGGTGGGGCCTGATTGATAAGTTTAACTCTAAGTTGGCTGGTTGGAAGGGTGTGATGCTGAGTCAATCTGGGAAGGTGCAATTGATTAATTTTACTCTCTAGAATGTTCCTGTTTATGCTCTCAGTCTTTTCTTTATGCCGAGGAAATATGTGGATAACTTGGAAGGTATTTAAAAAAAATTCCTATGGTTTGGTGTTGAGGATAGGAAAAGAATTCACTTGGTGGCCTGGGATGATGTTTGCAAAAGTAAAAAGGCTAGTGGTCTTGGTATCCACAAAATTTGTGATTTTAATTTATCCCTTTTGGGTAAACAACTATGGAAGTTTTTCTTTGATAAGAGTGAATGGGTGAAAATTGCTCAGAGTAAATACTTACGAGGTGCTGATGCTTTGCAAATTTTTTTGAATCCTGATTTTTCTCCCCCCTCTGGGTCTGCTCTGTGGAATTGTATGGTTAAGGTGTGTAGACTTCTGGCTAAGGGGATTTTTTGGAAATTGGGAAATTGGAGAAAGATTCTATTTTGCGAAGATAGTTGGATTGGCAACAAACCACTCAAATATGAACCATGGGCCCAACCCATTATGGAGGTCTGGAAAATTTGTTGCTGATTATATTGCTGATGGGTGCTAGAAAAGGCTGCATGATGCTGATCTGAGTTTGGAAGCCTTGTATAAGGTTTTGACCCTGGTTCATATCCCTTCAACTCCCTCTTTTGATAAATTTGTTTGGAAACCTTCTTCTAATGGTCAATTTTTTGTTGCTTCAAATTTCCATATTAATGACTCTGTTATTGGCCCTGCCCCTTTTTGGGCCTCTGTTTAGTCTCCTAGATTAACTCCTAAGGTTAATATTTTCTTTTGGTTTCTTTGCCAGAGTAAGGTATTAACTACTAATAATCCGGTCAAGTGAGGTTTTATGCTTGTTAATAGGTGCTTTCTTTGTGAAGAAGTGGCTGAGGATCCCTACCATATGTTGATTGGTTGTAGCTTTGCTAGAAGTGTGTGGGAACATGTGTTTTTTCTCTAGAATTGTAGCTGGGTGTTCCCTGCTTTGATTAAGGACTTGTGGTATCAGTGGATTTTCCCTACTTCCAATCGGCTCTATAGGTGTTGTGGTCTCTCTCTATGCCTCATGTTGCTTGGGGTCTTTGGCTTGAACGTAATAACAGGATTTTCAGAAACACTGCACTTCCTTCTATCTCTATGGATTATAAAGTTTCGACGACCATTAAGGAAAATTTCATGGCTGGGATTTCTTTTGATAATGGGAAAAATATTTTGTTGAGTCAGTATGATTTGTGTGTTGCCCAGAAATGGAGGTTGTCTTGCGATATTTCCCTCCCTCTTCATAAAGGGAAAGCTTCAAGAGAGAATGTTTCTTGGAAGGCTCCGCCATATGGATGGGTTAAGGTTAACTTTGATGGTGCGGCTAAAGGAAATCTAGGACTTGCTGGTTGTGTGGGAGTGATAAGAAATTCTAATGGTAGGCTCATTTCTACGGTGATGCTCCCTTTGGTAACCCAAATAAACCACTTTGCAGAAGTGGCAGCTGCCCATCACGGTCTCAAAATGGCTCAAAAGAAGGGTTTTAAGAAATTGTGGCTTGAAGGGGATTCTCTGAATATCACGAATAATTTAAAAAAATTGTGCCACCTCCTCTTGGACTATTGAAACTTTTATAAAGGATTCTATTGATATCTTTAATTCCTTTGATGATTTTTATATCTCTCACATTTTGAGAGAGGGAAATAGTTTCACCGATATCTTTGCTAACTTGGGGGATCATGGGGCTCAGGAGTGGGAATTAAATGACCCTCTTCCTATAGAGGCGATTGTAATTATTAATCATGAAGCACAAATATAAGCGAAATAATGGTGGTGTGTGGTGTGTGGTGTGCATGTTGTTTATCATGTGGAAGGCTATAATTCAGAGGAGTGGTATTCAAGACTTGACTTGCTCTGATGGTACTAAGGAGGATATCCATAGGGATTAGATGAATATGTCTATTAATTACCTCTGCTATGTCTATTCTCTTACAAGGATTGTGGGTATCCTTAGTGTTGCTTTATCGAGAACTTTCATCTTTGTTGTGAAAGTTGCTGATTGTCTTGGATCTATGAGTTTGGCTGCCATGGGTGGTGACAAGAACCGTGTAGAGTCCTTCTCTTGCAATGCTATTAAGAAGAATGAGGAGGTGTGGGTGATTCTAGAGAAGGGTGGTTTGGATCCCTATATTGAAAAATTGCATGGGAATAATCCCCAAATGACTGCTCTTGTTGCCAAACATTGGAACAACAAGGTGTTGAAACTTGGAGGGAAAAAATTTGACATTACTGAAGATCTCATCGCTCATATTAATAGTTTACCGATGGAAGGAATGAAGTTCTACATACATAAGAAAGAGTCGCAAATGCTATGAAAATATTCTTGAAAGGGGAGGAAGCCAAGGACTTGAAAGCAACGAAGAGAGGGGGTTATCAGAGGAATTCCATCAAGGATCTTTGGGTGGATGTTGTTGAGAAGTGAATGAGGTATATTTCATTAGAAGGCTGTTATTCTGCTGTGAATGCCTATCACTTCATCCTTCTTAACCATTTCCATCACAAGAAAATAATTTCTTTTCCTTTGTACTTACTGGCTTTGTTGAATGCTGGTATCATTGACCACAAGAAAAACTAGAAGAACCCTGTTCTTCATGTGGGGTTAATTATCCTTATCTCTGATTATTGCAAAGCCTTTGAGGTGGTTAGACCTATTTCGACTCCTAAGGATGTGAAAATTGATAAGGGTTATGATATTGTTTCTGAGGAGGAAGTGGCCTGCAAAATAGGAAGAAAAGGAAGCTTATTTTGCAGAAGGAGTCAGAGTCGGAGGATGTGGATTTTGTGCCAGATTCCCTTGCTATTGCAGATGAGGATATGAGATTCCCTGCTCTGGGGAAGCGTAAAAAAGAGGGGTTGAGACCTGACAAGGGTTATGATACCAGCAGTGGTGATCTCATTGATGAAATGCTTAGCTGAAGCAAAAAGGATGTGAATGATTTTTTTGGGGAGGTGTCATATCCTCCCCTAACTCTGAAAAATAGGGATTTTCTTGTGGGGGATTGTATGAGGAAGGTGGTGTGGTCTTCTTGTAAAAATCTTGAGTTGGATACTCATCTTAAAGTGGATGGCGAAAAAAATGCTGTGGGGTCTCTAGAAGGTAAGGAAGCTGGGGTTTCTTCTAGTGGGCATCGGGCTGGGCACATTGCTATGGACCCTCCTCTAGTGGACTCAAAGAGGTAGATGAAAAGGATGGTGGTTACGACTAAGATCGTGGAGTCCATACGAAAGATCAAATCGTTGGGTGTGACGTCGATTGCTGCTGAAAAAGGTAAGGAGATTGCTGTTGATACTAAGAAGGTTTTCTCCTTTCATGAGGAGGATGACGAGGGTAAAGAGGTTTTTTATATAGGGAAAGATAATATTGCTGATGTCTTGGGAGCTACTAAAGAGGGCTCTATTCTTTTTTATAATATTTTTAAATGGATTTTCCATGAGATGAATATGACTAATGCGAAAGTGAGGGTTATTGCTAGCAAAAAGGAGGATTCCTCTGTTCAGGATCAAATCAATGATTTGATGAACTCCTTGAAGATTGTGGTGGAGGAAACACTTCTGATGAAGCAAAATCTTGAAGGAAGAATCCTTAATCTAGAAAATCTCATGGAAAGGATTATTGTTAATATGGAGAAAGGTAAAGAGGGGAACAAAGTTGGATTTAATGCTAAATATGTTGGTATGATGTCCCCTATGGATAATGTTACTAAGGGTAAAGATGTTGCTGATGATGATGCTGATGGTAAGCTGATGGAAGGTGAGAAGCCTATTGACAAGGGTGCGAGCTGTGTTTTGATTGGGGAGGTAAAATCAGGTGGACCTGGGGTTCGAACTCGTAACAAGACCAAGGCTCAGGTTGGTTCTACTATTAATGAGTTGCCTACTACTAGGGATGAAGATATTAAGAATGCAACCTATGATGTTGAAGTTGCAGATATCTTGAATAATATGTAATGTCACTAGGTGGGTTCCTTCTTTTTGGCTGACTGTTTACTATGGTCTTGCTGTGGGTGGGTTGTTTTTCTTTTGATGTCTTTTTTCTTTTGTTAACAATTGTTTTTTGATGTAAAGGGTTCTAGGCCCCTTCAAAACCCATTTTTTTACCTTTAATCAAAACAAATTTGTCATTTAGCTAATTTCCCCTCTTCATTTAAATTTGAATTTTTAATTCAAATTGGCACATTTCTACATATTCTTCTAACTTACTTCCACCTCACCTGCCACCTCACCATGTGTCACATAAAATTGAATTTTTCTAATTTGTAAAATGAATATTTTCCATCAACACCTGTAACAAATTTGAAACCACCTTGGACACATGGCTTCTTCTTTCCTCTGATTCCCTTCAACACTTGGCAAAGTGTTCTCTTGCGGGGAACCACCTCCATGATTCTCTCCAATCTCTTTTTGCTCAACCGTTGATGCCTTAGGATCACAATCTCGGCTGTTCATGACTACCACACCATTCCCAACTTTGAAAAATCTATAAATTGAGAGCATTTCTACAACTTTTCAAGAATAAGGAGAATTTTTCAAGTTTATGCTGCAAAAATCTCATTACAATTTGAGAGCATAGTAGTTTTCATTTTAGTGTTTTAGTGCATTTAGCATTATCATGGAATTTCCATTTTAGCATTTTAGTTTCTTACATCTTTTATCATTATTAGATTTGCAATATTAGTTTTAGCCTCATTTCAGTCACAACAACACTCCATCATAGATCATTTAGCATTTATCTTCAAAAACACAAAAATATAGATGTAGGCATGTAGTTTACATTGCATAATTAGCTTCTCATTTCTTAGGTTTCCATTTCATAGATTCATGTGCAACGAATAATTCTGAGAGCATGAATTAAGAAATCACCAAGAATAGAGGACAATGGAATGATTTTGAATGCATGGTTATAATAGTTTACTTTATTATTTCTCTTCCATTAGATATAATAAATTTCATTGATGTGTGTATTTAGTTATATTTAATTACTCTCACTGATGCATTTTAATTGCACACACTAACATCAAAACATCAAACTCAAGTCAAAATTGTTGTCCCAAAATGTTTGCAAAAATCACTTTCTATATCACCCATCTTTTCATCCCCCATTATTGTCATTTCTTCAAAAAGACTTAGAGTATCCATTTTACCTATATTTGAGTGAACTAGAGAGTTGAAACATTTCAAATCTCAAAATAAATCTCCCATAAGTGACCCAAAATTTATGGTAAAGACAAGATCAAAATACAAGAGAATCATGGAGAAAACCAAAGTCACATTTACCTCAAGTGATATAAATCCTCTAGAATTTGATTTGAGAAGTCAAGTCACCCCATCACAACAACCATCATCTCCATTAGGACCAAATGAGATTGAAGATATCACAAAAAATCCCTTTGAGATTACTAGGGAGGAAATAATGGAACATCAAGCCTTTGAAAACATAGCTCCTATTTCCCCATAATTTGTTGCACAAAATTTGTCACAAGGCTTCACAACTCCACCATCAAGGATAAATCAAACATAAAATCCTAGTCTTGCAACTGGCCTTGCCAAGGACTTTGGTCTAACTCATCCATTTGAAAGTAGTACACTTGTGGGTACCCTTGATACCAATCCTCCACCTCCAACAACCACTTGGACACCTACCTTTGGTGCTCCCCCTGTTCCCAAAAATCCTAAGCGTCCATATAAAACCCTTGACCTTCATTACTCCACCATGACCTCCACATATCGAGGACACCCCTATTCATCCAAGCCCATGAGTACCACAAGTGCACCCACCATCACACAAATTAGTATGGACCAAGTTTCTTGAAATAGCACACAAGGGCATGTCAATACTATATCACAGAGTCAATCCTCAATGCAGATAGGGACATCTTTTCCCAATCCTCCCATTGGTTCATCTATACCATTAGTGTCATAAAAAAAATCCATCCCATCTATCATCAACCCATCTCAATGTAATCCTTTGGTAACGAATCCCATCAACACAGGTAATCCTTTGCCCATATCTCTAGCACAAGGAAATATTCATGACATTGGACAAGGGAACCTTTTCAATCAATGGAATCAAGGTACTAGTATGCAATTATGATTGCAAAATATAATGATACCATCCTCATCTTTTCCCATGGTCCCCTTCACTATTGAAAATCAAATGGGACCTCAAACTTACATTCCTCCACCTCAATCCACCATATTACAAGAAATGTTAAACCAATGGAACTACCAACTTATCATCACCAGCTCACAAACCATCCAAAACATCAATGCCCACAATCCATGTCAAGTATCCCAACAACCAGCTGGTCCTACATTGCAAGCTCATACCTTAGCCTTACAACAAGCACAATAGGCTTATCAGTAAGCTATCCAACAAAAAAAAAACCAGAAGCAACCTTAGCAGCACAACAACAACAACAACAATAAGCAACCTCAACAACACAACAACAACAAAAACAACAACAAAAATAACAACAACAACAAGAACAACAACAAGAACAACAACAAGAACAACAACAAGAAAAACAAGAAAAAGAACAAGAACAAGAACAAGAACAAGAACAAGAAAAATAATAGTAGCATCAACAAAAAGCCTATCAAGAATCCTTAGCAACACAACAACAACAAGAAGCCTATCAAGAATCCTTAGTAGCATTGCAACAACACCAGGCCCAACAACAATCCCTCATGGTGCAACAACAAAAGCAAGACCAACAGTAAGCCCTCATGGTGCAACAACAACAACAAGCCCAACAACAAGCCCTTGCGGTGCAAAAACAACAAGCCTTACTAGCTCAATAGTGTGCCCAACATCAACAAAAATAACATCGAAAACAAAGTTCCAACTATAATCCTCAACAAAACATCATCAATACAAACATGTTAGGAACATATAAATCCACACCTCAATCACCTTCACATAAAGTCATGCCACCATACACCCCATACAACAGATCATCTCAAAATCCTACATACAACTCATCCATCATCCCACCATGTGTTCCTCCACCAAACCCACATGATAGTCTAGTATTGCAATTTAAGGTGCTATACAAAGAAATACAGGACCTTCAAATGGGCAATACAAAGAAGCCCCATATATAGAATCTATGTCCGTATCCATTTGATCAAAACATCAGAATGGTACCATTCCCTCCCGGATTTGAAATCCCCAAATTTGATAAATATAAAGGGAGAGGGAGTCCTGTGGACCATGCCAAAGAATTTAATGTCATGTGTATGGATGTGGCCTATAATGATTCTTATTTAATTCGCCTCTTCCCTCGAAGTTTAACAGGCCCTACCATGGATTGGTTTTGGCATCAACCTCCCGACATCAAAAATTTCCAAGGAATTAGTGATAAGTTCATTGACCACTTCTCCTTCAACCTTGACATGGACATAAGTCTAGAATATTTGTACACTCTTAGACAAAATAAAGGAGAATATTTCTCTAATTTCTTGCAATGATGGAGAGAAAGAGCTAGTAAGAGCAAGTGTCCTCTTCGTAATGAGAAACAAGTGGGAATCATCATAGAAAATTTAGACCTCGATCTATCTTTTCACTTAAAAATGTAGTGCATCACATCTTATGATGAGCTTGTCTGTAGATCCCTTAACATTGAATGAGCTCTAATATCACAATGAAATACTCGAGCATACAACTGCCCATCAACTAGTTCAAATGACAAGCCTTGTGTTTGGGCTAAGAACAAGAATGTGACAAATGATGGTGTGGTAGATGCTAAGGTAGTCCTAACTACTCCTAGACCAAACAACAATCATGTTGCTAACATTCAACCAACTGTACAAAAAAAAAACCTCCTCAAAATAATCAAATCAACAATACTGAGATGCAACATAGGAAAAATACCAACAAGAACAACCACCCTAAATGCAAGTACACACAATTATCTAAACCTATCTAAACCATCATGAAGAAGTTGGTAGAGTCAAAACTAATAACACTTCCTAACTTTGAAAACTACCAAGAACCCCAAGAGAAACCATCCTGGTACAATGAGAATGATCTCTATGACTTCCAAAAAATCAAAGGGCACAAAATGACAAACTGCATGAGGCTCAAGAATATCATCCAAGACCTCATAGAGAATGATACCATATCTATTGAAGTACCAACTAGGAATCAATATCTTAAGATATAAAAGAATCCTATGCCAGATCAGAACAAAGGGAACAACAATGGAAAAGCTAAGGATTACACAAATGTACAACATACCTATTCCAACATCATCACTTCTTGTGATAGCATTATTACTGTTGTCACCATCAAAGGATCTAGTGTGGAGTGTGGATACACCACACGATGTGGAAAAATTACCGTCCACAAAGTCCCATCTCAATCTAGGGTATAACCTACTTTGCCAACATCAAATCCCAACAAGTATAATCTCCTAGATCACCTTAAGAAGACCCCCTCATAGATATCAATCTTAGAGCTATTAAGGCTATCCCTCGCACATAAGGAAATATTGGAGAAAGCTTTGTCCAAGTCATATGTCCCTGAGGATATTGACACCAATCAATTTCAAGCTATGGTGGGGTATATCACTAATTATCTTCTCACCTTCTTAGAACAAGACCTACCATTACAACCATCTCATAACCGTGCTTTACACCTTGAGGTTATTATCCATAAAAAAAGGTCAAAAGAATCTTAGTAGATGGAGGTGCTGGTCTGAACATTTGTACCCTACAATCAATCAAGAACCTAGGCTATTCAGAGGATACCATTGAGAAAGAAAAGAGTACCAACATCAAAACATATGACAACCAAGAATGGGTATCACAAGGTATCATTGCGTTTCCAATTCAAGTAGGAGCTCTCATTGTAGAAACTACATGCCAAGTGTTAGACATTGATCTTCCCTATAAAATATTACTTGGTTGACCATGGATCCATGCCTTAAAAGCTGTAGCCTCGACCTATCATCAATGTGTGAAGTTTCCTTTCGAGGGAAGAGAAATTACCATCCATGGAGATCTTGAGATTTTTACTACTACAAGATTCTTGAGGCCAAGTTCTATAAGATACCCCAGATACCCAAGAATGACAAAGGTCCTACACCATCTACCTCATTTGTTGACCCATCATCCCTTGCATCTACCTTAGCAATGAAAATACCCATTATGTAGAACATTCTTGATATCAAAGCAGTGATTCAAGCTAATGGTTGTGGGAGCTATAAGCTAATGAAGGATACCTTTGTATTAGGAGAGCTCCCTTTTTCTCCTCAATCCCATAGGAAACCCACATCTAGCACCAAAGAGATCAAAACAATCAAGATGGAAATTACTACCTTCACCAAATGGGGGGATCTAAATCAAGAAGATATCAATGAGGAGGATGTCTTTAAACTCCTCTATCATGATGTACAACCTATCCCTATTATTCCCATGGAAGATGACAATAAAGGCTTGTAGCTAATGAAGGGATTGGGATATAACAAGAATGAGAAGCTAGGACAAAATGAAAATGGCTTGCAAGAACCTATCGTTCCTGAGAAATGATTAAAGAATCTTGGCTTAGGTTGTACTACTAGAAAGGTCACCCTTATTGCAAAGGTACTTCCACTAAATGGGCCGAGATTTTCTCTTGGTTACCTACATCATGTGACACAACCTTAGATGCCTTCCCCCTTGATGCTACTGACCTCTTTGAGAAAAAATCCTTCTTCATGATATCCATAACATCCTTTGCTCCAAGCAATCAACCAACTGAGATACACCTAGTATACCAATAACTCATTGACATGGACCAACAAGGACCACTGATTCTAGATTTATTCAAAAATGATGTAGTGATCTGAAAATTCATGGGACTCCATGACAACCTATCATGAGAAAATCACAAAGTTGGTTTTGAAATAGAACTAGACACATGGGCATCCTATGGGGACACAATTGAATCCTTCAGTCACAAAATTGATGAAATGCAACTAACATGTAGCTATTTGAGAAAAAAACACATTGTGGCACTCTCTAATCCTAAAATAGTAAAAAAAAAGGACACATCCGAAGGTTAAAACCTCTCAGAGGCACCCAAGGATGAGGGATTCAATCTCCCCTGAGTGCAATGCATCCAAAAAATTCAGCAATGTTAGAAGAAAAGGCCACTCCAATCAATGTGGGAACAAAAGGCACACCCAAGATCACTTTCTATGCTGAATCCTTGTAAGATGAAGAAGAAAAAATCCTAGTAGCATTCTTGATAGAGCGATGGGCCAACTTTGCATGGTCATACAAAGATATGCCAGGGCTCGATCTAGAAGTGGTTGTGCATCACTTAGCAGTCTATCCTAAAGCCAAACCAGTCAAGAAAAGTTAAGGAAGATGCACCCTCAGATAACACTCTTGGTGAAACTAGAGTTACAAAAGCTTCTTGACATTGGATTCATCCGACTGATAGATTATCTAGAGTGGGTTTCAAACTTGGTACCAGTCTCAAAACCCACTAGGGGCATCAGAATCTGCACTGATTTTAGAGACTTAAATAAGGCATGCCCAAAGGATGATTCACCTCTTCCTAACATTGACCGTATCATGGACTTAATAGGTGGTCATGAAATGCTATCACCCATGGATGGTTTTTCAAGATATAATTAGATCATGATCACCAAGGATGATCAACATAAAACTACATTCACTTGTCTATGGGGAACCTATTGCTGGAATGTGATGCCATTCAGGTTAAAGAATGTAGGAGAAACCTATCAAAGAGAAATGATGCTCATATTTCATGACATGCTACACAAAAAAATCAAAGATTATGTGGATAATATTTTGGAAAAATCAAGAAAAATAAGTGAGCACATACAAGTATTAGGACGCATCTTCGACAGGCTTGAAGAATACAAGGTACAACTGAATCCAAAAAAGTGTGTCTTTGGGCTTACATCAGGGAAACTCCCTGGTTTTATCATCTCACAAAGAGGGATAGAAATTGATCTAGCAAAGGTAAGATCCATCCTCAACATGGAACCACCACAAAAAATGAAGTAGATGAGAGGATTACAAGAAATATTGTAGTCTATGAGAAGGTTCATAGTGCAACTATAAGATAAAATTCACCCTTTTTTGCATATTCTCCATAAAGGAATAACGTACAAGTGGGATGAGAAATGTGATAAATCTTTCTAGTAGATCAAGGAATACTTATTGACACCTCTAGTGTTAATTCCACTAATACCAAACAAACCACTGATCTTATATATCTTAGCATCATCAACAACACTAGGAGCTCTTCTAGCACAACATGATGAAAACAAAAAGGAAAGAGATATCTACTACATCAATAGGACATTGGTGGGATATGACATGATCTATTCACCCATTGAAAAAGCATTCCTAGAAGTAGTTTTTGCCTCACAAAAATTCAAACACTACATGTTGTCACATCAAATCAAACATTGCAAAGATCAACCTATTGAAATACATGTTATTTAAAGCAACTCTCACTGGGTGAATGGCCAAATGGGTGATGATCATAACTGAATTTGACATAGATAATGTGGAGCGAAAGGAAATCAAAGGATAATTAATCACAAACCAACTACCAGATGCACCTATCTATGCAGAGAACCCTTTGATATTTGGGTTCCCTGATGAATCAATGTTCCTTGTCAATCTCACTAATTAGTGGAAGATGTGCTTTGATGGGTTGTTCACCCAACATTACCCCTCAAGGTGACTGTATCCCTAAGTCATACATGCTATTATTCCCATGTACTAACAAAATTGTTGCGTACGAATCCCTAGTCACGGGTCTAAGGATAGCAGTTTAGTGGCATATACAAGAGATAAAAGTTTATAGAGATTCATAGTTGGTTATCAAACATGTCAATAATGAATATCAAACCAAGGATGACAAGCTCACTCCTTACAATAATATGGTGGAGAATCTCAAGGAACTTTTCATAGATAACATTTTAGTAGATTCCTCACATGAACAACCGAGCAACAAAAGCTATGGAAATAATTTGGTCATTGTTATACATGCCGAACAACATCCTTCAATGTGAATTCTTGGTAGAACAACTTCTCATACCGACTTTCAAAATCCTTGAATATAAATTCACATGTATCATTGTTGGTCCTAGATCCCCATAGTATCATGACATATTTATCTACCTTAGGAGAGGAATACTCCCATATGATATCACCTCAAACCTTAAAAATATCTTTGTCAAAAAGGCATCTTGATTCATGATCTTAGGTGATACGCTTTACCACTAAAGAATTGAAGGGACATTACTACAATGTATTAACCAAGAGGAAGCCTTAATCGATTTAACAAAAGTACACAATGGCACATGTGGTTCCCATTCTAGTGGTATAACTTTAGCTAAGAAACTGTTGAGGACTGGGTACTATTGGCCAACCATGGAAAGAGAAGCTCATTAGTATGTACAAAAATGTGTTCAGTGTTAACAACATGGAGATTTGATTCATGCTCTAGCTCAGGAATTACAACCAATGATTGCACCCTAGTCTTTTTCAAAGTGGGGACTTGACCTCATAAGCAAAATCACTCCAACCTCATCTAATGGCCACAAGTTTATCATAGGATCAATTGAGTACTTTACCAAGTGGGTTAAGGCCATTCTTATGACCTACATAATGGGGAAGCAAATTTCCAAATTTATCTTGAATTACCTAATCTATCGTCACAGTGTTCCACCAACACTTATATCTGATAACGAAACACCCTTCAAGAATCAGGATGTGAAAGAGATGATGCAAATATGAATGTGTTTGGTGGTGTTGTAATAATGTTTTAATTTATTTCAACATAGTTTAGAGTGTTGCAGGTGGTACATGTATTGTTGAGATACTGTAAGAAGTGTTGAGATTAAATGGAGCTATCTTTATGGTGTTGCAAATGTGCCAATGCCGAGTGCTTTTGAGAAAATTAACAAATAATAAAGACAAAGTTGTGTGTGTGTTCTGAATGTTCTTCGATAATGTCCTATGCATTTCTTCTATATTTATCCTATGCTTGTGTGGATCTGCAATATTGTTTATGGGATTCATTAGATAATACATCTTGAATTTTAGATTTTGGGTTGATGGAGAGCAAAAGTTGTGTTCACTAGTGTGTGAACCGGTTTGGAAAAAATATTTGTCTATGGACTGGGAGAGATGTCTCTACTTTGCAGTCCCCTGATGGTCTATCTCAGATCCCACAGATCTAGAAGAAGGTTGAAAATGATGTTATATGTGTTTTGTAAAACATGCTCATGGTTTGGTGCTCCATAAGACTTGCTCTAGAGCTACTGTGTGTATTTGCATGGTCCGATTGGAATGTTGAAAATAATTCTATGTATGAAGATTGTTGTAGTTGCTATGGATGTATCTGAAGGTTTCCAAGAGGTGTTCCAGTGTCTGGTAAAGCATGTTGTGTAATCTATGTGTCATCATATTGTTGTGCATGTGCGTACTTCAAAGTTCATTGGTGTTTTCATTAGGTTTGGTCGACTTGGTGTCTACAAATTACATGGAGAATTAGATTTGATTAAGGAAGTGCATGATTCATCCAAGATATTGTTTGGGTCCTAATTAAGTATGAATTTGGTCCACTCTCATTCTTATCCACCGTGAAAAAGTTGAGACACCGAGCTAATTTGAATTTGTAAAATGAAGGATGTGTAGCTGACCTTGGAGAAAGTTTCTAAGGTTGAAGATGGTATAAATGCAAGTCAAGATGTTGTGAATTCAAAGTGTACAAGTGTGTGAAACAATTATGAAGAGAGGAGTGTACAAAAGTGCGAATCAAGGAAACAATACTTCAATGTGTTAGATTCTTGAAAGTAGTGAGCTGATGGTCTCTGTGATTCTTTGATCAAAGTTGAAAATGCGTGGAACTTATTGTGGTGTATTTTCTATTACCTTTCTTTTTTTGTAGGAAGTGAGCCTCTTTCTCGACAGTGAGTCCTATTTGTAGGTAGTGAGCCTTTATATCTGGGCAGTGAGTCCTTTCTGGGTAGTGACCCCTTGTATCTGATTTTTGTATTACTATTATATTGTGAGTTAATCCTCACCATGGTTTTTCCCTTATTGGGTTTTCCACGTAAATCTAGTGTCTATGGTATTTTCTTTCTATTATCTGCATTTCATGTTTACACTTAATTACAAATTAAAGTGAATGTGAAATTGATTAAGGCCAAAAGTGAAATTAATTTTATACAACTGATTCACCCCCCCTCTCAGTTGAATTGTGCATTTAAACAATTGGTATCAAAGCTTTGGTTCCTCGGAGAAGAGATTAATCGCTTGAGGTAGATCTGATGGCTCACAAGTTGTAAATCCCTATATTTGATGGAGCTGACTACAGTTATTGGAAGGTGCAGATGCGAGGCTACCTAATCTCTCTTGGTTTCAAGACTTGGAAAGATGTTGAGACAAAATATGTTGAACTGGCTAGTGGTCCTTCTTCTACAAATGATATTTTTGCCTATGAGGAGAATGAAAAAGAAAGGTATGCTACCTTCAATGGTTTATCTAAAATTAAATGGACAAAATTTATTTCTTTAGGCACTTCTTATGAAGTATGGGAAAATTTGAAAGATATCTATGAAGGAAATGATAGATTCAAATTGTCAAAGAAGATAACAACAAAGCGCAAATATGAGAACTTGAAAATGGAAGAAGGTGAAGACATTGCAAGAAACTTTCAGAGAGTTGAAATTGTAGCAAATGAAGTCAAAAATCAAGGTGATACTTTGGAAGATAAAGATATAATAGAGAAGATCTTGATGACCCTACTAGATAATTATAGCGACAAGGTCTCTGCTATCGAAGAAATATATGATCCAAAGAAATTCAAGAATAGCTATTTGGAACCTTGACTGCATTTGAGATGATAAAGTTTGGAAAAGAAGAGAAAACTGAAACAACCTCAAAGCAACTAAGATAGAAGATGATTCAGATAGTGACGGTTCAAAAGCGTTGGAAGAAAAATTTACAAGGAAGTTGAAGAAATTTCAAGTAATACAAAGGTATGTTACCTTTTTGTTAGATTTGGTTATGGCTGCCAAGATCTTGAGACCAAATGGAAAGCACAAGAGAGAGAATAGAATGTGACAAGAATAAACTGTATTCTTATCAATATGATTCAATGATATGATTGTGATTGATTACAATGAGAGAGACCCCTTGGTTATATAGCCAAGGTGAGATACAAGATGTCATAGGATTATGACAAGTGTCTTAATCATATGAAATGAGACAACTAATCATACTTACCTAGGTCACATGTAGTAGTTGTCAAAAGATAAGATAAAAACTAATGCAAACTAACACCTTCTAGAAAGTTTCCTTCCTATGACCTAAGTAAACTTAACTAACATATAAATAAGTCCCCTAGTAATGAATTAACTAGGTACAAGACTTTATTTACACCAACACCCCCCTTAAGTGCAACTTAGGGAGTAGTGGATTATTATGCAAATGACACAAAGATGGGTCCCGACTATGAGGATGTTAGGTACCCATGTACAATGCAAATAAAATCTCTTACAAATGGAGAAAAGGAGAAAACCCAGTGGGACAAAACTCATCCCCAAAAAATAGATGAAATACAAAATAGAAATGCTCTCAATGAAGAATGAAAAGGTAAAAACCCCATGTGAGGAAACCCCCCCTCCCCCCATAAGAGATAAGTAGAAGAGAGACAAGGCAACCCCCCCTCAATGTTGAGTCTCCTGCAATGATGGTAGAAGCTCGACATTGAATGCTGAAGATGATCCAATCTCTTTGAACAACGTTCCTCCCCTTAGGAAGAAACAAAACCATGGATGTATGTAGGATGTCAGTAATATGAATGATGGATGATATCTCCGAATGATGCTCAAGTGTCTCCATGTCGATGCTGAAAGCTAGCACACTCCAAATAGACATTCTAGGCCACACTGCTGAAGAGGACAATCGAACATATAGTAGAGATGAATTTAGAACATGATCCAAAGAAAAAAATATCCCCTCTAAAGACAAAGAATCCTCCTCCAAATTCTATCCAAAAGTATCTACACTCACGCCAAACTGCAAAGAATGATCATGTAGAGAATGAACAAGAGGGTTAGAGTGTTCCCTCAAAACAACTGAAGAAGGAGCATCTTCATAAAAGACAAGATGAATGTCATCAATGATGTTCCCCAAATCTACAAGATGAGACTCCAAAAATAAGTCTAAAATACCTGTCAAGAAGTCATCCAAAGTAGCCATATCTGGAAGACAATATATATCCCGCTGCACTGAATCACAAGGAACCCAAACTGTGGAAAAACAAGCATCATCAACTACAACAGTAGGTGGAGGAGATATAATTCATGGATCAAGAACTGTATCTAATGTGAGAACTCCCAAGTTCAAGAAGCCAAAAGTCTCCTTTGAATCATGGTTCATGCTAGAAGTGTGATCAACAGCCGAAGGAACAATGTCACCATCAGAAGCAAAATCTGAAAAGGTATACAATTGAGATGAATGATCAACCACCCTAGTAGCAATGATCTCTCGACTCTCCAAGTCCTGAATGATGAATGAATCAGGTGTGAACTCCATAGTTCTCCCATCTCCACCATGTGTAATATGATATATGGAAAGAAGATTATTTGTCAAATGAGGAAAACACAAAACATCTTGGAAAGTGTTGTCCCCAAAAGTAATAGATCCCTTCCCTATTACACTCATGTATGTATTGTTTCCCATAAATATAGGAGACATAGTACAAGGTTGAAAATAAGAGAATATAGACTACAAAGATGCCATATGATGAGATGCTCCTGAATCTAGAAGCCATCTCCTTGATGCTGGACCTTAAAAAGCACAAAGAGCTTGTCCTTTATATCTTGATGTATATGCTTGACCTTTGTCCTTTTTAGACTATTTTGAAGAAGGAGAAGAAGGTGATCCAGACATTCTAGAAGGAAAATCAATGTGATTCTTTTTGAGAAGATACTTTAACTCATCAATATCCTTATAACAATAATGTTCTTCATGTCCATCCTTCTTTCAATGTGCATAAAAAGGCCTCTCCTTCTTAGATGATTCCCTTTTGGAAGAGGATTTTTTCTTTGCTTGATCTGAATGTGGATTATTCTTTGCTTTCTTTTGTTTCTTATCTGATTCTGATTCTTTCACCTAATTAACCAAGAATGTCTAAGATTTAGAAGTATTGATGAGACCCATTGAGATAAGCTTTTGTTGCTCATGTATCAACATCTCAAAAAATGATGCAAATGAAGGTGTAGTATATGCAGACCCCATAGTTAATCTATGAGTATGGAAGCTAGAAAGAAAAGAAGCATAATCAAGACCAAGTTTGTTCATTGTATTGTAGACCAATTGAATGTCCTTCTTATCAATTCCACATGCTTTAAATTTCTCTCTTAGATCATTAACCTTAGTGATGTAGTCTTGGATGTTGTCAAAGTTCTTAGGATCAAGGCTCAACACTTCATTATCAATTTGATAGCCTCTTACTTCATTTTTACTACCATATATTTTTTTCAATTTGTCCCAAGCTTCATGAGAATTGTTACATGATTCAATTTGAAACAAAAAATCTTGAGAAAATAGTCTACAAAGACATCCAAGAGCTTTGGTATGTTCAATCATCCATTCTATCTTTTATCTACATCTGTAGGTTTAGGTACCTTATTTTCAACATATAGAGAGTGACCTCCAGTCATTAGAATACTCCATGCATTTTGATGCCATGTTGAATAATTATATGATGTGAGCAAAGGAACCTTAGAATGATCCATGAAAACTAGAGAGCACAAACAAATAGATCAAAAGAATGCACCAATAGACCCCCCCAAATCACTCAATCAAGAAACCCCCCAAGCAATATCTGATTTGGCACTTTATATTCAATGCGTTTATAGTTGCTAGATGCCAAAAATAGCAAGCTAGACTTGATCTTAGTGCTTACAGATGCCAAAATAGGCCACATAATCAAGTACAATTTTTGGTACAAAATGAGATCAATCTGATCATACAATTGAGAAGTATACAAAAAATTATGCACTTTAAAAAACAATTGCTCCCAAAAATGTTACCGTAGGAGCAAGATATGAGCTCCCGAAGTTCCCAAAATGAAGATGAAGTAGAAACACTTGTGAGAATCTACAATTTATAGAAAAACCAAACATAAAAAACTGAAAAATTATTGCACCAATGCAAAGAGCATGAAAAATTAGCCCAAATAAAAAAAAATTGCTTTAAAAAAGGAGCCAAAATGACTGAGATATCTACGTTTGAAAATTGACTTCCAAAACCAAAACTCAAATGGTGAGGGGGGAGAAAAATTTGAAATAGCTACTAATGTCAGTGATGATGTGTGTTGACACAATAATTTCAGTGGCTTAAATTTGACGGGTTGGTGACCGTCACACACTACACTTGGTTAAATTTGACGCCTAAATGGATGTCAGGTGCCGATCACCTCCTTTCCAGAATATGCTCAGAATCATAATCTTCGGTGAATCTCTAAGAATATGTGATAGACGGATTCTGTTGATGATGCTGAAATATTCTCCTGTTTGTAATTCAAATTTATGATTGCAAAGTACCACTGGCATTTATGGATTAACCGACCGCCTATCAAAAATTTTGTGGGCCGGTTTTTTTAAGAGTCCGTCCACCGGTTTTTGTCCAACCAGTGGTGGGACGGGTTAGCATGAGGCTTGCATGCCTACATGGCACCGTCTGAGAGCTGTGATACTATGTGGAGTACGACTAGTGATGTAGGTACCCTACTCTACGCAGGCGTACCCTGCAATTCTTATTTAAAAAAAATTTCCTTTACAAATATTTAATCGACATATCAAAATATTTCAGAGGAAAATAATTTATGTTTGAAAATTCTATACCACTATCATAATGATGCGACCTGGGGGCCATACAGCTCTTGGGCAATTTTTTTTTGCCTCACCGGACAACTTGCTCCAAAATGGATGATTTGACAGTCAATCTTAGGGGTTTTGGCCCTTCTAGACACGGTGGCAGGGTCGGATTTGACCCAAAATGCTCCAAAAATGCAGCTACCTTCTAGATCTGGCAACCACTCAGCTTCAAACCCTCATAGATTTGGCCTCATATGTTCGATTTGGACAAAACGAAAGGAAAAATTAACTTTCTTGAACCTTCCAAACGTAATGATGAGCTTAGATTTGCACAAGAAAGCTTTGATATGAACTTGCAATAAAGAGCCAAAAATGGAATCTCCCTAAATTTGGTATTTCTCTTCAGAAAAAGACTCTCTAATGGCACGCAACCCACTTTGATACCATGTTAGAATTGGCTATGGCTGCCGATATCTTGAGACCAAATGGAAAGCACAAGAGAGAGTATAGAATGTGACAAGAATAAACTATATTCTTATCAATATGATTCAATGCTATGATTGTGATTGATTACAATGAGAGATACCCCTTGGTTAAATAGCCAAGGTGAGATACAAGATGTCATAGGATTATGACAAGTGTCTTAATCATATGACATAAAACAACTAATCACACTTACCTAGGTCACATGTAGTAGTTGTCAAAAGATAAGATAACAACTAATGAAAACTAACACCTTCTAGAAAGATTCCTTCCTATGACCTAAGTAAACTTAACTAACATGTAAATAAGTCCCCTAGTAATGAATTAACTAGGTACATGACTTTATTTACACCAACACTTTTAAATGTTTCAGTTGTGGAAATATTTGTCACTATGCTTCAAGATGTCCAAATAGAGTTGTACACAAGAAGAACAGAGATAATAAAGACAAAAAGGATAGAAAATTCAAGAAATTGTATTATGTTAGAGAAGATGCTAGAATTTTTAATGATGTGTCTAATTTTGAGGATGATAAAGATGAATGCTTGTTTCTAGCCTTGGAGAATAAATCTATGTCTACTAACCATGGAAGGTGTGCGAGGGAATTTGGTCTGGAGAACAAGAAGGATGAGATGGAAGGTACTTTGGTTACTACCTTTCATTCTAGAAAGGATGAAGACTATTGGGTAATTGATAGTGGATGTTCAAATCATATGACCAGAGAGAAAATTAAGTTCACTAAACTTGAAAATTAGGATCAAGGATTAGTTATGTTTGGAGATGATTCTAGTGCTAAGATTGTTGGAAAAGAAACAATTAGTCTTGATGGAAAACATAGTATTGATGATTTCTAGTATATTAATGGCTTAAGGCATAATCTTTTGAGCATTGGAAAAATGTGTAGAAAAGCATTCAAGCTTCTGTTTTAGGATAACACCCGTGAGATCAGAAAAGGGTCTAGAACTGTGGTAGCTATAGCAAGAAGAACATATGGAAACATCTATCAACTTAAGAGTGGTGATGGTCAGTGCTTTGTTTCTCAAATCAATGAAAGTTGGCTATGGCACCAGAGGATGGGGCATGTAAACTTTGATTATATGATAAGGATCAGTTCAAGAGAACTTGTTAGGGATCTTCCTAGAATTACAAAGCTGACCAATACTATTTGTAGAACTTGTTAATTGGGAAAAAAAACAAGATGCAGTTTTAAGGGAAAAGAACAATCATTGAATGGGATGCTGTAATTGATTCATACAAACCTCTATTGTCTCACAAGAACAAGAATCATAAATGGTGACATGTATTTTATGCTTTTGATTGATGATTACTCTAGAATGACATGGGTTACTTTTCTTAGGGAGAAAGATCAAGCTCTAGATAGATTCAAAGTGTTCAAGGCAAGGGTAGAGAATGAAGTGAACTTGAGAATCAAATATTTAAGGTCTGATAGAGGTGGATAATTCACTTATGGTGAGTTTAATGCATTCTATGAAGAGCATGGTATAAGGAGAAATTTTTCTGCTCCTAGAACTCCTCAGCAGAATGAAGTTGTGGAAAGGAAGAACCGAACTGTTCAAGAGGATACAAGAACCATGATGAAAGAGGTGAATGTCCCTGATGTATATTGGAAAGAAGCAATCCACACTACTATTTATATTCTTAACAAAGTTCAGATTAGAGGCATCATCACAAAGAGCCCTCATGAACTATGGACTGGTAAGACTGCTACTGTTAAGTAATTTAAGGTGTTTGAAAGCATATGTTACATTAAAGGAGATGATGAGAATATTGGGAAGTTTGATGCAAGATGTGATCAAGGTATTTTCCTTGGATATTCAACTAATATCAAAGCATATAGATACTTCAATAAAATACCGAGGAAGATAGTTGAAAGTGGAAATGTGAAAGTTGATGAAGATGTGCACAAACTAGTTGAAATGAGTGAAGTTGAACTAGATGAACCTATCTATGGAAAAGTACAAGAAGAGGATAAGAAAGAGAAAGAATAGAGTGAAGAAGAAGAGACTCTAGAACCCAATCCTAAGACTCCTAAGTATGCAAAAAAGAATCATCCAGAAGAATAGATATTTGGAGATAAAAGTGAAAGCAACTGAGGTAAATTTGTGTTTAATTTCTAAGATAGAACCTAAATTAGTGAGTGAATCATGCAAAGATGAGAATTGGGTTAGAGCAATGAAAGAAGAATTGCAACAGATAGAGAAGAATCAGACATGGGAACTGGTTCCTAGACCAGTAAACAATAATGTAATTGGTACAAAATGGGTATTTAGGAATAAGCTGAATGAAGATGGTGAAGTACTAAGGAACAAAGCAAGGCTTGTATGCAAAGGTTATTCACAAGTTGAAGGAATATAATTTGAGGGGACATTTTCCATGGTGGAAAGAATGGAGGCCATTCAAATTGTTTTGGTATTTTCTACTCACAAAGATTTCAAAGTATACCAACTAGATGTTAAGTCTGTATTCCTGAATGGAGAACTAGAAGAAGAGGTTTACATGGAACAACTAGAAGGATTCCAATTATTAGATAAAACAAACATGGTCTACAAGTCTAAAAAGGCACTATATGGACTTAAACAGGCTCCCAGAGAATGGTATGCAAGGTTGGGTAGATATTTGACACAATGGTTTAGCAAAGGCTCCGCAGACAACAATATCTATTTCAAAGTTGAAAGAAACAAAATTTTGATAGTGGTTGTGTATGTTGATGATATTATTTTTGGAAGAAATGAAGGTATGTGTAAGAAATTTGTAGAGGAGATGCAAAAAGAATTTGAGATGTCTATGATTGGTGAGTTAAATTTATTTCTTGGACTTCAAGTGAATCAAACTGATAAGGGTATATTAATTTCACAATCTAAGTATGCTAAAGAATTGTTGAAGAAGTTTGGAATGGATGATTCCAAACCGGTCAGTACCCCTATGGTGACTGAATGCAAACTAAGTAAGGATGATGATTCTCCTAAATTTGATCAAAGCATGTACAAATCTATGACTGGTGGACTACTATATCTTATTGCTAATAGACCAGATATCACACATGAAGTATGTTTGGTTGCTAGATTTCAAGCAGAACCTAAATAATCACATGTTAGAACTGTGAAGAGGATATTCAGATATCTAAAGGGAACTTTGGATTATGGCTTGTGGTATCCTAAGGATACTGATTTCACTTTGAATACACTGATGCAAATTGGGCTAGTTGTGTAGATGAATAGAAGAGTATAAGTGGTGGTGCATTATTTCTTAGAGGAAGATTGGTTTCATTGCTAAGCAAGAAACATGATTCAGTTTCTTTGTCCACTGTAGAATTTGAGTGTATTGCGGTAGCATCCTGCTGTACACAGGTTCTTTGGATGAAGCAAACATTGAAGGATATAGGTGTGATGTGTGATGAACCTATCCATATCTTTTGTGATAATACAAGTGTAATAAATATTTCAAAGAATTTGGTAATGCATTCTAGGATAAATAATATATCTATCAAATATCATTTCTTGAGGGAGAAGGTATTGGAAAATGAATTTAGGCTTGAATATGTATCTACTAAGGATTAGATTGAAGATATATTTACTAAGGTTCTTCCGAAGGATACTTTTGAGTATCTCAGGGAGAAGTTAGGGTTTACTACCCCTCCTTCGTTGAACTAGGTGCACATGGAGGTGCACCAGTCTAGTGGATCTACAAATTATTTATTTTTCTAGACTGATGATTGTGGTCTACTCCTTAGGGGGAGTAGAGAGTATTATTGTTGCAGTATGAGATGTGGGTTCACTCCTAAGGGGGAGTGATCAGAGCTTTATATGGAGAAATTTTCATGCAAAACTCTTCTTTTCCATTGATGTCAAAGGGGGATAAAGAGTCATGTGAAAAAGCCTATTTATATTTGGAGAGAGAGAGTCATGTGAAAAATTTGGAAGAGAGAATCTTTGTAAGGAGAAGAGAGTGAAAAAATGTTGTGTAGGTTGTCTAATTTAAATAAGAAAGGGAATAAGAAGCATGAGAGTGTGCATGTTTGTCTTTGATGATTTTTCACATCATGTGTTTCCATCAATGACAAAGGGGGAGATTGTTTCCAGTATGAATGTGTTTGGTGGTGTTGTCATTAATATTGTTATTGATGTCAACAAAATTTAGAATGTTGTAGGTGGTACATGTATAGTTGAGATACTATAATAAGTGTTGAGAGTACATGGAGCTATCTTTATGGTGCTGCAGATGTGCTGATGTCAAGTGCTTTTGAGAAAAATAGAAAACGATGAAGACAAAGTTATGTGTGTTTTGAATGTGCTTCGGTAATGTGCTCTACATTTATTCTATGTTTATCCTATGCTTGTGCAGATCTGTATTGTCTTTTATGGGCTTCATTGGACAATACATCTCTGATTTTAGCTTCTGGGTTGATGGAGAGCAAAAGTTGTGTTCACCGGTGTGTGAATCAGTTTGGCAGAATTGTTTGTCTATGGACTAGGAGAGATGTCTCTACTCTGTAGTCCCCTAGTGGTCTATCTCAGATCTTGCAGATCTAGAAGAAGGTTGAAATTGATGTTATCTATGTTTTGGAAAACACACTTGTGGTTTGGTGCTCCAGAAGACTTGCTCTAGAGCTACTGTGTGTATCTGCACGGTCTGATTAGACTATTGAAGATAATTCTATGTATGAAGATTGTTGCAGTTGTTGCAGATGTATCTGAAGGTTTCCAAGAGGCGTTCCAATATCTAGTAAAGTGTGTTGTGTAATTCGTGTGTCATCATCTTGTTGTGGATGCACGTACTTCAAAGTTAATTGGTGTTTTCATTAGGTTTGGCCGACCTGGTGTTTACACATTACATGGAGAATTAGCTTCGATTAAGGAAGAATGCAATTGATCCAAGATGTTTGGGTGCTAATTAAGTATGTATTTGGTCCACTCTCATTCTTATCCATCATGGGAATGCTGAGTCACTGACCTAATTTGAATTTGTAAAATGAAGGATGTGTAGCCGACCTTGGAGAAATTTTCTAAGGTTGAAGATGGTATAAATGCAAGTCAATATGTTGTAAATTAAAAGAAAACAAGTGTGTGAAACAAGTGCGAAGTGCAAAGCGTGTAGAAGTGCGAATCAAGGTAGCAGTACTTTAATGTGTTAGATTCCTAGAAGCAGTGAGCTGATGGTGTCTGTGATTCTTTGATCAAAGCTACAAATGTGTGAAACTTGTTGTGGTGGATTTTCTATTATCTTTATTTATTTGTAGACAATGAGCCTCCTTCTAGATAGTGAGTCCTATTTGTAGGCCATGAGCCTTTATATCCAGACACTGAGTCCTTTCTGGGTAGTGAGCCCTTGTATTTGGTTTTTGCATTACTATTATATTGTGACTTAATCCTCACCGTGGTTTTTTCCTTATTGGGTTTTCCACATAAATTTGGAGTCTTTGGTATTTTCTTTCTATTATTTTCATTTCATATTTACACTTAATAACATACTAAAGTGAATGTGGAATTGATTAAGGTCAGAAGTGAAAGTATTTTGATACAACTGATTCACCCCCCTCTCAGTTGTCTTGTGAATTTCAACAAGAGCTATGCCAAAGATTCAACATCCAACACCGATTCTCTACCCTTTATTATCCCCATGGGACCATCCTTAAAATCTTGAAGAAAATGATCAATGGAGTTGGCTGTGATTGACATCTATAGTTAAATCCCACTCTCTGGGTCTATCAAAATAGTATTCGCACACCTATAGGTGCAACTCCTTTCTCCTTGGTCTATGGACCAAAAGCCATTTTTCCTATTGAGGTTGATCTCCCATCACTATGAGTGTCACTACATAACCTAATCACCGATAAAGAATATAGAGTATCTCAGCTAAATGAGCTAGAATTACTGGATGAGCATCATCTTGATACCCTCAATCACTTACAAGTATATCAAAACTGACTGAAACAAAAATATAAAAAGAAGATCAAATTCTAGTCTTTATAGGTAGGGGATCTTGTCCTAAAGAAAAATGAAAAGAATCAACTAGATCAAGATAGTAAAGGGAAGTTTGAGCCTAATTGGTTGGGTCTTGTGAACATAAATTTCCTCAAGCTCCCTTCGGGTGGTTTTTATTTTTGCTAAGTACTCGCTCGTGCCCCATCTGTTTGAACATCATCGAGCTCCTTTTTGCAAAAGCTTCATCTGATTGTTGCCACGTGTCCACCAGACGTTCTTTGCATGAATTTCTTCCTTTGCTCTTCTAATGGCTCCTGCCATACTTCCATGTGTCAACGTCGCAGACACTTGAAGATTGCTTCCCTTCATTTTTCTAATGGGCCTCATCCGAGTGCTATGTAGCATCGGTCCGTATACACTTTTTGGCAGACCCCATCGATAGTGCCATTTTTAAAGGATACAAGAGGAATGAACCATAGGCTTTGAATTTTCACCACGTGTCTCTTTTGGGACATCATCAAGAAGAATTAAGGAGCAAGCAATGAGCCTCACCAAGGTTGCCACGTGTTCTAATTGCCTTCATGGGTGAGCGACACATGTCGACACTATGTTCTGCTAGAACCACTGCCATCATTTTCTAGGGATGCATCTGGTTCGTAAACAACCACATTGCATGCTCAATTCATTTTTTGTTTGCAACAAATAAAGGAAATTATTTCTCATGATTCACAATCTTTTCTATTATTGGCCCACCAGGCGGTGGTATTTTTATTTATAAATACTGCTTCTTCTTTCGAAGAAGGGGTTCAAAATTTACTAGAAAATTTGTGGAAAGACACCAGGCCTCTTCTATTATTTTAGCTTATTGTATAAGATTTGTAGACTTTGTGATTGTTTGGCCTATCTGTTTCTTGACTATTTGATAAAGCTTTACACTATGCCATTATTTTATTGACTAATTTGTTCATAGAATTCTATAATTTCAATATAAGCTTGCTAATTTAGACTATGTCTTTGAATCTTCTTTCAAGTAAATGTATGGAAGTTGTTTTATGTCATTAAGTGAATTATTCAGATTTCCATTTTTTTCTATTATTTTGGGACATAGCAGATTGCTGAATGACCCTTAAATCATATCCAATGGATAGGTTTATCGTGCCCATATCTACTTCTTAGCGCATTGCCTTAGATTAGATTTCATTTTAGACTATTTTCCTTCTATCCCTTTTCAACCCCCCAATTACATAAGAATCTGACTTCTTTAAAAATCCAGAGGTCACTCAGTTTAGCACAATAGGTCCCCCCTTTAACTGAGTTTCCCATAAGGCTGTTACCTTGTTAATTTTTGGCATCAATAGTTTCTTTTTCTGGCATGCCCGGTGGAATTGCTTAAATGTACTTTAACCTATAGTGGGTGTATGATCCATCATCCTATTACTAGATCCCAAACAACGAATAACCTTGGCTTGTTAGTTCCTCCGCTAGTGACAGTATGAACTAGAACTCGTCCAATGAACATTTCGATCCCTCCACTAGCCATGTTGCCTATTGTGATTTTTTTTTTGTGGCATAGGATGCCAGAAGTCCTCTAATAGCACTAGTAGCACCCATCGTCTGGGCCTCTATCCTAACCTCTGCTTTAAAATCTATACCAAAATTCATTGACAATTGCACGAAAACACCTTCTGAACATCTGCAAGATGTGGCAGACGTGTGTTTCATGCATGGTGTTACCGATCAAAATATAGTGCTAAGGTTGCTTGCAACCTCTTTCAGGGGAAAGGAAATAGACTGGTACTACACTCTGCAAGCTAACACTATCGATACTTGGGATCAACCTGGAGATCCTTTCTACGGGATATTTTCAAATGATGGAGATCAGTATTCACTCTACCATCAGTTGGCGACTATAAAGAGGGCTCCTCATGAAGTCATGATTGACTTCAATGCCCGGTTTCACACAGCTTGGAAAATAATTTAGGTTGCTATCTGATTGCTAGCTGAGTTGGCATTCATGTTCTACCTATAATCCATGAATTCAGACATCTCTATGATGATCTAGTCTCTTGGTGGGACTACTCTACTAGATGCATACAACATTGTGGTCAAAGCAGTAAACAACCTGATCGATGTTGGGAAGCTACCACCTCAACTTGTTATGCCTATATTTACAAACATATCAGTTCTCGCTCAAGAAATAACATCTACCAGTGTGCCTGCTCCTCCTCAATCTATGTACACATATCTGAGCGCACCACATAACATTTCTTCCACTCTAATTCTTCAAAAGAAGAGATGAGTGACCTAAAAGAATTGTTGCAGAACCTAGCAAATGAAGTAACTACTATCAAGCACAACCAGTCTGTGCCTCCAAGACTAACCTACCAAAATTATGAAAGTGGAAGGCCTTCATACAAACATAACCAATATCAAGGAGGCACGTGCACAAATCCCCAAGCTCTGAAAACTAATAAAATAGTGCTAGTGCCTACCCCGCTAGGAGCTGTTCAGCCAAGTACAAGCAGAGAGTTGACCACGGGGTAGAACAACCTTGCTGAAGATATCAATTCTTGGTGCTTCCACTTCAGCGATGTGCACATGCCCCAAAATTATCCACGTGGAAACTTACAACAAAAGGTGGTAGAACAGTGCAACCAAGGTGTAGCATCAAGTTCAAGAGGTTATACATATGCCTCTCCACAAATGGAAAATGTGGCACTTACCACTCAAATGCAAGGAATGTCCTTGGAACAAGAAAATGACATAGCTCCCAATCACACCCTCTTCTCATGGATGGAAGGAGAAGAAGTAGTGTTCACATATGAGGCATCCACATTAGAGACCCCACAAGTGCAGTTTGATTGCAATGCTCATTCAAAGAGGAGATTCATCGGTGAATTGGTCACTCCACAACTTGAAAGTGTTCCCGACCAATCCCCCAATCCTTCCACAATTACTCTGCAACTATATCTATGCAAGGAGATTGTTATAACCAGGGATAAAGAACAAAAGCCTTCAAATCCACCACCATTCAACATGGTGGAACAATTGAAAAGTCTTCTGCCAACGTATCCCTATGGGATATCTTAACTATTCCAGAGTAGAAGTCATTACTACAGAAGGCCCTCCAGGAAGATACAATTATTGAATCAACAGAGCGACTACTCAAAGAAAAGGCCATTGGCCCATCACCTCCGACCAAATTTCTCACAAACAGTGTAGAAGAGACCTCTACTGAAGTTAAAGAGAAGATGAAACCAAATCCCTTTTTCTTAACTCTTATTGTGGGAAAGAAATTATTGCATAATGCCACAACTGACTTTGGTGCTAGCACCACAATAATTCTGAAGTAGATAACTGAAGCCTTAGGACCTAGCTATGAAACTTTAGAAAGAGGGGGTTAGGTAGCTTGATGGGAACAAAGTCAAAATCGTAGGTGTCATCAAAGACCTCCCTTTGAACTTATTTTCCTACCCAAGCATCAAAGTTCTGTAAGATACTATGATCATAGATGTCCCTCCTATGTTTGGCCTCTGCCTATCCTAGGAATTCACTTCAAAAATATGAGGGTATCTTTCTTTGGACTGGTCTCACCTGATCCTAAGGACCAAGCGTGGAGCTAAAATGAAAATAGTGTTTGAATCTTTGCATTCAGAACATGTGGCCGATGAAGCCATGATCAACTTTGAGGTTGCCCATACCTCTTTCACTAAAAAAGAAACATATGGTACCAAGCTACTTGAGGATGAGAAGGTAACTGGAGACCAGACCGATCAAGAAGTGTTCTTATTGAGTGAATATATAGACACCGATCCTTTTGGAAACTATCATTCTATCGAGTGAGGCACCTATGTCATCTATGATAAAGATTAAGAGATTTTGAAGGTCACAGAGGACCCTATGGTCGATCAATCCTCAGAGCTTTGGACATTGCACTTTAATGGTGCAAGGTGCAAGGTTGGTGTTGGTGCTGGCATATGTTTGACATCTCCAACCAATGAAGAGATTCTTAGGTCTTTCTACTTCCAATTCACTTGTTGAAATAATGAAGTTGAATATGAAGGCCTTGTGCAAGGTCTAAGCCTTGTAGAACGGATGGGTGTCAAGCAAATAATGGTGTTCAAAGACTCTAAACTGATAATTAATCAAGTTTGAAACATCTATGTGGAAAAAATATATGCATGCGGTCTTATAGACACAAGGTTTGGGATCTCATTGAAGGTTTCAAAGCTTTTAACATTTAGGCAGCACCTAGGGAGCAAAGTTCAACTATGGATCACATGGCGACAATAGGATCTCAATTCAATCCTATCTCCAAGTTGATTAAGAATATACACTCTATGTGAGTGATTATTTGACCCTCCATTCCGGATAATTCTCAGAGCGGGAAATTTTTTGAAAGTGATGAACACATCGCCTCGTTCATCCAACAATCAAGAGAATTTTTCGATTAGCTTCAACCAAAAATTGAGGAAGGATATGAAGGGAAAATAATTTAGTTAAGATCTAACAAGCTTCTAAAGGGCCTAGTCACTCTCGAAAATTTGTTCGATTGTGATGATGCGAGAAATTGTAAGAGGAAGTTTGTGGTAGAAAAACCCGACTATGCTGACCTTGAGGTCAAAGATGAAAGAAAGCTAAAAGTCAGAAAATAAGTTTCATAGCATGACAAGGACAAACTCATGCACTTTTGTGAAAAATATGAAGGAGTAGTGGCCTAGTCTTATGATGACCTCAGGGGATATGATCCCAAAATCATCCAACAAACTATTGAGCTAACAGAAGGTGCTAAACCTATCCACCAAAAGTAGATGCCAATAAATCCGAAGATTGAAGCCCTGATGGCGTAGGAACTAAAAATGTTGATCCAGTCTAAGACCGTGTTTTCGATCAAGCACAATACATGGGTGTATATCCTAGTTCTAGTTCGAAATAAGAATCGTGAAATTTTTCTCTATGTTGATTTTTGTGACCTAAATAGGGCATCGCTAAAGGATCACTACCTACTTCCTTCCATGTAATCAATATTGTAGACTATGGATCGTTCAAAGATGTTTTCTCTGTTAGATGGCTTTTTGGGTTACAATCAAATCCTAGTCAAAGAGGAGGACTGACATAAGACAATGTTCACTACCAAGTGGGGGACGTTTTCATATTCAAAGATTCCTTTTGGCCTAAGTTCAAATGTTGGAGCTACATTCCAGCAAGCAATGGATATTTCTTTCAAAGAACTAATCAACAAGATTATCTTAATCTACTTGGATGATTTGATGGTGTTCTCTAAATCAAAAGATGACCATTTTGATCATCTGGAGATGGTTTTTATAAAATTCCAAGAGTTTGGGGTGTCCCTGAACCTAAAAAAATGTGTTTTTAGAGTACCTCAGGGTAAATTATTGGGGCATTTAGTGTCCAAAGATGGTATTTCCATTGATCTGGATTAGGTAAAAGCAATCAAGGATCTGCCCTTTTTGGTCAATAAAAAGGGAGTCCAGTCCTTCCTAAGGAAGGTGAATTTTGTGAGCAAGTTCATTTCAGACTTTGCAGGCTTGATAAAGCCGATCACCCTTATGCTTAAAAAATATCATTCATTCAAATGGACAAAGGAGGCTAGAGAAGCCTTCGAGAAGGTCAAAGAAGCCATTACTTCAACCCTTGTGTTAATAAATCCCGACCTATCAAAGGATTTTATCATGTATATGTTTAGTAGCTGATCTAGCATAGCTATTGTCCTAACCTAGAAGGATGATGAAGGAAAATGGGAACATCTAATAGCCTTCCACTCCCACACTTTGAAGGAATATGAGACAAGGTATAAATTTGTTGAAAGACAAGCATTTGCTATTGTAAAAGGTCTCAATAAATTCTGACACCTTATCTCTTATAGAAAGGTGGTTGTATTTGTAGCACATTCCAGTGTGCACAAATACATAATGGAAGGAGAAATCACTGAGAAAAGGGCTAACTGGATAACAAAGATCCTAGATTATGAAATTGATGTCAGGCCTACTAAAACCATGTGAGGTAGAGGGCTGTGTGAATATCTGACATTAGACAGCGAATCATCAATGGAAGAAGAGAAGCCCAAAGTAATCTTGCTCAATGAACCCGATTCCTAAAGTTGTTGGCTGGTGGATAAAATGAGATTTATGCAGACTGGGAAATATTCAGTAAACCTTCCATCTCAGAAGAGAATATTTTACAGACTACTGAACAATAGATACATGTTGATTGAGGGAGTTCTCTTCAAGAGGAATTTCAATGGTGTACTCCTGCGGTGTGTAAATCAAGAGCAATCACATAAAGTCCTAAAAGAATTCTATAGCAGCCTAGTAGGTGGGCACTTCTTCGCAAAGATAAGCACCATTAAAATTATGAGTGCAGGGTATTTTTGGCCCATGCTATTCAACGAATCATATGGTTTGGTCAAAAAGTGAAAGGAATTCCATTTCTTTGTAGGGAGAAGAAAAAATTTGGCCATCTTGCTCAACCCAATAGTAGTGAATGAACCTTTTTCACAATGGGGGTTGGATTTCATCAGAATGATGAAACCCACATTGAGTGTCAGCCACAAGTGGATTCTCACAGCCACCAACTATTTCACCTGGTGGATTGAGGCTATGCCCTTGAAGAATTCAATAGAAGCTGAGATTGTGAATTTCCTCGAGGAAATATTTACAAGGTTCGGCCCGCCTAAGAATATCATCTTCAACAATGCAAAAGCTTTCCTAGGGACTAAGGTATGCCAATTCACATTTAAATATGGAATATTCCTGAAGACCTCTTCCAATTATTACCCGTAGGGAAATGGAATGGCTGAGTCGACTAATAAGAACTTAGTTCGACTCATCAAAATGATCGGGTTAGAACATTAAAAGGAATGGCATCAAAATCTTCAGGCAACACTCTAGAAAAACCGCATAACCCCTAAGCAGGTTTTGAAGACTTTGCTATACGAATTAGAGTATAGGAAGGACACATTGTTGCACATCTCTGTGGAAATTCTAGCATTGCAATTACTCAAATCTTTAGAGATAGAGCTTAATGGAGCTATGGAGGTGCGCCTAGAAAAACTGATGGAATTTCAAGAAAAAAAGGGAAAAACTCTAATGGACATGTGTAACCATCAGCAGGTGGTAAAAAATGGTTCGATAAGAAGACCTCCGAATAGGGTGTTAAGTGCGGGGACCTAGTATTAAAGTTCAACAAAAGGGCTGCAAAGCCTGGTCAACATTTGAAAATTTGACAACCTATGGGAAGGCCTTTTCCGCATTATTGAGTGCAAGTAGCACAACACTTTTGAACTCGAAAGCATGGATAAAGAAGCATTGGGGATTCCCGTTAATGAAATCCAACCTTAAATTGTTTAATTAAAGCTTACTAATTATTCTGCTAGTGTAAATATGTAAGTATTGTAATTATTTTTCTTCGTGTTTTTGTCATCCGGTCTTTCAATAAATTCCATAGTGCAGGAAAGCAAAGAGAAGTAAATACAACCCATGATGCAGAAAAATGAACTCATGTGCGACAAAATTGAAATGAACCCATATTGTAGAACCATATGAAAAAGGACAAGAATTTTAAAATATAAGATGTATATTCATTTATTGTATTATATACTTCAAATATTACAAGTTCAAAATGGCTTTGGGGATACTTTCAAAAAGTATATCTATATATTGTGCAGTTTATATATATACTATAAAAGGCCTTTTCCTAGGCGTATTTACAAAAAATAGAGAAAAGAATTACCTATTTAGGCAGGAGAATTGTTGGCGATAGCAGTAGGGTTGTTATCAGAAGCAACAGGACTGGAGTAGTGGCATCGTCAACAACACCAATGAGTGGCCGAGGGAACGCAAGGTTCCTAAATTATATGTACTAGTCAATGTCATAGAATAGCACAACGTTGTAGCAACGTAACAGGAACTGACAAGCACGGGTGGCCCTCTGACGATGCTCAGCTTGTGAAAGGAGTCATAACCCACTCAAAAATGGCACCCATAGTACCACAAAATCCTCTTTGATATGCTTACACAGGTCGCTTGCTACAAGAAGGCCCAAGGCATATACAACATTTGTTACAGCTTCTTCGAGGCCACCAAGATACTTCTTCAAAAAGATTTGAAGTGTCAAGCATAGAATCATACCCTTCAGTACCTGTATGTCAAGAAGGGAAGCAACAAAGTGAGAGAAAATATCTGTGTTCACCCGATATTTATCTTCATATTCAATGCAATCCCTTCGCAAAACCCAATTCATGGCTATGATAGTGAGTGAATGCTTATTTTTGGTCATCCTCTTCAGTCGTTTATTCAAGATTTCACCTAGGAATGCTATCTAAGACTTGTTGCAAACTAGCCTAATTGGGGTATTCATGATGATGAGCTCTACTCAAACTGCCTAATGAAAATTCTACTCTACTGCCTAATGCTAATTCTAACCAATCACCTAATACCAATTCTTGCTAATTGCTAAGTGTGAATTTGCTATTGCTAAGTGGTCTATTTATAGAAATGTTTAAGGTACCTGCATGCCATAAGCATGATGCTAATCGAGTGTTAACTTGAAAATCCCACCAAGGGCCAACTTGAAATTCCCACCCAGTTGTGTCTATAGGTATGAACTGTTGCATCTAAGATTAAGGAGTGGTAATTAATTAGTGCAAGTTGGTGGTAGTCCTAAGTGATCATCTATATGGCCAGATGCTGAGGTGTCATGTTGTAGGCATTTTTAAAATCCAAGGCATAACACAAATATTTTCAAGTACTTATTACATCTTTAGATTAATTATTCCTTTTAGAATATTAATTGCAAAAGCATGCGAAAGGTTCATATGCTTTCAATCGTCGACCCAATTTCTCAAGAAAATCATGCCAAAGGATGTGATCACTAATGTCATTATGAATTCTTGTCTTTTCAAAAGGGAAAGTAATTCGTTTTGCATGGGCAAGAAAGCTGGTGGTACATGCCAAATTTAATGCAAAAAGGCAACTATTGTCTATTGCTTTAAAGCAAAAAATCAAAGAAAAAGCTAAGTGTTGCATACAAGAACTAAACGGTGCATAAAGCTTCCCGAGTACACAAAAAAATTGCTGAGAAAACCCAAGCATGGTGTAAAATAGCAGCAAAGTGGCTAAGTGCAGAGAAATAGCTACAAGAGATTCGCTACTCGGGTGTGGATTGAACCCAAAATGAAAGACAATACTTCATCTAGGTTTGCGTTCATTCCAGAGCCTTGCATAGTGTTTTAGGTTCCATTCATACCAGACCAGTGTGCTTTATGAGGAAAAGCTTGCAAAGAATGGAAGCAATCCAAAGTTCTCAAACATAAATGCAAGGCGAAGAAACAAAAATTTTGTTTGAAGCCATGCATGCAAAACCCGCCACCTATATCTTTGAAGATGTCTCTTACGCTTCACCTAGGATAATAGAGAAGTTGATATGGGTAAATACAAAGGCTACAAAAAATTATAAAACCTACAAAGACCAGAGCCGAATAAAGGAAATATGGGATAAAATTCACGATCCCATCCTCAAAAAGAACCCTAAGACTCTTAGGGAGGTGGCCTATGAGAGGATGAAGGAAAATAGCGACCTAGATTCTTTGCACATAAGTGTTGGTTTAGTGGGATTCCACAATATATGGTCCCATTTGTGCACTATTGTGCAGAGCTAGTCGATGAAGCCATTAAGCATTTCAACCCGAAAACCAACACTATTGAGGGTCGGGAGCTGTGAGATAATATCTACGTAGAAGCTATCTGGAACATGATATGCATCCTTGAAGGAAGCTCCAAAGTGGACAAGATCATAACAAAGAAACCAAAAGGCCCAAGGAAGATGATAAAAAGCCACCACACATTTCGATGGTGCACAAAGGTTTCCTTGCGAACCTAGAGGATGCCTTCTCAATGATGGCCTTTGTTTGTAGCCTGGACACCAAAAAATATGTTCATTAATTTCAACTGGGCTTGGGGTTCTAGTTGCATAGGCAACATTCCCTTTTTTGTTATGAATTTGAAGAATTCATCATCGAGGAGATGCTGAGCTAGATAAGGGAATACAAATTACAATAGAGGTTTGGGTTTCCTTCTTTCCTAGCCCATATGTTTTTGCATCAGAACCTTGACTTCTTTAAAAGACATGTGAGGTTGGCCATATTTGATGAAAAGAAAAGAAGAAGTCCAGTTTATGTATGGACTCCTCTCCTCTCCTCAACTTATGATTATTATGCGTTTTCAGATTATTTCTTGACTTCGATTCTACAAGATTTGAGTGAGGATGGCGGTATTTACTAGCTCAACTCAGACCAAACAATTTATATGCAAAATTTCACTCTGAAATGTGACTAGTTTTTGGGAGAAGATTTCACATTCATTCGGATGCATGGCTTTACTCGGGAACCATTCCAGATTCTAACATGTCTCACAGATTGGGTACTAGCCCTCAGAATCTTCAAAAAACTATCAATTATTGAATTTACCTTTTGCAGAGGACCAACCTAGAAGAGAGGATTTTTTAGCTACCCACTGAGTTTTAAGATGGTGATTATGGCCAAGAAGAAGATGCATGAACTACTAGAGGTGAAGCTGGCTCATCTAGGGCTAGTATGGATCTACAAAAAAAAGGCATTACAACCCTGACAATGACTTACCAAATGAATATGTCAAGGTAACGCACAACCCCCGACCTTACTAGGAGAAGTGAAGGAATCCACTGAAGGATGCATATGACCTACTGGTGGATCTAGTTCATATTCCAACTGAAGATAGTCGACTGCCATGGCTCAAGTTCTACTTCTGGTCAAAAAAATATAATGAGAAGCGTCCAATTAGGGCCGCTCTTCACAATAATTTGACACTTAATTTCAACTGGAGCAAAAAAAAGATTAGGGATTTCTGGATTCATTGACAATAAATCTAACACCCTGATGCCTCTTATGAGAGCGTAGAGATAGATGAAAGGTTCGATAAATTGTGGAATGATGAGCATCTTGATTCTGACACAAGTGATGATGAAGATACTGACCCGAAGGAGGCCGAACACATGTTGGAGAAGGAAATGGAAGTTCAGATGGTCCTGATGCAACCAAAAGAGAAGGCGACGAAGCATCCTATCAAGGTTTCTTCAAATGTGTGAGTGAACATATCATGTGTGAGGGCTTCAATGACTCACACATGGACCACAAAAATAACTAGAACAACCTAGCAGCAACATTCAAAGACCATAGTGGTGGAAGACTTACCACCCGTCAAATGATTGTGCACAGAAGCAGCTTCTGGAGAGAGTTTGCAAGAGCTTCCAGCAAGAAAAGAGTTTGCAACAAGCCCTTGGATAATAATCATCTATACCATAGGTATCTTTCATTCCCTCTTCTCTTGCTTCACAATCTTTAGTTCCTCCTGTTGTGTCCACAATGCCCCTCACTTCAAGTGCCGACCCTTCCTTCTCCACTTCTGTAACAATGGTCATGGGAGGCTTCATGCACTTCTCCCAGGAAACACCATTTTCCTTTAATCCTCTATGGAACTTTTCACCTTTTATCTCGACCCAATCTGCATCCGCTATCACTTCACATATTTCCTCCATGACTGCCATTGATACCCCTCTTGCTACTACTATGTCAACCCTGACCCATTCTGCTCAGTAGGTGGAATCCGCCATGACTCCATTTCAACCACCACTTCCATTATGTCCTCTTGCTGGTTCACAAATTGAGCTTTGGAATATTCCTCATTTCTCCCCACAAATAATCAATCTTCTAAGAAATAAATCACCTGAAACCACCACTATCTTGTTCCCTTTCACCCTTCCTCCCGATGCACTTTTCATAGGTAGACTTATCCAGTTGTTGACATAATTTTCAATGAGGCTCATTAATCATTGCATTTTGAACCCATGTACCCAACCGTCATCAAACCACAAGGAGAGATGCAACTTGATGATTACAACATGTATTCCATGAGACTCGATCTGAGAATAGCCCAATCACAAGACAAAGTTGAGCTCTTGGAGGAGACATAGTGAGTGGTGACCACTGACTTCCTCAAGTCTGATCGCCAGCTGAAGAAGAGAGAAGAAGATTTGAGAATTATCAAGGAGAGAGTCGATGTCCTACTGGCAAAGGATAAAGCAAGGGATGCTAAATTTGAGCACTTATCACAACAAGAAGAGATAGAGCAGGCTAAACTCTGGGGGGAACTTGCAAAGTTACAATCCTATGATCCCAACCTAGTTGCCGAGCTGTAGCAAAAAAATAAAGAATATCAATAACAGTTATGTCAAGTGGAACAAGAGATGCAATGAAAAATGAAGAGTTTGACCACCAATGTGCTCAATTTGAACAATAGATGCAAAAACAAGATGAAGAATTTGAGGCTCGACAAACTCAACTGAAGAATGAGGTCTAGAAAATGAAGTCTTCCCTTGAGAGGGAAGCAACAAACAAAGAACAGGCCAAAGCAAATTGACTCATAGCATCAAGAACCCTACAAGGGAAAATCTCCATGATAGACCAAAGGATTGTAGAGCTAACTTATAATATTGGATTAAGGGATGTGGAAATTGGCATTTTGAAGAGCTCTGTCCAACCTCTTGCTACCCAGTCATACCTCCTTCTAGTGGCCCAACAATCGTATATCTCATATTGGGATATGGTTAAGGACTTATGCCTGACTCTCCAGTTGACACTCCAATTCATGGAAGAGGAAACAAGTTTAGGTATGGAGGTTCGTGGAGTGATTGAGCAATTTCCAAAATCCATCACGGAGAGAGTTCTTGAGTCAAAAAAATTGTTGGATAAGCTATACATGGTCCCAGATGAAGACTTAGCAAACATAGAGATCGGGGATCGGAAAGCTATTGTCAAAACAACAATCAGGTTCATCCACTATTAGATAAACATCCTCAATGCTAGCGAGTGCGTTTCTACACTAGACCAAAGCATGAATAACATGTAGGTGAGGTTCTCCCAGCTAACTCAGATGGGCTTACCTTCCCCATTTCTTTCAGATGAATCGATGGCCATGGTGGAGCATATTGTGACGAAGATTGAAGAGAAGCAGCAGGACACATCCACTTTTCAGAGCTTCAATCAGCCGCTTATTGCAGAAGATATTGAGGGTGTCACCCATCCGATAGCTTAGTTGCTTTTCCAACTCAAGTCCTGGACTGGTATATCCACGACGCTACCATACAAAGAAATGATCGATCCACATGAAGCACAAGAGAATCTGTGTGACATATCAATGCTATCCGAGGCTGACTAGCTGCCTTTGCAGATGGTTCTCTCCAAGCTTTGATTGCATCACCCCATGAATAAGACTCTAGTCTATGAACTAGATATTTTTTGGGTTCCTCGTTCTATAGGAAAAATGCCCCTAGTAGTCGCCAAAAGTTGTGAACATAAATTTCCTCAAGTTCCCTTTGGGTGGTTTTTATTTTTGCTAAGTATCAGCCCGAACCCCATTTGCTTGAACATCGTCAAGCTCCTTTTTGAAAAAGCTTCATCTGATTGTTACCACGTGTTCGCCAGGCGCTCTTCGTAGGGATTTCTTCCTTCACTCTTCTAATGGCTCTCGCCATGCTTCCATGTTTCAATGTCGTGGGAACTTCAAGGATGCTTCCCTTTGCTTTTCTATCAGGTCCCATCCAAGTGCCACATAGCATCAATCTGTGTATAATTTTTGGTGGACCCCATCGACAACACCATTTGTAAAGGATATCTCCACATGTCTTCACCGCATAGGTTTTCATCGCAAGGAGGGAGGAATGAACCACGGGCTTTGACCTATCGCCACGTGTCTCTTCTTTGAGAAGAAGTAAGGAGCAAGAAGCGAGCCTTGCCAAGGTTTCCACGTGTTCTAACTGCCTTTGTGGGTGAGCAACACATGTCAACACTATGTTCTACTGGGATCACTGCCATCATTCTCAGGGGATGCATCTGGTTCATAAACGATCACGTTCCATGCTTGAATCTTTTTCTATTGCAATGGCTAAAGGAAATCATTTCTCTGGGCATCATTTCTCATGATTCAAAATCTTTTCTTTTATTGGCCCGCTAGGCGGTGGGATTTTTATCTATAAATAATGCATCTTCTTTCAATGAAGGGGTTCAAAACTTACAGGAAAATTTATGGAAAGACACCGGGCCTCTTGTATTGTTTTAGCTTATTGTATAAGATTCATAAACCATGCCATTGTTCAGCCTTTCTGTTTCTTGACTATTTGATAAAACTTTATACTGTACCATTATTGTATTGAGTAATTTGTTTGCAAACTTCTATAATTTCAATATAAGCTTGCTGATTCAAACCATGTCTTTGACTCTTCTTTTCAGTAAATGCATGGAAGTTATTTTATGTCATTAAGTAAATTATTTAGATTTCCATTTTTATTTCTGTTATTCTGGGACATAGCAGATTGTTGAACGACCCTTAAATTATATCTAATAGATAGGTTTATCGTGCCCATATCTACTTCTTGGTACATTGCCTTAGATTAAATTTTATTTTACACTAGTTTCCTTCTACCCCTTTTCAACCCCCCAATTACAAAAGAAGCTGAGTTCTTTAAAAATTCGAAGGTCACTCAGTTTAACACAATAGGTCCCCCCTTTAACTGAGTTTCCCATAAGGCTGTTACCTTGTCAATTTTTGGCATCGATAGGTTCCTTTGTCGTCACGACAAGCTATGGATCTAGAGCATATCAATTATCAATGCCTGAAGGTGAACCCTTACAAGAGCCAATTAATAGCTTGCATCTCAAAAATTTCTATGCCTAGTCTTGAAGGGTGTAAAATCCGAAAATACAAAAAAATAAAAAGTGATCAATATAAAAAAAATCAGAAAAAGGATTAAAAAAGTAAAGAAAAAAATCATCCTCTAGTGAAAACCACTTTGGTGGTGCTTTGGGCAAGTACCTTGGTGAAAACCTGGCAAGCAGGCACCTTGCATAAATAAATCACCTTCATCTATTCTTTGGCTCTTTATCCTATCATTCTTTTCCCCACCATCCATCCATCGCTTCATCATTCAACCTATTTTATTTCATCACCCATTCACGTCCTTATCATAGCTTGGTGCTGTGAAGTATTGTATCCCATTTTAGTACTACTTGGCATGTTCCTAAGGTTAGTTTGTCCTACCAATATCGAGGTAGTCTATTGCATCATGTTGGGGGAAATTAATTGTGGATCATATTGAGTTATTGTATATACTAAGATCGTTGGAAATCTTATCAAAAATCCCAAAAACATTCATAAATTTTTCATCAGAAAAATCTAAAAACATTCACAAAATTGTAAAGTAAAAATCCAAAACATCAAAAAAACCTAAAAGGTCAAAAACATTGAATATCCAAAAATAATACCCTTGTCGAACTACATTGTCTTTGAGCTTGAATGTAGGAAAGGCCATCATTGATGTGCCCCCAAGAAACCCTAGGTTAGTCCTTTAGGAGTCCGTCATAATAAACTGACATTCCATCAACTGATAAATATATCATTGTAAATAGGCTGAGTCAATTGAACGACGTGGTCTTTGCATGTATAACGTAGGCAAGGCTTATCTTTGATCAATCCTTGAGGCCCCTAGGATAGGTCTTTTAGGTTAGGTTCTTGGTTGAAATTCAAAAAATCCATAAGCATTCATAAAACTTCAAAAATCCCTAAACATTTGTATAACTTCAAAAATCTCGAAACATTCAAATATCAAAAAATCCCTAAAAATTCAAATATTAGAAAATCCCTAAACATTCAAATATTGGAAAAAACCCAAAACATTTTAAAACTTAGAAAACACAAAAACATCCAAATATTCAGAAATCCAAAAACATTCAAAAAATAAAAAACATAAACATTCACATAAACATTCTAAAAAAGACGAAAACAACCTCAAAACATTTTCAAAATACCAAAAACATTTAAATATTCTAGAAAAATCCAAAATAATCCATCCCATCTCACTTTCACCTGCAATAACCTTCATCCATAATAAATCGATTGTCATTTTCAACCTTTGGAAAAACAAGTAGAAATCAAGTATAGTAAGTCGTAAAGTGAGAACCTAAGTGCCAAAATCTAAAGTCTAGATCATAGGTAAATGAGTCAGTGGAGTTTGTATCAATGGCTTATCATAAATCTCATCATCATCCTAACATCAAACAACCCATGATCAACATGTTCTAGGATGTATCCTTCCTGCAATGGACATCAATATTAGAAATCACCTTAGCTAAATTAAACGAGCAAGAGATATGGATAACATTGAATGTTTTTCTTTGATCTTTTATTTTGATTTATCTGATTGACCCATTCCAAGGACCTCTCAATGATGTCTATAAAAAAAAATTAGAGAGAAAGGAATGGGGCATCAATCATTATATTTCATTTGTTGTGCTTGTGGGTATTCTTGTAAAATAATCTTGGCACATACTTGCTTAGTTGTGTGTAGAAAATTTGTTTGGAGTACGTTGTTGATTATTGTGTATGCTTTGGTCCAATATATTCTAAGCTTCCAACTTACATTCCAACAAGGTTTCTATATGTCAAGATGTGAAAAAGAACTATCCTATCTATTTACAAATTCAAAGTCCATTACACTGGATACAACGCCATCCTGGTTATCAATACCTTGATGCATCGTATCTATGTGTTATATCAAATAATAAGGAATGCCGAAAAATACCAATCCTAAGATTTGAGTGAATCCTCATTATGCATTCACCATCATCATGGATTTCTCATCACCATCTCTAATAAAGTCTCGATGGATCATAGACTTGTTGGATCTTTTGAAGCAATCATCAAAATCAATGATCATTCATCTTATTTCTTCTACCTTCTCTCCATGCTAACGTAGTATCATGATAGTAAGAAAAAAAATCATCAATGCATCCATCCCACATCCATAAACTATCAACATGCATACATATTGCATAATCATAGTATATCATAAAGCATACATCCTGCATCATCATTTACGTTTTTGATGAATAATATAGATTTTTTATTTTGAACATCTTAAATCGAGGCATCACATATCATAAAAATACATTGAATTATCATATCATAAGCATAAGAATTTGCATTATCTATCCATATGCATACATCTCATCATCATAAACTGCATAGAAAATACACAAAAATAAATACATCCATAACATTTGCATACATAATCGTATCATAACATTTGCATATCATATCATGAAAATATATTAAAAAAGAGTTAACATTACATTCATTCATAGCATTACATCACATATCATTGTGCATCATCGCATAAGCATAAATAAAGTGCATCCATACATGATGAAATATAAGCATGTCACATATCACATCATTACATCCATACAATCATAAGCATGGAATAAAAAAAACATATCACATATATCGAATTTGTATCCATATCATATATATGCCAAAAAATGAATGTCATGGTACAATATCTGAGTCAATGTATGTATATCGATCATAAATACAATATCCACAAGGCTATAAAAAATGAGCCCATGAATGTATATCTATGCAAAGAATCGAGAAACAAATCAAAAAGTTTTTATACACTCGAGCTAGCCCTGATGGCTGCTCCCCTCTCTAGCTTGTCTCTCTGGCTGGTCCTTAGCCCTAGGTCGTGCATCACTCCTCTATGAATAAAGAGGCTATCTGAGTGCCTATGGAACATCTCTATGATAATTCATATTGTAATAGTCTACCTCAGTCACAACCTCTTTATATAGCCTAGCAGATACAGTCCTACCCTGTGTAGTCGCTGTCATCGCCTCTATCTGCTGGTGATGACCAATCTCTTGGTCTCTCTCAATAGTCACAACCTGTAATTGCTATCTTGCATGATATCTCTTTATAGTAATGGTCACAACTTGTTTTCATTCCTGGTCCCTCTCACTAGTAATAGCCAAAATCTATTGTCGAGCCTAGTCCTGCTCACTTGTAATAATCTGAATATGTTGTTGCAGCTACTGAATTTGTACATCTCAAGGATCTTGTGGTGGTGGCTGCACTAGCTTTTTCTAAATTAGAGGCTACTATGGAGGCTATTGAACCACTGGAAATGCCCTCAAAATCTACCCATCTTTGTTGTCCTGACCATCCTGTCCATTGACTCTGCCCTTGCTTGCTCCCCTCCCTCTAGGTCTCCCTCATGGAGCACTTTTTGGATCTGTCAACCTACAAGGGGGTGTAAACTGTGCATCATATGTAGGCATCATCTAAGCGTCTACCTATTCCTAGTCATATGCTCACAACTATGCAACCAACTTCCAAAACCCCTCAACCACCTTAGGAGCTAGAATCGTAGGTCCCATGTGGGTACCTATCAAGTTGATCTAGCAAAAATGGCCTTGTATGCATCATCTAGCCTATCCTGTGGCTCTCCAAACTGTCATGCCACCTTGTACAACATGTATTTGTTAATAATCATGTGCTCTTGACCCTACATATACTAGGTCTGTTTGGCAAAGAACAACTACCGCACATTGTCATACCATGTTGACATCTAAAGCCAGGGTCGCTATCTAAAGACTGTCATATCATCAATGAACCTATGCCAGTATGAAGCCCAAGCTTCCTAATGTGCTGTAAGGTTATGGTGCCTCTATTCCTCCAAACCATGGGGTCATCTGGCTCTACATCAACCATCTGAACAATCAGAAGAAGCACTACAATGTGCTCTAAAGCCTAAATATGCAGTAGCGTAGCTGCTGTCCTGATCGCTCTACCATCATAATAGAAAAATTTATGCATATCATGGTATGAGGCCAACATCACCAACCTCCATGCAGACTGTGCCCTCCTATAGAGCATCCGATGCCATGCCAAGCCCCATCCTAGGCTGAATCCTCTACTTCATCAGTCTGGAGCGACCAAACCTGAAATGATGGCTGTAACTATCAATCTGAAGGTGGGAACTCAACCTCTATACATCTCAAGGTCAATCTGTGAAGTGGATAGAACAATGTCCTCGATCTCCATCACCTCATGAAAAGCATCATACTTGGCATCAACATCATATATCATGCACTTGCCATGTATCAACAAACACAATATCCACCATACATCCTCTAATGTCACGTCGTCTCACACGTCGAAAGGTGGAATGATGAGGTCTCACTATGCCATCACTCTCACAACATGGTCATCATAGCTAGATGTGTTTGGAAAATAGGCATATATGCGATGTACCATAGACTAGTCTCTCCTAGGTGCTCCAGGTGCAACTCAGATAAAACACCAAGTCTCTCCAAAACCGTGGGCTGGTGCTCATGAGACATCAAGGGTGGAATGACCTCCTGCACCCACGAAGAACACATCATCAAAATTTGAGAAAAAATTGACTCAGTTTGGAATTTTCAGCTCCAAAATGACAATAGTGTTGCTATTTACAATAGCGTCACTATATTACAAATTCCAAATTACAGTACCCCTAGGCATTTCAAATTGCAAATCACAAATCGTGTCGCTATAAACATATACATTGTGATTTAAACTTTGGAAACTATAACCCTAATTTTTAAATCAAAAAGTGCGTTGCCATGAACATATGTGTCACAATTTAAAATTGGAAACCCTAATTTAAAATTGTGAACTGCATCACAATACACATATGCATCACCAAAAATCATTTTAGCATTGCCGAATGTCAAATGGGGTCACTATATAGCGACACCACCAAAGTTAAATTTCAAAAAGAAATAAATGCATCAAAAATTCAAATTTCAAATCAGGTTTTGGATCACATATTGGTGGTCCTTCGTCTGCAAGCCTCTGGTGCTCTCGAACTCGGTCAAAAAATGTATCATGGAAGCTCTCATTGCACCATTTTGTCAGAGCGTGAGAGCTAAAAAATGCAAGAATCTCTAAGGTGTGAATGCACAAATGAATTGAAAGTGACCCTTCTTAGCTTATTTATCCATCAAAATTAGGGAATTTTGCCCTAATTTACCCTTCAAGCTAGGGTTTATCATCATTTTCATCAAAATTTCCATTCTGAAGCTTATTTTGCATCATTTTTTGCATTTTTGGCATGATTCTTGCATCTTGGACCCTTTTTGGACCCCTTAGGCAACATTTTAACCTTTGTCGAGAAATCAACCCATAATTCAAAATTTTTGCCTGATTTCTCGAGGGGGGCAGTGAACTAGCTTATTCCTTCCACTGGGGCAACAGTGGGGCATCTAAAAATTAGATTTTTCTATTTTTTTATTTAAGCAGTAGTTTTTCATCCAAAGAGTATCAGTCTTTGAACCGAAGCAACAGGTACCTCGCTTCAAAGAGGGGAAAAATGTAAACACTAAAAAATGTCTTGAATGATATCATCCACTCAGGTATACTAACATCATTTCCTCTTAAAACTCATCCTCTTTTTTCTTAATTGATTAAATTAGCCTAGCTATTTAATTAATTATGTCATTTGGATCTATTAACCTAATTCATCAAATTGAGTTAATTCACCCCCTTTCATGCTAACATTTCATCTCATTAAATTAAATAAATTAAAGTATTTAATTTAATTCCCTAAGTATTCTTATTTAATTAAATGTAATTTTACCTTTCCCCATTCATTAAATCATTTAATTTAATGAATATCACTTAAATTCTTCTAATGGCCTAATTGCACGATTAAAACCTTGTTTAATTAGTAATTATCTAAATAATCCGATTCCTCCCACTTGCAAGGGAATATTCCTATAGAATATTCTCTCCCCTTTTGCATAATTAAACTTTGTTTAATTAGAAAAATATCTTTTTCCTCACCCATGAATATTCCAAAGAATATTCTTTCTCCTCTAATCATTTAAGAAAGGGAATATTCTCACTTAGCTTCAAATACAAGTTAGCTTGAAACCTCTTGTGCAAGTTAAATTTTGACCTCTTGTATATATCAAAAGTGTGCTTGTTTGGAAGGAATGAGAACCCTTGATTAAATCTCATCTTGCTCTCACTCGTTGATGAGAATCCATGATCTATGCCTCTAATTTCCACCATTCTTGACTGTTGATTAGCTTTTTCAATCTCAACCTTCTATTTCTCATTTTCTTTCCTATAAATAGGTCACTATTTGGAGATAAATGGTTCCATCTTTCAAATAAAAAATTGATGTTGTTGAAATCACTCACACTCACACTTATATTTAGCACACATTTAACATATTTTAGTTTAAATTAATTGCATAATATCTTAGATTCCATTAATGGCTTCCATACATCCATTTAGCTAATTAGATAACTAGGGTTTGAATCTTTTTAGTTTAAATCTCATTTAGATTAGTTTAGCATTTGTATATCTAAATAATTTTAGCATAAATCATGCTAGATTAGCTTTTGCATCATGTTAATTTAGATCAAAATCATGTTTTCATACACATCTCATCATGGTTTCACCAATTTTCTTTAATAAAACTGGGTGAAACAAGCTCATTTATCCATGGGACTGGGGAAGGGTCGTTGTTCCACATCAACACAAAAGTACTCCCACAACAAGATAAGTTTTGAATGGATTAGAGTAGACATTTAAATGCTTTGATAGTTTAGAATGCTTAGTTTTGATAAATGTTTAGTTTAATCTTCATTTGATTGATCCTGTTGAGATTGGCTTTAGTGGCCTTGTTATGCTTCGATTCTTCATGGATCAAGCATAATTGACCCATACTAATCCAAATGTCACACTAATTGGTTAGGTCCATTTGTCATCACAAAAAGCTATGAATCATGAGCTTATCAATTATCAATGCTTGAAGGTGAACCCTTGCAGGAATCAACCAATAGTTTGCATCTTAAAATTTTTTATGCCTAGGCTTGAAGGGTGTAAATTTGAAAAACTACAAAAAATTAGAAAATGATCAAAATCCAAAAAAAAAGTAAAAATGATTGAAAAAAGTAAAGAAAAAATCGTCCTCTAGTGAAAACCACTTCAATGGTTCTTTGGCAAAGTACCTTGGTGAAAAATTGGCAAACAGGTGCCTCATGTAAATAAAACACCTCCATCTATTATTTGGCTCTTTATCCTATCACTCTTTGCATCACATCCATCCATCACATCATTCATCCTATTTATTCCATCACCCATCCATGTCTATATCATAGCTTGATGTTTTGAAGTATCATATCCCCTTTTATAATACTTGGCATATTCCTAAGGTCATCTTGTCCTACCTATATCGAGGTAGTCTATCGCATCACGTTGGGGGAAATTCGTTATGGATTGGATCGGGTTGTTGTATATCTTAAGGTTATTTGAAATCTCTCGAAAATCCCAAAAAAATTCATAAAAAATTCCTCAAAATCCAAACACTTACAAAATAAAAAAATCCAAAAACATCAAAATCCTGTACAGCTAAAATCCAAAAACATTCAAAAACTATAAAGTCAAAATCCCAAAACATCCAAAATACATCAAAAACCCTAAAAAGGTCAAAACATCAAAAATCCAAAAATAGTACCATGTCAAACTATGAGTCTTTGATCTTGAATGTAGGAAATTTCATCATTGATGTGCCCCTGAGACACCTTAGGTCAGCCTTTAGGAGTCCATCATAATAAACTGACATTTCATCAAGTGTTCATATTTCATTAACAATAAGTTGAGCTGGTCGAATTACGTGGTCTCTGCATATATAATGTAGGTAAGTCTCATCATTGATAAGCCCTTGAGTCCCCTAGGATAGTTTGTTAGTTTAGGTTCTTGGTCGAATCTTAGAAAACACAAAAAAAATTGAAAACTTAGAAAACCCTTAAACATTCAAAAAAATCATAAAACACAAAAACATTTGAAAATTGAAAAACCAAAAATATTGGAAAACCTTAGAAAAGCCCTAAATAACCTCAAATAATACGAAAACATAAACACTCACATAAACTTTCAAAAAGACCAAAAACAACCTCAAAACATTGTAAAATACCAAAAACATTGAAATATTCCAAAAAAATCCAAAACCATCCATCCCATTTCACTTTCACCCGTAATAAACCTTCACCCATAATAAATTGAGCATCATCTTCAACCTTTGGTAAAACAAATAGAAAACAAGTATCACAGGTCATAAAGTGAGAACCTAAGGGCCAAAGTCTAAAGTCTGGATCATAGGTAAGTGAGTCAGTGAAGTTTGTATTAATGAACTATCACACACCCAATCCTAATCAAACTATCTGATGAACTATCCTAGGATGTATCCTTCCGACAATGGGCATCAACATTAGAAATCACCTTAGCTATGTTAAACTAGAAAAAAGATATAGATAACTCTGAATGTTTGTCTTTGATGTTTTCTTCTGATTTATCTCAATGACCCATTCCGAGGACCTCTCGATGATGTCTATCACAATCATTTAGAGAGAAAGGAATGGGGCATCGATCATTATCTTTCATTTTCTGTGCTTGTGGGTATTTTGGTAAAATAATCTTGGCGCATACTTGCTTAGTTGTGTGTAGGGAAGTTGTTTGGGTTAGATTGTTGACTATTGTGTATGCTTTGGTCCGATATATTCTGAACTTCTAACCTACATTCAAACAAGGTTTCTATATGTCAAGATGTGAACAAGATCCATCCTATCTGTTTGCAAATTCAAAGTCCATTACACTAGGTACATCACATCATGGATCTGAATCATTTCATATATATATATATATATATATCAAAAAATGACTATCATGATACAGTATCTAAATCGGTGTGTATGCATATCATCAAAATTTATAATATACAAGAGGTTATAAAAAATGATCCTATGAATGTATGTCTGTATAAATAATCAAGGCTATACAAAAAGGTGTCTGCAAAAATCAAGGAGTTCTATCCCTAGTTGGCTCTAGCCCCATCTCCTTACTGATTTGGCTGCCTAATCAAGGTAGAAGCACTCAACTGTACTTGGATTTGATGCTCAAAATTAGGCTACCTATGGTGGGGAGGGACGTCTCTGTAATACAATGTCCACCAATATGCCACCTCCTCCCTCACCATCCCATACAACTACATTGATACTGTATGTCCAACTAACCCCTATGCCTGCTAATACTGCTACTGGGAGATAGCCTCTAACTATTGTCATCAACCGACCTCCTATGCTAACTAAACATCAAAATTCTATCTAAGATAATGCTCATGGTCTCTCTCTATTGTAAGTGCCAAAAAATGCTACTGAGCCTGATACCATTTAGCTGTCACTACTTGTAGTTGCTGTTGTATATGTACATCTTGGGGATCTAGACCCGACGGTGGCTGCTGAACTGGTGGTGACTGTACATGTGGCTACTGATGTAGTGGAGGAGGTGGGGGTGCACCAAGGACCTTTCCATCATATTGTTGTCCATCTTGGCCATCTTATCCTCTTCCCTATCCATCCTGTTACTGGCCTCATCCTCTACCTACTCCCCTCCCTCTTAGTCTCCCTCATGGAGGTATGCCTGCTAGATCTATTAGTTTGGGAAGGGGTGCAAACTAAGCATTATATGCAGGCATCATCTAAGAATCGACCTAACCTTGATCAAAGGCCCATGGCTTGGGAACTAGATGTCTAAAACCCTTGATGACCTCATGAGGCAGTATTGTGGGCCTCCAAGTCACCTCTTAAGCTGATCTAGAAAAAATGGTCGTATATCGATCATCGTGCCTATCTTTCCTCTCACTAAACTATCTGGCTACCCTATCTAGTAGGTACTGCTCGATCATCGTATGCTACTGAACTTGCATATAATGGGTCTAGCAAGCAAAGAAGAGCTATTGCACATCGTCATACCAAGGTGACATCTATAGCCACAACCGCCATATAAACACTGTCATATCATCAATCACTCTCCTCCAATAGGGGATACCAAGCTGCCATGTATGCTACAAAGTGATAGCCCCTCTATACCTTTAAAAAAATGGATCATCTAGCTCCATATCAGCCATGTGGAAAATTGATCGAAGCATGATAATGTGCTCCCATGGTCATATATGCAAAAGTGTGACTCCTGCACCAATGGCTCTCCCATCATAGTACATAAACTAATGCATATCATGATAAAGTGAGGCCAACATCACTGGCCCCCATGCATATTGAGTCTGTCTAAAAATCATTTAGTGCCATGCCAATCCCCATCTAGGACTAAACCCTCTGCTATGTTAGTCTGGGGAAACGATGCCTGAAATCACTGCACTGACTATCAATTTGAAGATTGGTGAGTGCCCTCTATACATCTCAAGGTCAATTTGTTCACTGGCCAGGACAACAGTGTCCTGATGAAGAACCTCATGGCAGGCATCATATCCCACATTGGTATCATAAGTCACATGCTCCCCATGTATCGACAATCACAATATCCACCATACATCCTCTAATGTGACTATCACCTCATCGGTGGGTAAGTGAAACGATGAGGTCTCGCTATGCCATTGCTCACATAACATTGTCATCATCACTAGATGAGTCCTGACAATGGGAATATATGCGACATACCACAATATAATACCTCCTAAGTGCTCTTGTTGTAGCTCAGATAAATCATCCAATGTAGAAAGTACAGTGGGTTGATGCTCACAGGACATCAAAGGCTAGATTATCTCCTACACCCACGAAGCACACGACATCAAATTTCACTAAAATTGCCCAAGTTTGGAGTTTTTTATCCTCAAAATGATAAAGGTGTCACCATTTATGAACATGTCACCATAATTTAAATTCTAAACAATGACACCTAATCCATTCAAATTCTAAATTGTGACTAGCGTCACTATTTACTAGCGTTGCGATTTGAAATCTAAAACCCTAATTCTAAATTGAAAATCAAGGGTAGGCATCTCTCATTATAGCCACGCCATAATTTTAAAAGTGGAAAGCCTAATTTTAAATTGCAAAGTGTGTCGCCATTCACAATAGCATCGCTAAAAAGGCAAAAAGCTTTGCCGAAACTCTAAATAGCGTCGCAATATAGTGACACCATCCTAGACCAAAATTTAAATCTTAATAAATGCATCAAAAAGTCAAAATTTAAGGATTGTTTTGAATTGTGTACCACTAATCTTGTGCCTGGAGGCCTTTGGTACTCTTGAACCCGGTCTAAAATATGTCATGGGAGCACTTGTTGCACCATTTTGTCAGGAGGTCAGAGCTCAAAATGCAACAATTCTATCAAGTGTGAATGCACAAATGGCTTGAAAGTGACCCTTCATCACCTATTTAAACCTAACAATTATGGTTTTTTGCCATAATTTGAGATGTAGCTAGGGTTTTGGCCTATTTTACCTATTTTCATGCTTCACACCCTATTTTAAGCCATTTTAAAAAATTTTGAGGCTATTTTTGGCATCCTAGGGCGTGTTTTGGCATCTTAACCTATATTTTACCTTTGTGGAGAGATCAACCAAAAATTCAAAATTTCTGCTTGATCTCTTGAGGGGCTAGGGAACTAACTTATTCCTTTTGCTAGGGCAACTGAGGCATCCAAAAATTAGAAAATTTTGGCAATAGTGGGGTATCCAAAATAAGATTTTTTTTTTTTTTTTTGATATGAGCAGCAGTTTTAATCCGAAAAGCACTAGTCTTTGAACCAATGTAATAGGTACCTCGCTTCAAAGAGGGGAAATATGTAAACATTTAAAAATTTATTTAATGATATCATACATAAAATCTAATATAATAACATCATTTCATCCCAAAAACCATCCTCTTTTGCTTAATTGATTAAATTAGCCTAGCTATTTAATTAATCACATCATTTTCATCTATTAA
>CM021109.1:317895176-318147524 GCA_007115665.2 Sequoiadendron giganteum | reverse complement strand
CTATTCTATAAATAGAGCTTGCATCTATTGAAAAGAGATCTACCTTTTCAGAGCAAACTTATGTTGTTGAAAATCACATCCATTTGCACTCAAATTTTATGTTTTAAAAGCATTTTAGATTATTTTACATGCATTATTAGGTTAGAGAATCCATTAATGGCTTCCATGATAACTTAGTTACATCCATTTAGTATATTTTGAAGCTAGGGTTTTAATTCTTCTGAATCTTACATACACATAGAATAGATTTGCATACACTCACATCAATAATCTTAGCTTTTATCATGTTAAAATATCTTTCATGTTTTACAACACATCTTTCATCGATTTTGTCGATTATCTTCAATAGAATCAATAAAAAAAGGCTCATTATCCAAGGGATTGGGAGAGGGATGCCATTCCACATCAATGCGACACCACTCCCCCAATAGGATAAATTTCAATGTCTTAGAGTATATGTTTATTAAGATTTCATGTTCTAATATGCTAGTTTTAATGGCTTCTTCACCTTGTTTACATTGAATGATCTTATTGGGACTAATGCATAGTGGCTTAAATATACTTCGAATCTATATGGATCAAGTGTAGTTAACCTATACTATGTCATCAGTCACATTTTTTACTACTTTTGACAACAAAGTGATTACTTTTGACAAAAAGTGATCACTTTTGCTATTTTTTGATCCAATTTATTTGTAATCTAAGGTTTGTTTCATGTTTTTGTATAAGTTTTTTAACATTGTGGGTTGAATGTTTGTAGGCGGTTCTCAAACCACTTTACTCAAGGGAATGATGTATGCACGAGCTATTTGATTTGATCATTGGTTTTCATGAGCTAGAGTGAGATGTGCTAAACGTCGTGGGATTGTGACATATATGTTACATGCCCGTGATTAGATGCCAAATAGCAATGATGACTGCTCTTGTTGAGAGGTTACACTCTAAGTTGTCGTCCTTTTATTTTCCAACTAGTGAGGCCACCATCACCTTAGAGGATGTATGGAGGATCCTTCATGTACCGATTCATGGAGATATAGTGACCTATTATTTATGATAGGGTACACGTGCTATGTGCCAAGGCCTTGGTGTTAAGAATCTCCAGGTTTGTGAGTCAGAGATAGACCTATCTCTATTCGTGGGCAGTGTAGATCCTATTTCATTAGTTATTTATGATTTGGTCTCGAGGCTCATTGTTCTTGATTGATGAGGTCGATAGTTCCTAGTTGGTTGGGGTGTTTGTATCGAGAAGATGTTTGAGAATGGTACCAAATATGCACGGGGCCTATGTCTCCATGCTCATTTATACAAAGATATGCATGAGGTCGCTTATCATGGAGGTATTTCCATTTCTGTTGGGGTTACCTTGATTCATGTATGGGCCTAGAAGCATATACCGGTTACTAGTCATGATGGTATTTTGGATTAGGATCTAGAGGATCCATACTCATATAGATACGGTGATTTTCTTCATTATACTTGGCTTGGGAAGCTACATTACTAGCATCACATGATAGATGATATGCCAGGTTTTATTTGGAGGCTATAGTTAGATTGTGATGCATGGAACGATGATCAAAAGTAGCTTCCATTTTGTAGAAAAGCTTGTTGGTTGATCAGTCAAGTGCATTCTTTGCTCGAGATATATCTACCTGATTGGGTACTTCACTAGTTCGGTGAGAGATAGAGCCATTTTTCTGTTGATTACTAGGCTCATTTTGGGAGGACCACCCAAAAGGTTTAGGTGTGAGGATTTTAGGCTAATCGTGATGCAACCATGGAAGAGTTTAGAGCACTTGTCTGATTCAGATGGGGGTGACCTATTGGATATGTAGATCCTAGTCCTCCTCCTCTACTTGGGGATGGAGTGGTCCAAGTTTCTATTTTGACTGTCAAGCGTGACCTTGCGAGGTAGGAGAGAGATGGCCTTAGGTAGTAGTGAGATACTGAGATTGGGCAATGTCATTTAACCGAGCTGTAGGTGTAGGTTATTATAGTTGAGAGGGATACCATCAGGGAAGAGTGTGATGCTCTAAGAGAAGAGTGGGATCAATATATGAGAGATGCTACCTATTATCAAACTCTGTATGAGGTATCAACTCCCAGAGCATGGAGATGTCCTCGATTTGGTGAGCCTAGTACAACTATTGGTGCAACCAATTTGGGTGATCAATCAATGAGGCAACCAAATCAACTGCTAGTGATGCCATAGCCTTCTCCTTACCAGAGCCATGATCATCAGAGATCCCCTCCTTTGACTGGGTAGTAAGACTATTTTTACTTGATCTTTATGATGTTTATTGTTTAGAGACCTATGTTGTAGACATGATTTTTTGTATATATATTCATTGGCTCAACTGAGGCCTTTTATATATGTATATTTTTTGTATATGATATCGCACATGTTACTTTATGAGGTATATGACATTGTCAATTTTGATGATATTTGAGGTATAACATGTTTCAATTTGGCTTTATTATGTGTTATAAGATGATTATGGATGATGATGTATATATGCTTATGTTCATGTTTTGTAATTTTGTGATGTATGCATATGATGTGGATGGATGGATGATCTATATATCTATATGATATATGATGTTTTATTATGTATATGATGGATGTTGATGTCTTATATATGTGATGGATGATGTTTTTATTACTTTATTATGATCATGATATGGAGTGATGATATTGGTGGATGGATGCGGTACTAATGATATTTTGATGCAGGATAGAGTTTTTAGTTAGAAGAAATGTTAGATGATGGATATAAATTTTATGTTGTTAGTTATTGATGAGTTGCTTTTTCTTTGCATAGAGGCTTCACATCTTTAACAATCCTTTTTGATCTAGCAAACAAATATGATGCACTAGGATATTAATAACCAAGGTGGCTTTGTATCCATTGCATGGGCTTTGACTCAACATATAAAGAATATTATTACTCATACTAGACATACAAAAACCTTGTTAGAGTATATGGTTGAGTTGTGTTAAATTTTTTTGGACCAGTTACACAGAGATGTATGAAATACCTAACATGCAACTGCTACATGAATTATCTCAAAATATCTTCCATACACCAAACAAAGCAAGTATTCATCATGGTAGTATCACAAAAACATCTTACAAATAGAACTAACTAAAATTGATAGTTAATACCATCAATCCTTCTTCTCTAAATCCTTATGGACATCCTTGAGAGATCCTGAGAATGTGGTATTATGATATATAAAAAAAAGACTAAAAAAAAAAGCAATGCTGGAGTATCACTTGCCATATCTATTTTGAGGTTTTAGTCCGTTATCTGGTGTTAATGATGTCTATTGTAGGAACGTTTTATCCGTTAAGGCATATCTCAGGATGTTGGTGAATTGTCAATAGATAGGTAGTTACCACTTTGGCATTGTTTTCACTTGATAGTTGTCTAATTGTTTTGATATTCTCTTTGGAATTTTTGATTTTGATGTTTTTTTTGTTTGTTGTTTGTGTTTGTCAAAGGGTGATTTTGACGATTGTTTATTATGGATGAAAATTTTATTGCAGATTGTTAATAATGGAGGTAGGACCTTTTTGGTTTTTTGAGTTTATTTGATGTTGTTTTTTAATTTTTTTTAGGGGACTAACCTAGGGCCTCGGGGGTTCATCAAATATAAGCCTTGCCTACATTGTACATGCAGAGGCTCATAGTTCAATTGGTTTGATAAGAACATGTTTATAATCTTTTTATGTTTTTTGAATGTTTTTGAATTTTGAATTTTTGACTAAGTTAAAAGAAAGTATGATAGATACCTAAGGGGAATGACCTAAGGCCTTAGGGGGTGATAAGCCTTGCCTATGTTATACATGCAGAGACCACATAGTTTGACCGATGTTGACTCAAAAGCATAACATATTTTTGGGTTTTTGATGTTTTTGACTTTGATTTGACTTTTGTTTGTTTTCTGGATGTTTTTGGTTTTGATAGTTTTCGACCATGATAGGATGTACAAGGATCTAATCCACTACCTATTTTGGGAAGTTGCCCTCAGTTCAAGGAAATATTACCTTCATTAGGAGAGATAGATGTTGATGGTGTAGCAAGGTACACCACTGAATCAATTATCGAGCCATGGTTGGTGTGCACGTTTTATTATGGGACAAAATGGGTGGATGCTCCAGATAGTGCTAATAGATAAAAATGCAAGTATTTTTAAAATGTAGTACCTTTTTTCTAGGTTTTCACTATATATGGTACCTATCCTAGAAGCACAAATTTTTTTTTTTCACTTAAGAATGTTTTATTTCTCTTTACTATTTTTCTTGCTTTTTTATTTTTAATCTTTTTCACTAGGATACCCTAATGTGTTCAAGTATAATTTTTTTTGAGATGGCTTCTATTCAATGGTTTGACTAAAGGTTCTCCTTTAGGAGTAGCCAATCGGTAAGCTCCAGAGCCATAGCTTGCTGTGATGATGAACAAACCTAACTAGTTTGGTTCAAACTTACCTTTTCCATCTTGATTTAGCTATATTTTTTGATTCTCTTTCAACACTAGGTCACCAACCTGGAAGTTTCTATTCTTGATCTTTTTGTTGTAGCTATGTTTGAGCTGATTCTGATAAACTTGAAGATAGTTTTACACACTCAAATGTTTTTCATCTGAGAGTTCCAACTCATTCAATCTTGACACTCGATATTCCTCATTGCTGACCATACCTTTTAGGGATACTCACAGTGAGGGGATTTCCACTTCAATAGGTAAGATTTCTTTAGATCCATAGACCAAGGAAAATGGTGTGGCCCCTATAGGTGTACGGATATTGGTTTGATAAGCCCATAGGGTTGGGTTTAGTTGCAAATTCCAATCATGACCGACATTATTAACAGTATTTTTCAATATTTTTAGGATGGTTGTGTTGGACGCTTCATCTTGACCATTTCCTTAGGGGTAATAGGGTATGGAGAATCTATGTTGGATAGAAAACTTAGAGAAAAGTTCTTTGACATCTTGGTTTTTGAATGGAGTTCCATTATTTGTTATGATGGTTTGGGGAATTCCATATCAAAAAATTAGATAATTCAAGATGAACTTGGATATCTGTTTCCCTATGATGTAGGTTAATGGAATTGCTTCTATCCATTTTGTGAAGTATTTGGTTGCAGTAGTAATGAACTTATTCCTGTTGGATGAAGCAAGAGAGATATTACCTACCAAGTCTAATCCCCACTATGAAAAAGGTTATGGTGTTGTGATAGGTATCAATTCTTGTGTTGGTGCATGAACAAAGTCACTATGTTGTTGATAATAACAAGATTTTCTTGAGTACTGAATGCATTCTTGTTCCATGGAGGGCCAATAGTACCTTATTCTCAATAATTTTTGTACTAGGTTAGGTCCACTAGAGTGGGACCCACAAATACCTTTGTGTACCTCTTGTAAGGTAGTTTGTACTTCTTCTACATTAAGACATCGAAGTAAAGTACCCTCTAAACTTCAATGATATAAGGTGTCTCCTAGGAATGTGAATTGGGAAGTCCAATGGGAAAAGGTTTTCTTTTGGGTTTTTGTCAAGTCAAGAGGTATGATACCATTCTGGATATAGTCAAATCTATCTTGGCGCCATGGTGAGTTAGGATCAACAACAACACAAACCAGTTTTGATTATATGATATTGAATGCCAATACAAGTAGTTGCTCCATAAGGAATTCATACTTAGGAATGTTCTATGGAATGCCAAGGAGCAATACTATTGTTGCCATAGTGTTGGCCACTCTATTGTTGATCTGAGGAACTTGTTCAAAGTTGATAATGAAGTATTGCTTGAAACTATCCACCATTCTTTTGTTAGGAATTGCATGCAAAAGATATCAATTAAATGTAGATAAAGATTAAACATGTTGAATACTCAAGATACTAAGAGGGGGGGTGAATCAATATCTTCTTAAACTTATTGAAAAAACACCATCCAATTACTCCAATGCATATAAAAATAAGAATGAGTAAAAGCATTAATAGACCATAAAAACACCTAACACATGAACACCATAATTTTTATCTGGAAAACCTAGAATGGGAAAACCCACAACGAGGATTAGCTCACAATATAGTATAACTGGTTATAAGATATTACAAAGGGTGGCTCACTGCCAAGACTCACTGTCCAAAATAAGAGGCTCACTGCCTACAAAAGATACAATAATAAAATGGCTTACAACCAGAATATGAACTAATAACGTTACACCTCACAAGTACAAATTCAGTTCATTTGATGCTCAAAAAATTCTCATGCTAGCAGACAAAAATTCACTCTTACTCATATTCACATTCAATCCACTTCATTCCAAACTCTTCAATCTCAAAACTACCGAATATATATATATATATATATATATATATATATAACTCATATGCAAGCATCAATTAGGTTAGCCAAAGTCTAAAAAGAGAGAAATGCTTCGGTTTGCAACTTAGGGTTTGTGGGGTCTGTTCTATTCGTGTGAAGTTTCTTGTCCGTGGAGGAGGTTCGGCCCTCCTCCACGATCGTGCCTCTAGTGGCCATCCTTCCCGTGAGTCCTGCTGATGCAAGAGTGTCCTCTTGTGTGGTATTCCTTACTGCTGGTGGCTTTGGTGGTGTGTGCCCACATGTGTTATCCTACCTTGCGCTCTACTCACAATGGATGGTGGTACGGGCCCTCTAAATTTTAACAGTTCTGCTGCGAATCACCCCGTTAATAATGGGGAGAGAAAATATTTTTGGGATATCATTGCAGGTGAGAGGAAATTGCTACCGATGGGTGAAAAATTCTCTCGCAAAGCCACAAGACTATTGCAACAACATGGCAAAGAATGACAAGGTAAGCCTCCTTCTACTTCTCCCTTGAAGGAAGTCTTAGTTCCGAATCCAATTTTGGATGATGCAATTGCTGAAGAGGATAATAAATTGGGTAAAACTACTATATTTTTTGCGGCCATTGACCCTGCTAGGGTTCCGGCCAGGAAATATATGGAGGAATGGTTTTCCAAAGTCTGGGAAAAGAAATTGGGATTTCATTTTTATTATTGCAGAATGATTCAAAAAGGATTGTATGTTGTTTTTTTCTGTAACCTTGATTCTCAAGTGGAAATAATTAAAAAGCAATTCTGGAATGTGGGATCGGTGGTGTTTAGGGCTTTGGCCTAGAACCCGAAGGCTGTGGAAGATGAGGTCCTGGCCCTCTCTAGCCCTCAGTGGTTGACAATAAAACATGTTCCTCCGAGGTTATGGAAATTTGTACTGTTGATTTTGGAGCCCTACGGTAATGTCATTAAAATTGATGATACTAAAACCCCTCTTCCACACTTGGATGCTCGAGTGTTGGTTTCTCTCTCACTTGGGAAAGATGTGCTGGAGGTAATTGAAATTTAGTTGAAATCTAGGTCAGTTTGCTATGAAATTGAAGTTCTTGAGGGTCTGAATGCATGCTATTTATGCAGGCGAGAGGGGCACATCAGGAGGAATTGCCCTCTGATTAGAAACAAAACAAACTTGAGATCCAACTCAGGTGGGTATAACGGAATTAACAATAATAACAATAATCATGCCACCCGTACTGAGGGACATGATGTAAACAATGAAGAGAAGAATGGGGTTGCTGATCCTCCTTGGGGTGTCGGTTCGTCATCCCCTCCCCAGAACAAACAGTGGCATAATATCTCTTCTACTGAACCTCCTCTCAATAAAAAGGATAAAATTCCTGATGTGGAACTTGATTCCCTTTTAATCAAAGTAATGGAAAATTCTGGTTAAAAACTCATTGGTAATGATCTTGGTATAAAGGAAAATGAGGGCTTTATGCCTGAGAGTAACTCGATGGGAACTAAAATGGATAATACATTAAATTTGAATGCTCAACAACTTGCACTATTAAAAATAAGATAGAATAAGGTAACTAAAGGTCCTAATCATGCCTCTGATAAACCAATTTATACATTTAATTCAAAAAACTTCAAAGAAAAGGTTGGGGAAGAATTGGTACTGGATGCCAGTTTGATGCCCCAAAATGGTGAAGATGCAGACTTGTATCCCAATAATGATCTAAATATTAAAAAGAGCCTTGAACACCTGAATGCTCTCATTGAGGGTGAACTTGTTCCAGAAAAGGAAATACCTGCTTCCTTAAGGTCCCACAATGTTATCTCCTTTGTGTTAGGAAATACAAAAGTTGATGAATTGAAAATACATAATTTCACTGAAGATCCTCCCATCCCCATAGGTGGAATGATGAGCTCAGAAGATTATGCTTCACACTCGGGCATGGAATCTACAAAAGACATTGAATTTTCATCCAAGGATATAACTGATGGTGAGATGTCCCATTTGGTGCATGACGTGAAGAAGAATACTCAGAGATATAGAAAGAAAAATTTGTCTGCCAACTCCAACTCTGTAAACCTATTTGAGTCAACCCATCCTCAAAAGGATAAAAGGAAGAAGCTTAGTGGCATCATCCCTCCCAATGCAAAAAGGGTAGAGGCTAAGGCTAAGCTTCCTAAATGTTTTGATAATTTTCAAAACAATAAATAGCCTTCCTCTTTATGAATGTTCTAAATGGAAGTCAACTACATCTCCTGGAATATCCGTGGTTTGGAAACACTAGATAGAAAGCATGTGTTTAGGAGATTCCTAACCCAAAAAATGGAAAAAGATTTCGTTCTTTTACAAGAAGTAAAGGCCACTGGGTTCAGCCTATAAAACAACCTAAAAGTAATATGGAGAGAGGCTACTCAATTCTCTACCAACCATGAAAGAGGTAAAGGTGGTGCTTCCTTGCTGGTGGCAAACATGTGGTCTAGATATGTCAGTAGTTTTGGTACCTCTCCCTGTAATAGGGCAGTTTGGGTAATTATTGAGAAGGATAAAATATGTTTTGGAGTGTGCTTAGTTTATGCTCCAAATGATTACGAGGATAGAATTGCCCTATGGAATTGGCTTTAATCCCTACAGGAGATCCCTTGGATCTTAGGTGGTGATTTAAACTTTGTAGAGAAGGGTGAGGATAAGTTGGGTGGATTGGGGTTTGACTGGAAAAGCAATGAAAGGTTCATTTAGTAGAGAATGAAATCCAAATTGAGGTTGGAGGATCCCTTAGAAGGACAAAAGAAATATTGCAAAACTATTTGGTTCACTTGGTGTAACTCTCAAAAAGGTGGCAAAAGGGTATATTGTAGACTTGACAGGTTTTATAGTAATAAGGACTTCTTCTCTGCTGCTCTAGTGGGGGAAGGTTGTAAGGTTGAGGTTATCCCCTATTCTCTATTTGATCACCATCCTATTAGAGCCAAATTCAGTTTGAAATCCTATGTTCCAAATGTTGGAGGTCCTAATAGACTCTTCTGCCTCAACACCTATCTCCTAAAGGATCTGGATTGTAGGAATGTATTCTCTATCTTAGACAAATAAATAGGCACTTCTAGAAATCCCTCTCTGCCATTGATAGATGGTCTTTAAATGTGGAAGGTTGGAAAGCCCTCTTTTAGACTATTGGTAAAAAGAAAGCTAAAAACTGTCGTAGAAGGGAAGCCCTTCTCCAGGAGAGACTACTCCAGTCAGAATTGGATCTTTAGTGTAACCCCACTAATGATTCCTTGGCTACTAGTATGGTTGCTGTCAAAGAGGCTCTCAGAAGGGTTCATAATACCAAGATTAAGGGGCTAAGGGTTAGATCCAAAATGAATTGGCTAGAAAATGGGGATAAAGGGACTAAGTTTTTCTTTAGATTTATTAAGGAGAAGTAGGCCAAGGAACAGATTGACTTCATCTCAGTTGGAGGGGCATCTGTGGTTAGACCAGAAGAGATAAGATCTCACTTCTTTCGGTTCTATAAGGACCTTTTTACTTTTGACAAGATACAGGAAAGCAATACCCAAGCAAGGAATCTCATTAAGAGCCTCATACCAAAGAAAATCAATAATGAGATGGCAAAATACTTAGGGAAAGAGATCTCAAAAGAGGACATCCAAAAGGTTATTCTCTCTCTCAAAAATGATAAGACTCCAAGAGCTGATGGCCTTCTGGCTGAATTTTATAAAACATTTATTGATTGGATATCTGATGACCTTCTACAGGTATTCAATGAGGCCATTGGGAATGGCTCTCTTGGTAGAAACATTAATAAAGGAATAGTTAAACTAATCCCAAAGGAAGGTGATAAAGCTCTAACAAAAAATTGGAGACCCATTACTCTCTTGAATGTCTCCTATAAGATTTTGGCCAAAATCCTTATTGAAAGGGTGGCTCTTGTCCTCCCATCCATCATAAATGTTACTCAAACTAGATTTATAAAAGGGAGGTTCATTTTGGAAAATATGATTACTGGATGGGAAGCATTGAACTGGGAAAAACTCTCTGATCAGAAAGTGGCTATGATGCTTATCGATTTTGAAGAAGCATATGACAGGATCGAATGGGATTTTGTTTTGTTAATGCTGCAGGCATTTGGGTTTCCTGAGACCTTCTGCCATATGGTAAAAACTCTTTTCTGGGATGCCTCTGCCCAAGTTGATGTTAATGGGGTGCTCACTCAAGAAATCCCCTCACTAACTCATTTGACCCCAATTTCCAACGAAACCTTCCAACGAAAGCTATATAATCAGATGTATCATCGGGAACTTGTGCAAATTTTCATTGTTTTTAAATTTTTACCCCAACGTTCGTTGGAATTTTGACGAATCATTTTTTGGTCTACATTTCAACTTGCAAAGTTAAATTGTGGTAGGCATAAATTGAAATCAGAATTTAACCTACGAACTATTTATTGCAACAGTGTTTTGCTCGACGATTTTCTTGGGGAAAATCAGAAGAAACTCAAGAAGATATCGCCAGGTTGAGGGTAGTCATTGTCTTTTTCTAGAATTCATTTGTGAAGTTAGATTTGTACTTCCAGGTTTGAAAATCATATTTTAAAGCAACATCTCATCAGATTTCATTTTTAGTCTTGTGCATTTTTAGAATTTCATTTCCAGATTTTAGACCTGGCTTCACAAATTCTTTATAAGGGAATTGTTTATAACTGATGGAAAATTCTTGATGGATTTGGAGAAAGATTATATTTGCAAGGTTTCAATTTTAACCCTAATGATCAATTTGCAATAGATTTGGGAGCCATAGCTAGATAATATCAAAGGTGTTGGTTGTTTTTTTACTGTAACCAAGTTTATCTTCTAGACACAGAGCATATAAAATCTCAGATAATACTGCCTTACAATAACATAAATCTATATTCTTACCCAATACTACTTATCAAATCCTTATATGAACATAGTCACCTATAACCTCACTCAAGCATTTTAATTAATTCCTTGAATTAAAGCCAAAATGAGAATTACACACACCATAATAGTGAGATGAACAGAATAACCCTTGATCATTTTATTCAAGATAATAATATATTCATACAATGGAGATACATGACCTTGAAATGAGTAATTTTCATTCAGATGCTAGTACTATCTTGAAAATTAAGTACCTATGAAACTAAAACCTACAATAGAATGACACCAAACCTAAGAATAATATCCTCACTATAATATCAGGCTCTTTACAAATTCGCTCTGCAACTTCAGTTAGACTTGACCTAAATATATCTAACTTGCTAACCCATATTTCTAGTCCTGAAATCCTTCTTATAGGGAAAATGAAGGAGCAACAAGCATCGAACCAGAAACACACTTGTCACTGGTCACTTGGACCACCTTATGACATTTAAAAAATTGGTTACAATAGCTGAGTCTCTGGAGAATCTTCTTGTTCATCCCATCCACTAGAGAATAATTGTTGCATTTTCCAAACTTTGAAAACTTGCACCAAAATTGCCACCAAGACCTAGCCAAAATTTGTTATAACCATAACCGCTGAGCTGTTAACTGAGGCATTTTTCAAATAGTTCACTGTCTTGTCTATGCTATTGATTACTATTATGCTTTGATAGATTTTTTGCAAGCATCCATAGCTTGTTCAAAAGCACTTGTTTGAGGCTTTTAGCCATAGCATCAAGGTAGTGAACTGTTTGATAAAATGCTTTGATAGATATGTATGAAAAATGTCATACCATAGACAAGGCAGTGAATTGTTGGAAAAGATGACTCAAAGAAATGTGTTCTCATGGTGATGGAATGCCATGACAATCCATGGACATAGGCATTCATCATGGCATTCCATCACTATGAGCACATTTCTTTGAGGCATTTTTTCAAACAGTTCACTGCCTTGTCTATGCTATTGCTTACTATTATGCTTTGATAGATTTTTTCCAGGCATCCGTAGCTTGTTTGAAAGAACCTATTTTTAGGCTTTTAGCCATAGTTGCAAGGCAGTGAACTGTTTGATAAAATTCTTTAGTAGACATGTATGAAAATTTCAAAGCATAGAAAAAGCAATGAACTGTTCGAAAAAATACCTCAAAGAAATGTGGTCTCATGGAATGCCATGACAAGCTATTGCAATTGGCAGCTGCTCCTAGTTATTAGTTATGCAATGTGAAGTAATTGCATAATTGCTTAGGTTGACTTTGTAAAAAACTATATTGTAATTGAAATTTTGTCATCTATCAGCATCTAGTTATTAGTTATGCAATGTGAAGTGATGCTTTGAGTTTGAAAGATGTGCAATGCAAAGAATGTAATCAGCGATACGAATATAAATTTCAAAAATCTATTTTCTACACTTCATTAGTTAAACTCTTTATTTTTTTTGCTCTCTATATCTCTATGCTATGGAAATCGCTTTCAATTTTTTTATAAAAGTTTTTATCTCTTGTTCTACAATTTTTTATGTTTTTTTTTAAATATGATTTTTTTGCGATTTAAAAAAAAAATCTTATACTTTTTGTTTGCCGATTTTTTCCCCAAAAGATTTTTGCTGCTATGATCCATACTACTCATCAGCATGTCATAATCTGAGTCATCACAAATCAATTTGATTTGTGCATTGATGATTTCATCTACCCTGTCCTGCCATTGCTGTAGTGATCTAACATTTCCTTGGGCATCTACAATATCTGGTAAAGATGTGTCACTCTAGTTATCAAAACTCTTTACCAACTCTTTAATCCTCCTGCTCAAATCATCAGGTAAGGCCTAGAAACCTTGCAGTGACTTCATAAAGTCTTGAGTAGGCCTTAATTGTTGAGGCCTATTAGCTGCATTTTGAGAATTTCATTTCCAGATTTTGTTGTGCAAGTTCAATATTCTGATTTTAGGAGTATAACAGTTGGAAATCATTGTAAAATCAGAATTTAATAATTTCTGGAATTAGCATTTGAAAGTGTTTTTTGGGGTCACTAACTTCAGACTATCTTCTCTTTTGCAAGGGTGGTTGCATGCTGAATTTTTTGGTGTAAAATATCATAATTATTATATTTTGTTACTTGTGTATGATTAAAAATTATTGGAGTACGTGTGAGTTTGATATTTTTTGAAGATCTAAATATTCAAATCTTGGTAAAGAAAAATCATGTCAGATAATATTAGTCCAGAACAAAATGAAGAGATAGTTGCTAGATTGTGGGCTATATTGAAACGAAAGGGTGATGGGAAATGTTATTGTCCTTGCAATAATTGCAAGGGCTTAAAGATGAGAAGACTTTTAATCACAATAGCTGAGAAACATTGTAGGCAGCATGGTCACGTTGAAGGGGGGCATGATTATTGTCCATTGGTAAGTTGTTCATTATATGTGTTTATATTGATTGAATTTGTAAATGTTTATATTGTTTTAACATTTGATATATATTAAAAAATCACTTGATCATGATCATGGTTTATTTGTGTCTGTCATTATTATAAAGGTGGGGCACCCTAGGGTACACGATAGGAATTATCACGACCCAGAGAATGTGGTTTTGCAAGTGGAGGAACATGGAGCTGTGAATATCGAAGATGAAGTTAATGATCGTATGGAAGAAGATGATCATGCACTAAAAAACACAATTGAAGATGATGGTACAAATACATTGATCCATGACACATGTAGTGGCACATCTGATCATGTTGATCGAGATGACTTTGATGATGTTCATGATTTACCTATACTTGAGAAGGCATACAAACCCCTTTATGAAGGCTCCCAAACAACTCTTCTCTCTGCTGTATTGTTGCTGGTGAACTTGAAGGTTATGAATGGTTTATCCAACATAGCAATCTCATGGATGTTAAGGTATGTCATATATGTCATCTTTTTTCATTTATTTTAATTGTTGTTAGTTCATCGCTAGTAAATAAAGGATGAAGTATGTACCTTTAATATTCTTTATATTAAGAAATTATTTTTTGTTGTAGATTGATTTGTGAATTTTTGTTACCACCATCAAATATTTTACCTTTCTCATACCGAGATTTATTTGGCATTATGAAAGATATTGGAATGGAGTATCAAGAAATAGATTCATATCCCAATGATCATATTATATATCATAAACAAGATGAATTTGCAACAAAATGCCCAAAATGTCATATCAGTAGATATTGAACAGATCAACTAACAAAAAAGGTGCCTCGCAAGGTTCTTCGTTATATTCCCATTATTCCATGTATGCAACAATTATTTAGGTGCGAAAGCTTAGTGCAATTACCATGCACGTAATAGAAGTGGAGATGAGATTCTTTGAATGGCTATGGATGGTTCTACATTTAGGGACATGGAGGAAAAATGGCCACACTTTAAAGAAGAACCTCGTAATCTCAGGCTTCCATTGGCAGCAGATGGTGTCAATCCATTTGGAGAGCTGAGATCTATTTACTCGGTGTGGCCTATTTTTGTTATCAACAATAACATTCCTCCATGGATGTTAATAAAGAGGGAGCACATAATGTTGGCAATGATTGTTCCAGGTATTTGTTTACATCAATTTTCTATAACGTAGTAGCATCTCATTTGTCTTATTTGTTGCATAATAACTTATATGTTTTTTCATTTAATAGTCATGTACATGAATTTATATATATTGCAGTAAAATGATTATAATAATTATGTAATATTTATGTTCATTCAACTAGGTAAGTACCAAGTTAAAGATATGAATGTATATATTGAGCCTCTTATCGACGAGGTACTAAAGTTATGGAATGGCGTCACTATGTATGACGTATCTAGACCAATAGGACAAAGACAATTTCAATTCCATGCAATGCTTGTATGGACAATTGATGATGCCCCAAGGCTAACACATTTTTCTGGTATGTTATAACGTTCGACTGCATGACTTTAACGATATTTAATTTTATGAAGTAGATATCATGCATGTTTTTTAAATAATCTATTCATTATATATAATTATAAAAATTGACATATTTAATCCAATTATATATGATTTGCAGGTCTTCAAACAAAGGAAAAATTTGCATGTCCAATATGTGGTCCAAAGATGAAATCTCGTCATTCAACAAGTTTAGGAAAGAAGGTGTTTGATGAGTATAGGCACTTCCTCCACATAAATCATAAGTATCGAACTATTGAAAAACATCTTTTCAATGGGAAAGAAGAGACTACATCAAAACTGCGAAGAATGACACCTCGCCTATGGAATTTGGAATATAATAGAATTAATCATCAAGGTTATACATTAGATCAAATTGTTTATCTATCATTTATGATATGTTTTGAATTTATATTTTTATATTGTGTTGTGTTTATTCATGCTGTAATTGAAAATGATTGTCGTTGTTAATTTGTTTAACTTATATGCTTCATGAAGGTCGTCAAGGCATTAATGGTCGGCTTCCATAGGGAATGAAAAGTTATCCTAGACAATTTAGTAGGTTTCCCTACTATGAGCAGCTACAAATTGGGCATTTGTTTGATACAATGCATATCGGAAAGAATATGACAGAAACGTTATGGAAAATATTGGATGGAAGGAATGACAAAGAAAAAATTGTCAAAATTTGTAGTGACATTCAGGAAGCCAGTCATGCAATGAAAAATGTCTTTCAATTAAATAGTGATGGAGACCAAATTAATATAAGTGTCATTCCTTGGTTATTAACGGAGCAACAAATCAATGCTATAAAACAAGTCATATGAAAAATTTGATTTCCCACAAGATTTGCTGCGAACATAAACAATATCATAACAAAGAAAGGTGAATTTGGGTCAGGGATGAAAATGCATGATTGGCATACCTTCATTAAGGTAATTATTCTGGTATATTATATATATATATTTGTATACTGCATGTACTTTTCAGTGTATTATGTTTACTACTTTTGAAAAAATATTAATGAAAAGATCATTTTATAATTGCTGCAGTACGTTCTACCTCTATCTCTCCCAGACAACTTCAACAACCATGTCAAGCAAGTTATATATGATCTTGGAAAATACATGAGGTAAGTAGCGATATTTTTTCAATTCGTTGTATATTTTTGTTAAATCTCATTAATATATTTGTGCCTTGAATCACTTGTAGATGGCTGTCATCTAAAGCAATCCATAAAGAAGATATAAATTATTGGAAGAGAAGAATTCCCCATCTAATGCGTGAAATGCAAAAGTGTCTACCTTCAACATTTTTCAATGCACAAGAACACTACCTCATACACCAAGTTGAGGAGATTGAATTGTGTGGACCTATACACACAAGGTCAATGTGGATGGTTGAGAGGCACTTGAAATTTTTGAAGGCTTTGGGTAGACAAAGAACACATCCCAAGGGTTCTATGGTTGAGGGATACATGGTATACCAGACCATGGTGTACATTACTGAATATCTTCCTAAGTTTGCAACAAAGATCCATGTAGATCGCATTTGGGATCCCAACTCTATTAACGAATTCAAAGGGGAGTACCTGATGGGGAAAGGTAGATTGAGGAAAGTGTCAGGTAATTATAAGATGGTCACGGAGATTAATTAGAATACATTTTACATTTTGTTATTATGTATATTGTACTTATTTAATTATTAATATTCAATATTGATCAATTATAAATTAAGGTCGTATACCGTGGCAATTAACTAATTATACGTCTTTTGTGAATTTCAATTTTTTTTGATACAGTTGGTTGAGAGTGGGATGCACTACATTTGTACGTCGCAAACAATCTTGATTGGATGATGGTATGGATTGAACGATGTCAACAATTTGGTCGCACATTAACATGGGAAGGTGTGGCTTCATTGGTTAAAGAAGCTCATCGTAATGGAGATTCCAATGTTACACCAAGGGAAATTGATTTAGCATATGGTTTAAGAGATAAAAAAGTATGTATAAATATATTAATCACCCATATTATTTAATTATTTTGAATTATATTGATGTATATATATGTTGAGATTTTTTTCTTTACATACATTCGGCCAAGAATAAATATGTTTATCAACTGACGATATTGCAATAATTAAGTTTTGCATGTTTGACATATTGCAGGTGAAACACCACAAGGCTATGTGGTGCAATGGTCATAAATTTTGAATCAAAAAGTTGGATGACATGAAGAAAAATTGTGATTCTGGGATAACTACAGTCTTCCAAGTGACTAATGTTTCATCTAGAAGCGACATACATCCAGAAGTCTCAGAAAATCAATACTATGGGATTTTGGATGATATACTTGAGTGTGACTTTGAGTCCTTCAAATTAGTTTTGTTCGTCGTCCTATGGTACAAGCTACAATTGAATGAAAATGATCCTGAGAGAACTATTATTGAACATGATAATGGATTTACCATGGTTAATACAAGGTATTTTGAGCGAGCTGGAAATGAGCCCTATATTCTTCAAAGCCAATGTGAGCATGTATTTTACTCAGAGGTTCCAGGTAAAGCAGGTTGGTCATATGTTGTTAGACATGATCCAAGAGGAAGGCTGGTAAAGTATAATGTGGTGGAAGAAGAAGATACTGAAGAAATAGAAGATGATGTAGATGATGATCAGGATCAACAGTTAGTTGATGATGTGCCTGACAAAGATGTCGAAGAGGAGGAAATAGATCATGATGATGGAGTTAATGTTCATGAAGATGATATCCGTGTGGATGATGACATTATCAAAACTGATATCAATGATGACGATGATGATATGACCAATCCTTACAATGTTGAATCTGGATCGGATGATACAGACAAAGAGTTGGATGAAGAAGAAGATCAATGACATTGAAATGTATGAGTTATGTGATTGTATTATCTATTTGATATTAATTTCTTGATAGAATTATATTTGAATTATGTGGTTACATAATTAATTTATGATGTTTTTAATTTTAATTATATTTAAATTATATTAGAATATGTTCAGTTAACAGATGTAAAATATAAAATGGATAAACCAAAAGATGAAAGCGTGAGACCACTGCCTTGTTGGGTGTATGGAGTCTAATGAAGATCTATAAAAGTGTAATCTATGATGGCAATAATTCAAAGTGTTTGGCACATAGATGTAGTTTATAACTTGTATAAATGTGCAAGTAAATGACTGACAAACTCTACTTGAGATAGAATGACAATCCTAGTTATGTGATTCTTCTTATTGATCCAGTTAATACTCTTTAGTTACTGCGATTGACTAGAAGGGTTTAAAATTTACTTGAAAGAACCAAATAATGACATCACACAAATACAACAAATATGTATCGGTAAATTGAATATATATATATATATATATATGCTTGATATATCAATTTAAACAACAAAAAAGCATCAATAGTATCAACTACTTGGAGCATGAGATGATTACAATGACATTTCACCACTTAAGATAGTCATTTAATTTACAATTTGGTAGCAAGCTCTAAGCTAAGACAAATAGACACAGAACCTTACAAACACATACGATTTAGGCCAGTGCCATATACTATTGGGGAGTCGAATTCACAAATATTTAGATTTCCATAACAGGTTCAAACACATAACATATAAGATCTCTGACAATATTGCATTACAACAGTGTCAATTTCTATCCTAACTCAATACTTATTATCAAATCCCTTTACAAACATATCCGTCTATGACTCCATCCAAGCATTTTAATTTACTCTTTGAATTAAAGAAAAAATGGAAATCATACACACCATAACAATGAGATGAATGCCATAACCCTTGATTATATTATTCAAAATTGTGATATGTTTATACAGAGGAGAGCCATGAGCTCTAAATATATCATTATAACTCAAATGCTAGTACTGTCATGAAACATCAAACCTTCATGCTGTTGGAACTGTCAAGTTTTGACAAATTCATTATTTCTTCATGATTATTAGTCTCCCAAAAAAGATTCATAATGCAGACAAAAAAATCCTCACATAGCATTTTTTTACCAAAATCCGATTTAAAATTGTGCATAACGCCCCATAAATTTCATTTGACATTAAAATATTTACATATGAAAATATCGGCATAAGTTGATGCAGGTCTCATCGATGATAATATACATATCCTAAATGTATCGGCAAGACATCTGAAGGGTCACACCGATCAAGTTATACACAGAGAGAATGTGGGTTTGTATGTCTTATTAGCAAGACAAAAAGTATCGGTGTGACGATGTAAGGTCACATCGAGCTAAATTACCTTTTGCCAATTGGAGTAAAGTAAAGTCTATCAGAGAGACTTTGGTCACCAGAGAGAGATTTTAAAACACTGCCCGTAGCATTATTAGTCTTGCCGATAAAGCAAGGGGAGGACTCACTTGGTGAGACAAATGATGCCAGGAAGAGTTCATAAAATTCTTACCGACCCCTCGGGTTACATCAACAGAATTGAGCATGTAGAGATAAAGTCTTAGGGGATGGGTGAACGTTGAACAGGTAGATCGGCCAGAGGTTTGAAATATCTTACCGATGTGATCTTATTGGGGAGACATCAAACGGGTCATACCAATAAAGTTGTACACTAGGATAATGTGGGTTTATATTACTTATTGGCAAGACAAAAGGTATTGGCATGATGGTGTGAGGTCATATCGAGCTAAGTTACCTTTTGCCGATTGGAGAAAAGTAAAGTCTATCGGAGATACTTTGGTCATTGGAGAGAGATTTCAAAACACTGGTCGAAGCGCTATTGGTCTTGCTGATAAAGCAAAAGGAGGACTCAATCGGTAAGACAAACGATGCCGGGAAGAGTTCATAAAAGTCTTACTGACCCCTCGGGTTACACCGACAGAATTGAGCATGTGGAGATAAAGGGTATCGATAAGACGATGCTCGTTATCTTTTCAAAGAAGAGGCGTATCGGTGAGACATGTCACTACGGGGAGATCTAAGAGACATAACAAGTATTATTCTGTCGGCATAACAAATTACTTGGTCTCGGTGACATAAGTCGATAAAGTAAACATCTCGGTGAGACAAAGTACTTTTGGAGTAAGGCAAAGAACCGTTGGCCCGATTCATTAATTCTGAGCGATAGTTGTTTCGGTGAAAGTCATGGAGATATAAAAAAGCAAAAGGAAAGAAACTATCGGGGAGACTTGTCATGTCAAGGAAACTGCAAGACGTCTTGGTGGATGGGTGAACGTTGAATAGGTGGATTGGCTAGAGATTTGTAATGTCTTTCCAATATGAGCCTTGATGTGACAACAAGAATTTCAAAAAACAAAACTTGCAGCATTCATGTCTCGATCGATAAAGACATTAATGGCACCATGAAGCATAGGAGATTTTGTATATCAGGGTATGATCAATTGAAATCATTGTCTCATAGAATTCAAAGTGAAGGAGAGCAAGGGAACCAACAGAGCAATTAAGGCATTCACCTAGCTTGAGTTTGGAAGAAGTTATAGTAAGTTTCTCATCCTCTCAAAATTCGTAAAAAAATGAATTATGGAAGGCACTGGTTCAGGAAAACTAAAGGGAAGAAAACCCGGGGAGGGAAGCCAATCAAAAGCAAAAAAGCAAAAGACTGAGTTGCAACCAGAAGGTACTGAAAGGAAGCTAAATCAAGACCTCATAGACCAGTTACCTGGTTCTGGACCTAAAGCTACGCGTTCTGCATAGCTCAAAGTGAAATTTGACAAATTGGATGACAAATACAAATTTATAGGTGATGTTTGGACTCCGATTAGAGGCTATGAGTTATTCAATTTCCATTACCACAAGAGAAATCGCTTTGAGCTAGTATGCAATCCATGGAGGCTCAATTTAGGGAAATTAGTGTGCCCTAATGTTTTTATTGATGTCGAACTGGTAAAATTATTGGCCGGACACTATGATTCGAAAAACAAAGCTATATGTGATTTGTTAGGGAATCCATTGATACATGTATCTGAGAATGCAATTGCTAAGGTTTTCAGAATGGAGGGAATATGCAATGAGAAAGTAGTGAGTGAAGAGATCGATAGTGAGTTAAGAAGGATGGACACCATTTATAAAGGGTGGAGGTTACCTCTGCATAGAATTAGGTTTCATGGTAATCCTACTCCAATGGAAGACAGTGAGGGGCCACCCTTTCATGTAGACCTCTTCAAACCTTACCTAAAATATACTTACTACTCAGTGGGATAGGTATTAGGGATGGAGGTACCTGAGTATATGGCGGTTGTGCCCATGGTGATTGCTGAAAACATTCAGTATCACAATTCCAGATCATTTGACTATGCTGCACATGTTTTTAAGGAGTTGGATGCAGGTTTGATGGTGATAAAGAGTGGTGCTTCTGTTCTCCATCTTAGAAATTACTCACTGCTGATGCACTTAGTGTTGTATTTTGGACAAGAGTTAGGTTTATGGCCCTAGGAGCTGAGGATTTCACAATCCAAAAAGGAAGGTAGGCCATTGCCTGTTCAATTATGGACTGCTATTTGGGACAACAGGTTTGCCAATTCAAATTTCATGCATTTTGAAGAATTCTTTGTGAAACCCTTGTATATATTTTTTAGCCATCCTTGTGATTATTCTTTATCTGAACAAGTAAAAAGGTTTCTTAGGCCTAGAGATTACAATGGACCAATTAACCACAACTGGGGGGATTGGTATTGCTTAGAGAATGCCACAATGATTAGGGTTTATGGTTTTGAGGATACACCTTTCATTCTACCCAGAACTGTCCCGGATAGAATTGCATACCTAGAAATTGTTAGGCAAATGGATTACTCTAGTGTTATGAACTTAAGTTCATATGGGAAAAAAGATTTTATGCCCAGTACATTGTGTTATAGTGATTTCACTGTATTAGCCAAGGAAGGTTATGATATGATTTTGGACAAATTATTGCACTACAACATGAGAAGAGCACCAGTGAGAAAGAAATTTGATCCAGAAGGGTATATCCACTCTACCAAACAAAAAGTAAATCTAGAGGGTACCATCATGTTACCTTTAAATCTGATGACATAATCAGAAACCTAGAGGTAGAGGAAGCTAAAATTGTGATTGAAAAACATAATCAGAAGTTGGTGGATGCTGAGTTGTTATCCTCCATTAAGGGGATTTCAGAAATAGACAGGCCACAAAGCTCATCTAGGAAAGTTTCAAGAATGAAGACTCAAGAGTATGCCTATGTTTCCAAAGAAATAGATGTTGAGGAAACCATGGATGTCGATACAAGACATGAAGACTATAGGTCTTTCATATTAGATGATGAATTTATAAAGACCTCAGAGTTTAAGACATTTTTATATAAATAAAAAGGGAAAGAGATAAGGGGATAGGTTGACAATGTCACTCCAGGGAATGAGGATCAACTGTTAAAAATCTTAAAGGATGAAGTAGACAAAGAGATGATTGACATGACCCCTAAAAAGGGGAGGGAGCTGCTTGTAAAGGTAGGTGTTATGATTTTTCCAGGTTTGGATATGAATTTTGCATTAGTTTTTGATAGTTTCTTAAAAGATAACAATGCTACCCACAAGCTCATTATAGAGAAGGTGACGAAGGTATACACAGGATCAAGATACAATCCTGATGATGAAACATTAATGATTTGGGCCTTGTATCCTCCTCACAAGAAATCAATTGTTATTGATACTGAAAAGGAATTCGGACATGTCATGACCCTGAAGGTTGGGGAGGTTGATCTTGTAGCGACTGCTGATATTGGGATAAATATAGCCAAGTTGAATAAAGCCCAAATCCAAGTATTGATAAGGGAAAGGGAGATGTACAAAACTAATAATGAGAGGATGTTGAGAGAGAATGAACGCTTGAAAGAATTGGTAGGTGGTGTAACAAAACCAACAAGGATGCTCACTCAAGGTGAGAGTTCACAGAAAAAAGACCGTTGGGAAGGGTCAACTGCATACTCTCAAGGGAGAATGGATGCATTTTCTACAATAATAAAAAAAAGGTAGGTTGTTTTAACCACTTGGTTAAATAAACTATGGGGAAAACATTCATAGTACATAGATGCAATAAAGGAACACATGAGAGTGGATAGCAGAATTCAGGAAAGAATTGAGGAATTGGAGTAGAAGGACACTCCTAGTAATGAAGAGATTGAAAATGCCAATTGTATTATGGATAGGCATAGGGATTTCTTTGAGGAGTTACAAGGGGATATGCAGGGATTGACAGAGGCTGCCGAAGATAGATTGACCAAGTTATGTGATGATGAAGGGAAAATGAAGGAAGCGACTACATGGAAAAGTGAGTGCAAAACAATACTCCAAGGGATGCTGGAGACAACCACTGTGAAAGATGTGATATTGGATGCAGCATGTGAGCAAAATGAGTGAATGATAATGATGGAGATTGTGATCCATGATGCATTGGGAGATGCCAAAACTCATGAGTGCCAGGATTATAAGGAGCATATGTCTGCAGTCCATTTGTGGCTTAACATAAATTAGTTAATAGTGGATTTGTTAAACCTTTTATGCTTTAAACCTTTTTGAAAAGGCACGTCCTTTTGCAAACTGATGTATAATTATCCGTTGTTGGATAAATGTAAAGGGGTAGAAGATAGAATTAGAATAGGATAGACTGTTGTAAGCATTAAATTTTTAGAAATGATGACATTCAAGGAGACTATGTTGCATGTATGAATTTTGAAGGAGATAATGAAAGACTGTTGATTTAGTGGCTTCATTTTGGTATCAATTGTTTGTTGGATTCTTGCGATTATTTGATTGTCTCCAATCTGATGTTTCTTGGTTGTTTAAATTGAAGTATCAAGTATATATTTGATTTATCAGTACACATTTTTTGTTTCTGTGTGATTTGGTTTATTGGATTCTTTAAAGAAGAATTAAAATTCCTTTCAATAAATTACAGTAATCTGGGAATGCCATTTGGATCAGTAAGAAGAATCAGATAATTAGATTTCATATTCTACCTCAAGTAGGGTTTATCAATTACACTCTTGCATGTTTATACCAGTTGTAAACTCATAGTTATATTCCAAACAATTAGAGGACCTGCTAGATAGAAATCATTCATTAAAGGCTTTCATTTTACTCCGTTTTACCCAATAAGGCACTGGTCTCCCTTATTTACATTACATTAGTTTTATTCATTTCATTTAACATCTCTTAATTGAACATATTAATTCATACCTTGATATTGCATATACAATTTATACCAAAGTAGGATCATATCTTTCCACTGTTAAATATCCATTTGTGGATAGTTAGATCAAGTAGGAAACATAAATTGAACATATTAATTTAGTATAAGAGTCAACCAATCATAAGGAAAATATAATATGAAGATGAATTTTCTCAAATCTTGTGGTTTTTAGATGCCCTTTTAAAATCTATGCAAAATGTGGGAGGATAGACAAAGCTCATGAACTATTTGACACAATGCCTCGAATAATTGTAATCTCATGGAATACACTCTAATTAGAAAAGTCTCATCATTGCCCTCATAACAATCTATCAATTTGTTTTAGTGTCTATTGTGTTATACCCAATTTGGGACATGGGGTATAACAAAATAGACACTAAAATAAATTGAGAGATTACAATTCTTTGAGACATTTTGTCAAATAGTTCACAAGCTTTTTCTATCCTTCCACATTCTGTATAAATTTTAAAAGGGCATCTACAACCACAACATTTGAAAAAATTCATCTTCATATTATGCTTTGATGGATGTCTATACCTTGTTCCAAATCTCCCATATTAAGGAAACCAATAAGGATTTTGGTGAAGGTTGTGAAATTTTTCTTTGCATCTACCAAATGCATTTGTTTGAAAGTTTCTAAAACCTTTTCAAAAAATCCATTATGTGTGTATTCTAAAATCATTATAGTACACAATTTCACATTTATTTGGCTTTGCATCTACCAATTGTATTTTCTTGAATTTCCCTACAATATTTTCAATGTAGATCTCTTTTGTGGATATCTTATAGTCCTTGTAGTCCACATCACTTTGTTTTTTGAAGAAACTATTACCATATATTTCTTATTTATGTTCTACATTGGATACATGTTTATAAGTTTGATAGTACAATTAATAATATTAATTTTGGCAAGACATTAAAAGATTTTGTTGATTTTAAAAATATATGCATCCCAATGTAAAAATGCCAACAATGGAAGTAATGATTGCAACACATAATATTTGATGTAGTATCCAATTCAAAGGATCATGTTACAATTTAGGGTTATGATTGGGTATTTAATTAGGGTTAGGATTTAGTGTTCGGGTTAGTGTTAGGTTTAGAGTTAGGGTTAGGGTTAGGAAAAATAATGTTAGGATTAGGGTTAGATTAGGGTTTATGTTTTATGGTTAGGGTTAGATTTAGAGTTTTGGTTATGGTTGGGATTAGATATGAAATTAGGGTTAGGGTTTAGGATTACAATTAGGGATTATAGTATTAGGGTTATATCTAGAATTAAGTTTTAGGGTTATTGTAATTATGATTAAGGGTTGTTTTTATATTTGGCTTAGAGTTGGGGTTAGGATTAGGGCCAGGGATAGGGCTAGGGTTAAGTTTAGGGATAGGTTTAGGGTTATTAGAGTGAATGCAACTAATTAATAAAATAAAAAATATTTAGGGTTAGGTAATTAGGGTTAGGGTTGGGGTTAGAGTTTTGGTTGTGGTTAGGGTTATAAAGATAGGATAAAGGTGAGGGTTAGGGTCAAGGTTAAGGTTTCGAGAAAAAGGGTTAGGTTATGATTTGGATTACCCTAAACTCTAACCATAACCATAAACCTAATCCCAAACCTAACCCTAAAGAAAACACATAACCTAACCCTAATTGTAGTGTTTGAGGCTAGGCTCAAACACTATATAACCTAACCCTATATAACCTAACACATAACCTAGCACTAGAAAAAATTCTTCTCCCAAACAATCTCCTCTACTTCTATTCATGCCTACTAGAGTTGCAACATTCAACATTGGTGCTTCAACCATTCATTCAAAGCTAAGAATTTGAAAGCAGTGTTCATTTGTAATATAATTAATCATTTAACAACATTATAATTATTATTAATCTAATACAATATTAATATTATTAATAATATACCAATAATATTAATAATCTAATATAATTACTATTAATCTATAGATTATATATAATCTTAATATATCAAATATATCATTATAATTCATATAATGTAATATAATATATTAATATTATAACATTACTATTAATCAAAGTGCTTTAATATTTATGTCGAGTTTTAGTACATTATATGACAGGTTACTAAAGCGGCTCCGAGATGCACGTGCTCAAAATCGACGGTGATGTTATAATCTTGATGAAAAGTTGCTTGACGATTATGTTCAGTGCTGGTGACTACTATGAATGGACACGATTGCCGATGGTGGAGATCAACGGTTTCCCGCCCTCGCGTGATACAAAGATGTAAGGTGGCTATTGATTGCGATATCACGGGTGAGTGCCATGTGTCTTTCCTTGGTGATGCATAATGTGGTGGGCCCTTGGTGTTGAGATGGAGATTACATCAACCTTTTGAAGGCAGTCATTCGATAACTTCTCAAACACAAGAAGATGTGATTTTGGCCCTATTAGGAGAAGAATAAAGAAGAATGGAAAAGATTTAAAATTTGATTCTCAACATGAGAATGTATTATACTCATGAGGTAATAATAATTAAAAAATAAAAATGAATGTTATTATTGTAAGAAAAAGGATCACATAGTGTGGACTTGTATAACTCAAGCCAATGATGTTCTTGAGGGAGAACTTAAAGAAAAATAAAATGATGTTAGCTTAGACTATATATATTTGTTTGTTTCAATCAACATGTTTTATTGTGAGGAATGTAAAACTTAACGAAGGGTGTTGGAATATTAAGAATAACATTAATAAATTCACCTTACTAACTTATTAAAGGTGCTACTTTTCGTAACTCTATAGTCCAACTATTCAATGGTCATTTTTCTAATGACTCCTTTCTCACTCTCTTGGAGGACAAACGTGACATTATTTAGGATATTCAATGCCTAGATATTTTTTGGAAAGCTTTAAGGTCAAATATATAGTGGCATAAAACTCAATGTTATAGGAAATCATTCTTAGTCGAGCCCAATTTGTTCAATTCCTATGGATATAAGGGGGTTGATCATAAGGAAGTGTTGAGATTCCTAAGCATCTCTTTTACCTTTTAGGTTTCTCCTTCCCCTTTAAGGAAACATATCATTTCTAGAGCTGAGAAAAATTATCATATTAAATTATGAAGCCCCTTTCTTTGGCAAGGAGATTCCGTGTGTTCAAAAATTCTTGTTGCACACATTTCCATTACTCGTGTTGTTAAGAACCTTGCAAATCCTCATATTTGAAGATTGAAAAACTCCAAAGGTATATTTTATGGTCTCCCTTTAACCAAGGAAAATGGTTTCACAAAGTATCCTAGGAATTCTATTATTTCCCTCATGACTATAATAGGCTTGGCTTACTTTATATTCACTACTCTAAATGGCGCCATAATAGGCTTTTCTTGCTTTATATTCACTACTCTAAATGGTGCCATAATTTTTTTAAATTTAATTAACATACTCTAAAACCTAACTAAAGCAGGTTGTAGCTCGTCAAATTGGACAAGTGAAAGGTCAATACCAGCATTGAGGAAGACTTTGGAGGAGTGAAAACAAGGTCAATACCAGCGCCGATGAAGAGTTTGGAGCTAAAACAAGGCCAATACCAACGTTGAGGACTAGGTTGACGGCACTCAGGGAAAATTGATGACCAAGGGACAATGAGTACTGTAAGTTTGGCACCCCCATTCTCTTTAACCTGCAATTTTCATGCCTAGTTTCAAAAGATCTTCTCGTACATTGGCTCCCCCATTCTCGTAAAATGGTATAAGATAAGACAGAAAAAATAAAATAGCGCAGTCTTTCACATTTTTATAGTGATTACTAGAGGCACATAGACCAATTCTTCATAATAGAAGAATTTGATCATACTTTTCCAATGATGGCATTATGAGAAAACCTTAGGTTAAATGAATAATTCCTAGCTAAGTTCTTGAAATCATGTCCAACCGTATAAGAGAAGACCGCTGCTATGTGTACTTGGATAACATGGAGAAAGGCTCTTTGGGCTCTTTCATCAATCTACGTATTGTTAAATTTTAACACCTAAAAGTGAGAATGAAGAATCTTTCCTAGAATGGTGGCCAATTATGCTTCTCAACACCTAGATTACAAAATCCTTGTCAATATCATTGCCATCACAATTAAACCTATTGCTTGAGATATAGTCATAGAGGTAAACAAATTGGCTTTCTTGATAGTAGATACATTCTAGACTATTCAATCCTTGCATCGGAGATTATTGAATGGCCCCAACAAACTACTCATGATGCCCTTACTATTAAGTTAAAAGTTTGACAAGGCATATGATTGCATCAAATGTCCTTTCATTTTTAAAAGGCTCAAATGGATTTATTTCCAACCCTAAATTATTATCACACATTCAAAATTACAAAATACCAGTTAATGAAAAACCTTCATTTGTAGGTGATGTCGTCATGACCTTTGAATGAAGAACCTTCATTCAAAAATGATGCCATGTCAAGAATTTCAAATGAAGGTATTTTTTATTTTAAATATTTCATGTCCAAAATGCTTTATAAAAGGAACCTTGGCATGAAGGACCTTCAAATGAAGACCTTAATTCAAAAAATGAGACATAAGTCATTTTAATACCCACTCCAAAAAGGTAATGACCGAATATATCTCACCCAAGGTTTTACATGGAACATTAGGATTTATATGAAAGCCAAGGTAAAACCCAACCTTAGGTTCCTCCCAAACAATGTAACAAGCCAAGACAAGGGAAAAACATAAATGGGATTTAAAGAACAAGATTTGAAACTCCATCAAATCCACCATGATGCACACCAATCCACCGAGTTATAGTTCCAAGATAGTGGGTGGATTGGTGGATGCCATTTCTATTTAGCCCTCAAACCCTTACACAGGAAGAATAGGGCAGTCCCTGTATTTGATTGTTTAATCCCACAAAACAATGATTGAGAACTTCAAAATAAATGCAAATGAAAGGGAACACATATATTTATCTACACCAATGATCTTAGAGCATTTAAAGCTTGTATGGATCCATACAACACAAAAGAACTTCAGAAAAATTGTAAAAACACAGAAAATTGCTTCAAGAACGTGCTATCTGATATGAAATTTTGGTATCAACTCCTCCAAAAATTGCAATGGGATGGGAATAAAATATGATAGAAGTGGGATAAAAAATGCATCGTTTGAAGCATCAAACCAATATGCAAAGATGAAAGAAAGCACTGATAGGATTGGATGGAACAATCACTATTCCACACTTTGGATCTTACTTGGAAGACCCCTATGGTGTCACACTCCACCACCTTAACCTATAGGACCTATTGCTTGTTTAGGTACCACTGGTTCACCTTGCCAACCCAGCTATGATGACAATTCAACCTACCAGGTCAATCTTGGTGCAATGTCTCCAGCTCTTCCTTAGCCCTTAATCTACCCTAAAGGCTATCATACTCCAGAACTAGAACTTAGCTTTGCAGGGGTGTGGAGATGTTCCTAATAGGTTCTTTCCATCCCATTATGGCTCTGAAGGATCCTCCTTACTCCATCTTTTCATCGCTTCCACCAAACCCTCATCTAGGGTTTTAGTCCACTAGTCCTAGGCATTCCAATTAGGCCTTCTTCTCCGAGAGAACACACTAATACTCCAAGGTATTCTAAATAACATTGAATTCTTCTTTGGGGTTCTTGGTCCTCATGCCTACCACTTGAAGATTGTAGTGGTCTTAACCTTAAATTTCCCGTACACAGACTGTACCTTCATTTTGGAAAATTAGGCCTCTTCTTTGGATTTTCCTAACCACACAACAAACTGTCAATTTGTTCTCCCTCCAAATGGACTGGTGGAGCCTCCTCCTTCATGCAAAGTATTTGCAAGGAAACTACCTGCCCTCTCCACACCGTGAATTGACAGGGAATGATCACCCCTGCAAATCAAGTGCCATGCACTCCATGTCTTTCCTAGCTGGACACTGTTAGGCTCGCCTAGGAGAAGACTTTCAAAGTGTTTCCTAAGCTATTCATGACTCCTACTCCTACCTTATATAAAACCATGGAGTCTAGACACAATTCACAAGAGGCCATATATTATGTACAGGGGAAATGTGATCTAAAACTCCATTTTCAACTCACAAACTATCAGATTAGCAACTAAGAAAGAAACAACTAACTACAAACAGAAACTCAATCGAATTAAGAATCAAAAATACTACCACACAAAGATTAGTTAACACTCACATGACACTCTACACCCCCTACAGAATCCTATTCAATCCATTTAAGCTCTCTTTTGAATCAAAACCAGAAATTCACATTAAGAATCCACTGTTTTTACTTGGAATTCAAAATTTCAAAACAATGTAAAAGCTTCTAACCTCTCTTCCATGCCGAGGTCTCCATTATATAGGGTCACTAAAGTATTTAAGCTCAACCCTAATTACTCCATGGCCGCTTGTGGCTTCCAATAAGCCTTATTTGCAAAATTTTAGAGATTCTAACACCTAGGAAAGTCTACAAAGGTCTTAAACCATCCTTGTAGTCAAACCTCAACCTAACAAATGGTCAACATGACCTTTACCAACACAATACATGATCTCAAATGCCTCTAAGGCACAAACTCAAAGAAATAGGAAGAGATTGCTACATTTGGCCTAAACAAATTGCCAAATCATGACCTTCTAGTCAACTTTCCTAGGTGAACTATGGGGTGCTCTTGCACCAAGTGCTAACCCCTTAAATTGAAAAAGTTTCTTTTAACTTTAAGTTTGTTGGGTAGCCAATTCTTTTAAGTTATCAAATCCTACCATCATACATAATTAAAATGTTGTTGTTTCAAATGACTATAAGCACTAACTTTCACTATTTGAAGATGTTGAAACCTTGTCATAGAGAATTAGAACATTGATGCGACCACTCATCCTACCTTAAAACATACCAAAAGTCTCCTAGAAATTAGACATAGGAAGATTTAAGATGACTTAAACAATTTTTATTGCCAAAGCATAAACTTATGATGACTTTACCAGGCCTAGTACACACTCCCTCCCTGTTAACCACTTAGACATATGAAAATTAAATGTAAATTTGCTGCTATTTTTAGTCATGTAGGTGTCCAATAAACCACTTGGTGGTGTTTCCCTTCAAGTTTATTTACTTGAATGAAGAGCAAAAGTCCTTTGATTATAATTAGAGAATACATTTGATGCCTTGGTTGTGTAACTGGTGGACCATAGTCACATTTAACACTTGTTACAAAGTTTGTGAGTTAAAACGTTAACTAGATTTGATTTGTGATGGACACATTTGGATGGTAGTAACAATAACTTGCAATCTATCAAGACTTGATTACCTTATAACTTGTCAATTTCTAGCAATGAAATGATAGATTAATCATAATGTCACCTTCGGATCACATCACCATGAAAGAACTTCATCCAACATCCTTATGAGTGCAGGTACCACAAAATAGGTATTTGTCAGATTTGTCTTCCTCAAGCAAGGGAAATTCAGGAAGAGAAGAGGAAAGCGAGACATGTAGTAGGTCTAAAAGAGGGAGATCAACTAGAGGTCAAAAGATTAGAAGAAAATTCCATAAACGCATGGAATTTTTTCTTGCTGAAGGGGGGTCATGTTCTTATGACGATGAGAGCATAGGCGACATCGAGGTGCCCTTGAGGTACAAACATCTACGGAAACAATGGGTACCCAAGGAACTTCCTCCAATAAACACTGATCTTTGTGTCAACAAGAGGATATATCGCATAGCACCATTGTCATTACATGGTTTGGGCCTATTTTGCATGGACGACATAAAAGTATATTACAAAAAAGTTACTGAGTTGATGGAGTATGTTGGACCCTATTATAGTTACAAAGATTGGATGCAGGTGGTTCAATATACACGAAGTCTGCGTAGGTATGCACTATCAACAAATTATATACAACTAAAATATAAGGATCAAAATAAAAGAGTGGTTAGGTACATTGACGGGAGGCCAAAAGCATCAGGGAATATTGTAGGGTTTATAAATAGTACATGACCTGGGTCAACAAATAAGAATCCCAATTATATATTCGAGGTGCGAGAGGGAAACCATGTATTCGTATGTGCAATAAAATCAATAACTGCAGGGGAAGAGTTGCTAATCGATTAAAATTTGAATCGCTTAGATAAAAACACAATTACTATGGGGGTGGTATGTACTATATATATACCATTTTACCCAACCTCCAATTAATGACTCCAATATACCATTTTATTATTATGTTTTTTTTTGTAAGTCTATTGGTTTCATTTCGGTAATGTTTTTTATATTTAATTTTTGTCACAACAGAAAATTGATCATATGAGGAAGGCTCCAACCCAGAGTGCAGATCGCGATCCATCTTCAAGCGCTTCTATCCAGTAGGTTTACCTCATTGTAATTGTACAAATTAGATACGAGCAAAATGTTTTATTATTATGTTTTTTTCATGAGTTTATTGGGTTAATTTTGATAATATTTTTAATATTCTTGTTGTAGTTGGCTGATCAGGGAAAGGCACCAACAGTACAGGAGAGCATCCATATGGAGGTGCAGTCACTATTATGTGATGATGACATCACATTTTCCACAAACCTTGTGGATATGATGAGGAAGGCCCAAAAAAAATGCAATCAAGAAATCCTTCAGTTGGTATTCATAGGCCTCAAACAGATGAGATAAGAGAAAGGGTTGAAATATTGTCTGAGAGAGCACAAAACTTGGAAGTAAGCTGTCATGAGATCTTTAATTATAACATAAGTTCATTCATGGTTTTATATTTTGTACTCTTTTATGTCATGAACTAAAATATGTGTTGTTTTTATAGGATTATTTGTGTCCCCATGATCATGCTACTGGCCGTGATCAAGGTACTGCAAGTGTTTCCCAGGAAGTAGGGGACGGTACAAGTGTCAATCCTGATCTTCCTGCGCATACAACACATCATCCGACCCCATCATCTGTGCCTATATTGTCATCTGAAATGTAGGCAAAACATACCATGCAGGAATTCAGTAGTCCACCCTCTGGCAGCCAACACATGCCACTACATGTGTCAGTACCTGTGGATGTAGAGGCCACTACTACTATTGATGTTTTAGCAACATTTCCTGGATCTTCCCATATTACTAGTACAGGAACATTGCCGGTCACATTTGTGGTGATCGAGGATTTCCTTCCCATAAAGATAGAGAAGGTCCCAGGTACTTTAAAATGTTTTAATTATTATTATTATTATTTTTAAGTAAGTGCTAACAGTGGGGATAGTGCCCTATTATATTGATTTACAAAATGGTTCCTACATTATAATTTCCTATTTATAGCCACTATATATCTGACTGTATGCTTATCATGCTTTATGCTACTACATAGCTATATACTAATCCCAGTGCTTACCCCAGCTTTACTGCATGTTTCATTCTCCTTTTGTTGAACCAATCCTCATTTTGAACAAACCTTGCAAAGGCATTCATGTCATTGTTGATTATGCCCGCCTGATATACATCCCATAGATTGCCTAGGAAGCAACTCATTGCCTTGGTCTGGTGCTGCGAGCTGCTAGTGCATTCCTCCCCAGCTTCAACCTCCACTTCTTTCCCATGTCCCCTTGCCCCATTTTCTCCAAAGATGTATTTCAGGGAGCTCACCATACCTTCCGCAGGCAGTTCCAAGATAGCATTTTCCACCACTTCAATGTTGATCAGCATAACAAAACCCCCAAGCTTCTCCACTAGTATTTCTCTAGTGCCCAGAACATCTATTAATAGGCTTTGTACTACCTCATAGATTCTTCCATCGCACCAGTGTTTCCCCTCTTGCAGGATCTCTTGGGTTATTTGCTCTACTGCTTCGATCACTTGTAGGGAACCGACTGAGAAAATTCTTTTGCACTGGGCTCTCAACGTCTCGTTCGAGTAGATATAGTGCACACCGAACTTATACACCATTGTCCTTCTGAAGTTTGAGTTTGGAGTAGTGCCTTAACAAATTTTATCCCTCGGCTTCCAATAAATGCTTGCGCTTGTCCTATGAGTTTGGCACAACTTCCTAATGCTTTGGATAAATGCTGCTCAAGTCTTATCTGTTATCCCATCCGATTGTCCCAGCTCACTGATTTTTAGAGATTTCGAAGATCTTTCATCTGCCCAAACTGTCGGTGATTAGAAGTGTTGGTAGTTTTGACCATTGCTCCATGTAGTTGTCAACTTTTATTACCTTTCCTTGATTTACTCCACAGTTTGCCAGGAGGCCCGCAACCTTGTTAGCTTCCCTATAGACATGTGATAGGGTATATTCATTTAACTTTTGAAGAAGGGATTTGATTGCTCCTATCCAATTATCTAGTTTCTAGTTTGGTGTTTTCCCTGATGTGATTGCTTGAATGCAGATTTGAGAATCACTTTCTATTTCTACTAAATCAATTCCTTTCTTTATACAGACTTCCAATCCCAATGTGAGCGCCTCCATTTCTGCTATATTATTCGTGCACGTATCTAAGTTTTTGGAAGTAGCCCAAACACCTTGCCCTTCTAAGTTTCTAATTATACATCTTGCTCCTGCAGGAAATGATGTCTTTTATAAACATCTAAGTGATATTTCATTAGAGCTCTTCGGGCCCACCATACGTACATGGTGGAATGCCCAAAATCAAGATTTAAAAGATGAGCTCATTAACTGTTTAGTTGTGTTGTTCGGTGATAAAACATTCAACCAAACCAAGGTCCTTAAGAAAGCTGGTACCTATCTAAAGTATGTGAGGGACCAATATAGGTCACATTTAGAGAAGAATAGAAAGTATGAGCATTCCCCCATGATTCCGAAAAGGGAGTGGAAGGACTTGGTGTTGGATGGAAAGGAGAAGGCTGAAAAGAAGAAAGGAAAGATACCACCGGGCCAAGGAAGGTATGTGATACTATCAACAATTTAATTATATACTGATTAATCTTTATTTTTACATAATCTAACATATTTCAAAATTTTCATAGGCTGCCCAACACATCGAAGGCAAGAAAGGTAAGACTAGAAAAACATAGGCAACGCAAACTTGGCTTTGGTGGTTATATGAAAGTAGCCACATGATTTGTAAGTATCAATAAATGAAATATTGCATCCAAATAATAAATTGTAAACAATTTTGATTTTATCACACCATAGAAGCAAAATTCATGATCGCATGCAAAAATGCAGGGCTTTGATTTCAACAGAGTGCCCACAGAAGAGGACCTGAAGATTGCCTTCGACCAAGGCTATGGAGCCCTGTCTGAACAACTAAGAGTCTCAACTGGGCAAACACAATCTTCCACTACATCCAACACGTAGGTAAATAAACTCAATTAATTTTATTTCAAATTGAATACCTGTGCAATCTGTTCAATATTAATTTCCACCATAATAATGTGCCTATTTGTTCTACACAGATAAGCAATGATAATCCTGCACATGACATTAGAATGCAGCCTGGTGAGGGTGGAGCACAACCTACTGATGAAGTCCATGGTGTGCATCCCGATACTAGATGTATTCATGTGCTATACAAAATGCAGTATGGATTAATACAATTAAACATCTTTAATTGCATTTGGTGTATTAATCAATGTAACCTTTCATGTTTCAACTTTAGAGCATGTAGAGCGTGATCAACATGTTGAACATGATCAGGCTAGACAAGATCAGGAACATGATGTGGCTCCATCATGTAAAGAGGACCACTCTAATATTCTTTTAAACATATTTAATTGCAATTGGTGTATTAATTAATGTAATCTTTCGTGTTTCAACTCCAGATCAAGATTTAGAGGGTGTTCAACATGTTGAGCATGAGGCTATAAGACAATATCAAGAACATGATGTGGCCCAATCAGGTAAAGAGCACCACTCTGATGTTCTTAAAATTAATGAAATACGTGTAACAATAATAATAAAACATATCAATTTAAAATTTCTTTGCTATTGCAGCAGACCCCCCCTTGTAGCCGCATCCACGTTGTGAGTACACGATTAGGCATACGTTAAGATAATGAGCAGAGCTCAGAACAACTCAAGGGGGGACATATGATTTTGAAAATGATACTCCACTTCAGCTTTTTTTAGCTGCAAAAAAGAAACAAAAAAAAAAGTGATTGTAATCATATTATGACAGCCATATTTTTTATAATATGTAAAAACTGAAAAAATGAAATATGTTAATGAATGAATGTGAATATGTTAATGAATAAATGTTATATGTTAATGAATGAATTTTATATGTTATTAATGGATGAATGAATGAATTTGAATATGTTAATGAATGAATTTGAATATGTTAATGAATGAATGTTATATGTTATTAATGGATGAATTAATGATTAATGTTATATGATCGGGTATGGGGATTTGAGAGTGATGTGAGGGGGGGAAAGGGCCAAATGAGCTTCCACCTTCATGTGGTTGGCCCTATTAAGTAGAGAATATTAAACTATTCTCAAAACAAAGAGAAGCTCAATAAGGTAAGTAATGCACTTTTCAATATAAGAAATGCATCGTTTGAAGCATCAAACCAATCTGCAAAGATGAAAGAAAGTGCTAACTTTTCACTATGAACATTATGTTGTGTGTGGATTTGGTTTCAAAGCTCTATTGATGGAGATGACTTGTATGATAGCCAAGAAAATAGTTATCATTATTGCTGCTACAAACAGGCCTAATATCATCAATCCTGCATTGTTAAGGCTTGGCCGACTTGACTACTTTTATATATCGCCTAGAGTCACCCCGATAAGTATTTTGATCCATTTGTATCATCATCGACAAGAGATCATGTATCGCTAGGATATTCTATAGTTTCCCCGATTATTATTCTTTCAATCTCAACTATGTCACCAAGATTCCTGCCGATGTAATCTTATCGGTGTCACATAGCTGGTCGAGTAGACATTTAGAACTTACTTCGATGGTATATGTCTTGCCGATATGCTTCTCTCATGCTTTGTCGATGAGACAAGATGTGTATCTCACTAATGAAATGTCATCACTGAGACCAAAATCCAGTCCTCTCAATATATCTTCTCAGGCAATTTTGATTGATGTAATAGTCTTGATCTTTCACCGATATGCCTACATTTCAACGAATAGTTTTTTAAAAAAAAAAAGTGCAATGTTTCGTCAAATTTACGACGAACCACAAAAAGCATCCCACAAATTTGCAATGTATCCGATGAATTTTCACCGTAATGACTTGCCTATTTCATCGTGCGTTCGATGAAATTTTTCCGCTATTTCAATATAAATGATGTCGCCAAGACTCCTGCTGATGTATTCTTAATGGCGTCACATAGTTGGTCAGGTAGACATTCAGAACTTACTCTGATGATATATGTCTTGTCAATATGCTTCCCTTGTGCTTCGTCGATGAGACAATATGTGTATCTCACCGATGAAACTTCATCACTGAGACCAAAATCTAGTCCTCCCAATATATCTTCTCAGACAATTTTGATCTCTATAACAATCTTGATCTCTCAACGATATTGGCAATACGTCAAAATTTTGTCGTAATGGCGATGGACTTATGTTGTTAATCTAACGGTTTGGCAAAGGTATGCTTCCCATGATCCAGGTATTATTCATCGCGCGATCAACAAAGTGGGCGTCGCGGTTTTGACGAGCTTGTGTTGTGAGGTCGATGTTTTACAGCCCATCAGGATATAGATGAAAATTGAGCGACGACGCTGATTTTTGTGATCCGTCAGGCGACCGACAATGTATCGTCGCGATTCCGATGAATGGTCATAAGAAATTGGGGTCAAATCCTATAGTGCCTTGGAAAGATCTATAAGACAAGGATGCCCCCTTGCTCCTGCTCTCTTTGTCCTTGCTTTGGATGCACTCCATTTTCTATTGAGAGAAGGCTCCTCATCTCCTAATGTTAGGGGAATAAGGCTTCTGGATGGGAATGAGCTCATCAACCTTCAATTTTCTGATGATATTGCCATTATGTTTTGATTGGAGGTTTGGAACTTCAACAATCTTCTGAAAAAATTGGAGCTCTTCTCCCTAGCCTCAGGTGCTAAGCTTGCCCCCTCTAAATCCTGACTGTTAGGCTGGGAGGACTCTCCCCTGGATTGGCTTAGGTCATCTGATTTTCAATGGGGTGGGCCTCACAAAATTGTAAGATATCTTGGGATCCCTTTTGCAATTGAGCCAAACTTGAAGGAAATGTGGATTTAGACTCATGAAAAGATTGACAAAAAACTTGGTAAGTGGAATAGGAAATTTCTGTCCTTAGCTGGCCATTTGCAAGTCTGTCAAAAGATTCTTTCTTCTTACAGTATTTACTTTTCCTCCATCTAGTTCTCTAACTCCTACCAAATCAATGAAATCCACAAAAGAATTAGGGTCTTTCTCTGGTTAGATGGTAAAGGAAATAAGAAAAAGCATGCAGTTAGATGGAATGGTGTAATGAACAATGGAAAAAAATTCTTAAAAATAATTGGAACAGTCTGTTGGAGGCTAAACTATCTTGCTTTAGATGGTTATTGACACTACAAAAACTTTCTTTCAAGGGTAAAAGTAATGATATTCCAGTTTGTTCCCTCTGCAGGGTCCCTGATTCAATTGTTCATATTTTCTTCGAATGCTCCTTTGCTAAACAAACTTGAGAACTATTTTGCTCTGGTCAGGAATTTTGGGCTGAGAATGGAAAGTTGCTTCCAGAGAGAATTTTGTTTAATCATAATATTAAGTTTTCAAAGACTGCTAAACTATTCTGGTTCTCTTTGTCTTCTAGTATTTTGTGGTCAATCTGGAAATCAAGGAATGAAGATGTGTTTCAAGGAAGGAAAAGGTTGCTTATTGGGTCTTTTCAAAGACTCATCTTTTTCAATATTGCTATGCAGGTCTACATCACTGTTGCTCTCTCAAAAGACAAATTATGGAACTACTTACAAAACAAAACTGTTTCAATAGATATCATGGATGCAAGGTATGGGCACATGTGGCTAGAAGGGCATCCAAATGTCAAAGTCTTTCTCAAGGCTCTGTAGGCTTTCCATCAAGATGTGGTAGGGGTGAAGTCTATTGGGAATCCTCAAGCTCAGCTTGCTCCCTCTCCCTCAGCAGAGGAGGTGGATGCTGCTTAGGTGTTAGTTTCTCTGAGGGGGTGCCATGGGGCTGTGTAGTCAACCAACCATTTGCTATTCTCCCTCTCTTTCTCCTTTACTTTACCTTCTATCAATTATGTATATATTGTTGTTTTTTGTAAGTGGCTAATCATTATGTTACAGGCACTGTTGAACACTTCTCTGCTGGATGGTTTTTTCTTATAGATATTCTGTAAAGTGTACCCAACTGAGCCTCAATGTTGGCTAATGTTATGAGGGAGAATATTCTTTATGTTACAATGTACTGGGGGATTTTATCTATTATTCCTTGTAACAAATTTTTACATTGTATGGGGGTGATATATTCTGATCGATTGCTGATGGCATAACCATCCTTTGAACTACTTTTTTTTTTCTATTCTTTCTATGCTTAATATAAAAAATTAGGTCAACCTAATTAGATGCATCCCTTATTCACCAAAAAGATAACTATCGGCTTCAGGCATGTACAAAATCTTTCCAAAATTAATTCAACCATGTAGCATGCTATATCATGCTGGCTTGGATCTTAGAATAGGTCACACATACATCCACAATAAAAAATTAATTCACTATACCACTAACTATTTTTTAGGTTGGCTAGAGATAGACCCAATAAAAAAATACAACAATAGAACAATGCCAACATTCCATACGAGCACCTGTACACATGAGATTTTGAACTTATATGCTTCTAACATCCAAAAGCTACTTCCAAAAACCATAAGCAATGATGTTTACTAGAGGAGAATTTCAAGCCAAAATATTAGAGGACATTTCTGCATACTAGTTTAGAATACCAGATCAAATTTGAATTTTAAACTTGCACTTGCAACTCATATAACATGGTGACATCAATGTCAACACAAAAGTTGAATAAGGATATGTTCTTCATTGTTCCAATAGTCTCCCCCTTTGTCATTGATGGAAACATGTGCCAAAAGAGTTTACAAACCTCCTATGTAAAATACTCTCCCCTTTTCTCTCCATGATATTCTCTCCCTTTTCTCTCTTTTTCTCTTCCCCTTTGATATCAAGGACAAAGGTGGTCCAAAAATATAAATATACATGTATTTACAAGGATAGTCTAGAACATTCAAAAGAGTAAAAAATTATTAACTCCCCCTTAGGAGTTTGTATAAGAACATTACCCAGAGGAAGGTGAGATTTGAAGCTCCTTGAGAATACATTGCCATGTTGTCTTGCCATTCTCCCAGCTCTGCTTAGAAGATATCAACATTCTATTTAGAGATTCCAACTCAATCAAACTCTATTTATCATTATCCAGTGTACTAGAGTCAGGTTGATTTTATCCACTTTTTCTACACTAGCCAAAGCATTGGCAACCGGAGTGTACTCCATTCTCATACTATCACCTAGCAGACCAGTTTTTTTGATGATATCTTCGTTTTTCTTCTATAACATAAAGAATTTTTCTCTGTGAACAAAGATGGCATTCCAGGTAGATATGTCTCTATCTTTGAATGCACTATATGTACTATAAATAGCTGTCAATTGAGACTCAATGGACTCCATAAGATCCTTGATGCTCTGTGTGGCATCTGACCACCTTATGCAATAGGAAAATACAATCTTTGCTTCAGACTCACAAGCCTTCACAATTTCTAGGCTCTTTTAAATATTAGTGTGTGCTAGAGAACACTTGTCATGAAGTACCAAAAGCCTTTTCTCTGCCAGTTTATCTTTAACCTCTTGCCTTGTCTTCTCACCAAGTTCAGAGGCATACTCTTTAAAGGAGTCCATTAGGAGTTTTAGATTTTCTACTAGAGTGAGAGATGTATCAGGTGTGGCCTCCTACAAAGCTTTGATGGTGTCATCAATAAGCTCAATTACCTTCTGATGTGTTTCTAGAATTTATCTTCTTCCAGATGCATGCAATGCATCCCCTAACACCAATTTATGCACAAAAGAAATCTTGTCCAAATCCACACAACCTTGAATCATGGGGATTTATAGAAGTTCCGAAGGAATCATCGATTGAAACCTAATCTGGTTGGATACCAAGCCTTTCAAAATATCATCACCAGAGGAGGATTCTTTGGAGGACCTTTGTGACTCCATGATTTTCCTTATTTCCTCTTCATTCTTTCCAGCAGAGTCCCCATTTCTTTCTTCTTCTTCTACTCTCTCTTCTTCCTTTTCTTCTTCCTCTATTTTCTCTTCTTCTTTTCCACCTTCTTCTTTTTCTCTTTCATCATTTTCTCCTTCATCCCTCTGACTTTCATCTTTATCCTTTTCTTCTTTAGCTTTATCTTTTTCTTATTTAGTATGCTACGAAGGAACAAAATCATGCTTCTCTACTTCAACATTTTCTTCATTCTATTTCTCAATCTCCAGAGGATCATCTATAACATTTATTTTTGAAAGGACACTTGTACTACTTGTTTCTGGAGGAATATCTACATCATTCATTTCTAGAGGAATTTTTGTATCACCTGTACCAGAAGGAATGTCTTCCTTAACATCTATAGAGACTTCTTATCCTAGCAGATGTAGAACCAGATGGGAGTGCACCAAGCATGCCATATGTCTTAGCCATACCCCTGATGGAATCTGTAGTTTCTTTCTTTATTTTCTTTATCTACTTCTTGTCTCTTGTCATCAAGGTGTTTATTCTTTTCTTCATCCAAAAAAATCATTGAACAAACCTTCTTCAAGGTTTCTAGATCACTTGGGGTCAAAGAGGACCCAATATTCTCAAATGCTTCATTTCTTATTTTCTCTTCCAGTTCAATAGCCTCTAATCTCCTTTTCATTAGAACTTCCCATAATTTCTCAGGCACATTATTCTTAACATAATCCTAGTTAACTTCCAAAGTAATAACACATTAATGTTTTTCTATCCTCATTTCCTACTTATTCATAAATTTCTAGTGTAGGTTGCAACATGTCTTCAAAATGTATCAAGATATTTAATAAAGCTTCTAATCTAAGAGGGGAACCAAGTCTTATTAGAGAGGCCTTTTGTTCTTCCTGGTCCAGAATTAACTCTTCTACAAATTTATCCATCTTTGCTTCTAGTTTGGTGTGCACATAAACACAAAAACCCTATTCTTCATCTTCTTCAAAGGATGATATATAATGAAATATTTTAGAACCAATACTAGTTTCTTGTGAATCACCTTCACCAGAGGACATGCTTCCTCTCTTCTTTCTTACCAATTTTGCTGTAGGGTCTTCCTTCTCTTCCTCTTGATCTTCAGTGATGCTGAGGTTCTTTTCCCTTGTAGCCTTTTCCTTATTTCCTCGCTTGATAGGTGCCACCAGAGGGATTACTTTTATTTTTCTAGATCTTATAGCAGGTCCGTAAGGATCTGGGCCTTTGCCTTTACCAAGAAAACTAGGCTCTACTTTTACTATTGTAGGGCTAGAAGCTAGTTTTGAAGGAGCATTCCTACTGGATGCCCTTAGAGTTGACGATTCTCCAGTATTCTACTCTCCCAAGGCCCTAATTTGTGCTATATGTTCATCAATGAAACTAGACTTTCTAAGAATTTCATCTATCTTCTTTCTCACCATAGGCTTCCTATGCTCCAAGTGAACTTCCATAGATTTTTCTACATATGTGCCAATTCTAGGTTCACTAGTATCATTCAAACTTTTCAACAAAACTTGTACATATCCTTCAACTTCATCCTCAATAATCTCATACTGCAAAGGCTGAATCCATATGGTATGGGGCTCAACAACTTCAACCATGCACTCATTAGAGGAGACATGAAATATGATATCATCCTTGTATTTCTCAACAACTTGCTTCAAAATTCTTTCTCTTTCATTCATGTTGTTTTTGAACATAGTAAAGAATGCTGTCAACACATTATCTTGACTCTTCAAATCACCCAAATTATGCAAATAATCAAAAATTTGATGTGCAACTGGTCTAGATGTGTCCTAGATTATGGCATCATCTCTCCTGGGAAGCCTTCTAAGAAAGTAGAACAACAAAAAAACAATCAAGGAACCAAACTTAAATGTATATTTCTTTTCCTTTAACATCTTCAGATTCTCAAACAACTACTGCCAAAGAATTTTACACAAATCATAATCAACACCATTGGTTGCTATGTCATATCCGGTGTAAATTATTCTAGCAGACACTGAATTTTCTCTATTTTTGAAGTAGATTTTGTGTCTGATCATTATAGATGTATACTTCACAACAAGATTAGTAATAGGCTTCATTGCAAGAGCCATTTTGTCATATGTATCTTTGGTGAGTTCCATCACTACTTCATTCTTCACCGACTTCAATATTGGTACTGGTTCGGTGTCATAGAGTCTAATAACTACCTTAATCACTTCCTTAGTTATAAGATGGGGTCTTCCAGTCCATAAAAAAATGTCATGCATTCTGCTGAGAGCTGGTTTAACATATTTATCATCAACAATGGAGTTGAAATTAGGAAAGGAGTTCCATCAATCCAACTTCTTCACAACAATATTTGAATACTCAGGTTTTATCAAGAAATTATCCTTGATGAGATCATTCTACCACATGTCTATCAATTTTCTATGATCAAATTCCTCAGTTTTAACTAGAATATACATCTTAGTGTCTTCAGTGGGCATGACACCATGAGGAATCAATGAGAAGGCACCTAGAGGGTCATCTTCAAAAACCTTCATAGAATATTTCTTATAGGAAGGTCTAGGTCTTTCTAATGCTTTCATGACTACATGGATTTCCATTTTTCCACACACTGAGTTCTAGTGATTTCACAAAGAATATTTACACAAATCGACAACATCACAAAAGAGTAAAATACCTCTTTCTTTCACGAAAAACCAAAACTAGGGTTTGCACAGTTCGCTCTCTAAATAACCTCAAGAATGCCCCAAATCACTCTCCACTTTCTTAAAATGCACAAGTGATTAAAAAAAAATATAATTTCACTTTATAGATCAATGCGATGCCATAATTTGCATTAAATGCGATGGAATTCAAAAAGCTAATAAAAACCCTTCTGGTATATTGAAAACCTTAATTTCCTCTGCAAAAGATCATGCCTGCATATTTTCTTCTGATTTATTTTGCATAACCTCTACCTATTAATTCCTTACAAAATATCCTCATGCCAACATCTGACATGCCATATATCCAGGGGGTTTGAAAATTTATCTGTTAATACTCCCCCTAAGACCATGCTAGGTCTAATTCCCAGAGGAATTGTCTGCACCAAATGAGGGGACATACACATCTAATGTTTTTGGATTTCTTTATTTTTCCATATCTTGTTTATTTCTTTCTTAACCTCATCTTTGTCAAATTTATTCACTGGTTTATTCTTCTTTACTTGATTAGATTGCTTTCCCTTTTTACTTCTGTAAACTCTTGAAATATGTCTCGGTTTGTTGTAATTGTAGTAGACAACATTTCTTTTATTTTTTGACCTTCGCTAACCCTTGATCTGCACTGATTTTCTTTGTGTCCATACTTATTATAAGTATAGTAGTAGACAAAAAAATATTGTTTCATTCTACGTCCATTAAACCAATTCATCATGTGAGTTTTGCATTCATTAGCTCTATTTCAAATTTTCTTGCATGCAAAACATTGTCCAAAGAAGGATCCAACATACTGGTTTATTCTACTTCTACATTCTGTAGCCTTGTGACCAAATTTATTGCATGAAAAATAAACACCATTGAAGGATGGATATCTTTGAGCATTTGGTTGTCTGATAGGCAGTCTCCTAGTAAAGCTTCTCGAGTTATTTTTCAGTTTTCCTTTACCTTGAGTCTTTTGATTGTTCACTGTGTTTGAATTCTTCATAGCTTTTGAGATTTCACCTATTTCTAGTCCCAAACCACCTTTGTCTTTAGATGGTTTTTGTCCTGCAATCAATTCATCAAGCTTGATAGAGCTTGTTTTGAAACTATCTTCACATAAATTTTCTTTTCCAGATCTATTCTCATGAGGTTTACCACTTCTTGTTCAAGCCTTGAGCATTCATTAGAATTGCTTTGCACCACTGTATTAAGACAATATTCAATTCTCTTCTTTTCCTCCACTTGCACTTTCAATCTGGTAATCTCTCCATTTGCTTGTTTTAATTGCTCACTAACTTTTCTATGTCTTTCTTTGAATTTATTCAATTGCTCTTTCAATTTTTGGATGCATTCATTTGCCTCATCAAGATTTTCTTTCAAATCCCTATTTTCATTTTCAGCTTTTTCAAGATCATTAAGAACTATCCATAGTTCTTCTTTATCATCTATTTGTTCAATCTTCAAGATCTTCCTCAAGCTGTTAGGCTTCTTTAGAGAAACCAAGATATGATACCAATTGTTGAATGCCCAAGATAATGAGAGGGGGGGTGAATCAATATCTTCTTAAACTTATTGAAGAAACACCATCCAATTACTCCAATGCATATAGCAATAAGAATACAAACAAGTATTAACAAAACATAAAATCACCCAACGTGTGAACACCATAATCTTTACATGGAAAAACCCAGAATGGAAAAAACCATGGTGAGGATTAGCTCACAATATAGTATAACCAGTTATAAGATTTTATAGAGGGTGACTCACTTCCAAGACTCACTATCTAAAATGAGAGGATCACTACCTACAAAGATACAGTAATAAAATGGCTTACTTCCAGAATATGAACTAATAACGTTACACCTCACAAGTGCAGATTCAGTTCCTTTGATGCTCAGTAAATTTGCATGCTAGCAGAAAAATATTCGCTCTTATTTATATTTGCATTCAATCCACTTCATTCTACACTCTTCAATCTCAAAAATATCCAATATATATATCCGACTCATCCGCAAGCATCAATTAGGTTGGCCTAATTAGATGCATCCCTTATTCACCAAAAAAAAAACTATCAGCTTCAAGCATGTAAAAAATATTTCCAAAAACAATTCAACCATGTAGCATGCTATATCATGTTAGCTTGGATCTTAGAATAGGTCACACATACATCCACAATACAAAATTAATTCACTATACCACCAACTATTTATTAGGTTAGACATAGATAGACCTAATAACAAAATACAACAACAGAAAAATGCCAACGTTCCATACAAGCACTTGTACACATGATATTATAAAATTATACACTTCCAACATCCAAAAGCCACTTCCAAAAACTGTAAGTAACAATGATTACACGAGGAGAATTGTAGGCCAAAATACTAGAGGACATTTTTGCATATTGATTTAGAATATCATATCAAATTTAAATTTTAAACTTGCAATTACAACTCATATAACATGGTGACATCAATGACAACACAAAAGCTGCATAAAGATATGTTCTTCTTCATTCTTCCAACAAAATAGTGGAATGAAAATGTAGACATGTAAAATTGACTTGACACCTATCACACAACCTCGAATGACATCAAACAACACTGAACAAAATTTAACAACCTCAAACAACGTCAAACAATATGGAACATCATCTTTGATAATCTTGGAATGACTCAGAATCATCCCGTAACATCTCAAAATGACTCAAAATCATTCCGTAACACTTCAGAATGACTCAAAATCATTCCGTAACACTTCAGAATGACTCAAAATCATTCTGTAACACTTCAGAGTGACTTAGAATCATTCCGTAACACTTCAGAATGACTTGGAATCATCTCGTAACACTTCAGAATGACTCAAAATCATCCCATCACACTTTAGAATGATTCAGAATCATCCTGTAACACTTTAGAATGACTCAGAATCATCTTGTAACACTTCAAAATGACTCAAAATCATCCTGTAACACCTTGGAATAACTAAAAATCATTATGTAGCACTTCAGAATGACTCAAAATCATCCTGTAACACTTCAAAATGACTCAAAGTCATCCTGTAACACTTTAGAATGACTCATAATCATCCCGTAACACTTCAGAATGAATCAAAATCATCCCATAACACTTTCGAAAGACTCAAAATCATCTCGTAACACTCTAGAATGACTCAAAATCATTCTGTAACACTTCAGAATGACTCAGAATAATCTTGTAACACTTTGAAATGACTCAGAATCATCTCGTAACACTTCAAAATAACTTGAATAATCCCGTAACACTTCAAAATGACTTGGAATCATCCTGTAACACTTCAGAATAACTCAGAATCATCCCGTAACACCTCATAATAACTCAAAATAATCCCATAATGTCTTAAATCATCTTAGAATCACCTTGAAATAGTTTAGAATCATCCCTCAATGTCTCAGATCATCTTAGAATCATCCCAAAACATCTCAAAATTATCCCGTAATGTCTCAGATCATCTCAAAATCATATCGCAATGTTCCCGCATCACACCACATCAAAACGACATCAAAAACCCTAATTCCTGTATTAATTGAATAATACAATATTATTTAATTAATTCACTTTTTCATCATTTCAGACAAATTTAATAAATTTCATTTATTTAATAAAGTCCCCAAAACCCTAATTCCTCTATTAATTAAATAAAAAATTATTTGATTAATTCACGTTTCATCATTTCAACCAATTAAATAAATTTTATTTATTTAATAAAGTCCTAATCCCACCTTATTTCATTCTGATTAATTAAATAATGCTAATTATTTAATTACGTCGCTAAATCATCTTATTCCCTTAAGCGGATTAAATTATTAAATAATAATTTAATTACACCACTTTCCCTCTAAAATTTGAAAAATTAAATCAAACTATTCAAATCAATTATCAAAATCAAATAAAAAACTAATGCAACTTTGTTTGCAAAAGTCAAACTTGATTTGCACATTCAAACTCCAAAAAGGAATTAATTAATTAAATCAATTAATTCATATTCCTCACCCACTTTCTGATTGAGAAAATTATGATTGCTGACTAAGCAATCTAATTTGTTAACTAATCAATCTATTCTGTTAACTAAAATATCACATTCCTAAATAAGCCATCACAATCCTAATTATTCAATCACATCCTTGACTGGCCAATCTATTTCCCAATCACACAAATTGTGCAATCAACGTTGCATAATTCTCTCATGTCTAAATCCTCTCAACACACTCTGATCGTTGATCTAGATATTCTTCAAAATGATCTTGATCATCCATTTCAAATCTCATTTTCTATATAAAAGAAATCTCTCCTCACAAAAAAGGATCGAAGAATTAACATACATTGAGAAATGAAGTGCTATCAAGATCATCCTTGAGAGAGCTTCATCCATTGTCTTTTATCAACCAAACACAAGAAGTATTCATCCACACTTTGCACATGAACTTTGGAGGCTTTATTGTGATATGAACAATCCAACATCAAGCAAATACACTCTGCTACGGGATGGTAAAAGATATCTTTTATTCTCATTTGGTAATTAGTAGGTTCAATATCATGCTTGCAATAGAATAGTTTCAATTTTGTATGTGTAGGAGTTTCTAGATCTTAGATTTAAGCATTTTGGTTGTAGATTAGATTTCTCTAATGTCCCTCTTGGATCATTAATCTAACATCCTTATTCCCCCTGACACATTCTGGCACACCCGGTGGGACCCTTGTCCCCTCCTCTAAGATTCGTTTGAGTCATTTTTGAAGTTGTAGGTCCCAGAAACACTTCTGTCAAAGTTTTCACGTGCTCATCCAAAAGACTTGAGCATATGTCCAAAAAGTTTGAGCATTTGTTTGTCAATAAAACTGCACATTTATTACAAGAATGGCACATTTGTCATTAGAACTGTGCATTTGTTATGGGATTGGCGCATTTGTCTAGCATTTGTAATTTCTTAAGTTAGCATTTGTTTGATAGGGTTTTTTAGCACTTGTTTCTAAACTATGTAGTTTGAAACCTGTGCATTTGTATTTTCTACTCTGAGCAGTTGTTTTGATGGACAAATGCACCAATCCTACACTCTTGTAATAGTTCTTTTCACTAACAGGTGTTCTTTTTTCAATGTGTAAGAAGGAATTGACAGATTTGATGTTGGATTACAACAAATCTAACATTTTTATTGTAGGGAAGACGATCGGTCCCAGTTGTTGAAATTACTTTTAATTAACTTAGGAATTTTCATTTTAGTGCTCTAAAAATGAACAAAAAACTCACACTTCGATTTTGGTGTTTTAAAAAAGAACAAATTTAAAGCTTTTTTAAACTTCGGAATTTTCATTTTAGTGCTCTAAAAATGAAGAACAACAAACTCACACTTGATTTTGGAGTTGATAAAATGAACAAATTTTAATCTTTTTAAACTTAGGAACTTTCATTTAGTGCTCGTAAAAAGAACAAAAACACTTCAGTTTTGGGATCTAAAAATTAACACATTTAATTTTTTCATAAGTAGGAACCTTTAATTTTGGTGCATTAAAAGAGTGAAATCGTTTTTCATTTTGTTGACGTACACACTTTTTTACATTTGTTGACCAAGATAGGAAAAGGATTGCCTTTCTTAGAGACACCTCTATTGGAGCTCATAAAAAATGAAATCAAATGTTTTTTTATGATATTTAACCATTGCTATCTTAATTGTTTGATGTCTTGAACATTTCGTATTGGTGCAAGTTAAAAAGAACTTTGTTTTTTTTATTCAAATTTTTTTAGGGATAACATCGCTCGAGGTGTTTAAAATAAATCAAATTGCTATGGACTGTTCACTGTGCATTCATTGATTGGAAAAGCTAAAGTGTTTTATCTTCTCCCCTCGCACCTTTTGGAAATCTTGGGTGAGAAAAAGAACATTTTTGAGCATTGCAATTTATTTTTAAACTTTACCTTAAAGAGGGGGCTTGCCTTGAGATACATCCCATGCTAGAGAACTCATTGCAAGGTCTCAAAGCATGTTTAGTGGTGAGCTATATTAAAGGTTGTGAAATTGTAAGAAAGTAGCTTCAATCCATATTGACAACAGACTACACCTAATCCCATACCTTAAGTGGAATGAGAATGGTTAAAGTGCCTTAAGTGGCCAGCAGGTGAGTGTCAGATTTCTAAGTTCACAATTATCACTAAGAACCAACTTTTTTTTAGAAGCCACCCTATTATCCAAAAACATTCTCTGAAAGTGGTGCATCAAAATTTAATTCTGAGAAGTTACTTGCCATGTCTGACTATAGTCCTGGACCATAAATTGCATGTAAAATCATCTCTTTGGAGCATGAGGTAGGCCTACCTAAGAGAATGGTGTCTATCCCCTAAGGTTGTAATTGCTAGTTTATGTTAAACTTAGCCCATTACATTCAAAACAATTTGACATCAAATTTTGTGTTTAATTTAAAGAAAAATAACACATTCAAAAAAAAAACTGAACAAGATGGTTAAACCACAAACCCTTTTATTTAGTCCACACTTGTGATAGAAGCCTTATGTTTGCACTCCTTTGAAAGGATATTTCCTTAAAGGTTTTTGAACATTCTAGCTTTGATTTCAGGGTACATTAATCAAAGTAAACATTTGGGAAATATGGCTTGGTTGTTGTGATTTCACAACCTAAGTTATAGAAATGAAGGTCACATAGATCCATGCTTGCTGAGTTAGTCCAAGTGTTGTCTTATCACTTTCCATACTTCAAAACATGGAGAAAAAGTTGAAAAAGAGTTGTTCACAAGATCATTATTCGAACCAAAAAAATTAGAAATCTAGAAGGTCAGATAGTCCCACATAAATTATTTCTATCCTACCTATTTGAAATCAAAATAAAAAAAACCATTAAGGTCATTCCTCCACTCAAACGTCCATGATATTAACATTTACTTGGGACTCACAGATAGTACAAGTAGAATTTCCTGCAACATATCCTCTGGACAAGGAAGTAGAATATAGACTTTAGTTCTTCAAAATTTTGATATCCAAGAAGTAGTGTCATCCAAAACAACTCTTAAACCCTAGGGTCTTGAGCTTCACAACAACCATCCCATAAACCCCACCAAAATTTATGACCATTTGGCGACCAACTGCCCCAGTTCAACAACCAGATCTTGTAACACCGATCCTTCAACCTAGTCTCACATATATCAAAGGTGAACAAACTAACATCATAAGTAGCTTGAGAACCTTGATTTTTCAAAAGAACGAAACAACTCGCCAGTTTCTCACCACATCAATTGTCCTAGATGAAGAGGAAGAGAAAGCTGACATAGCAGCAGAGAAACCCATATTACGACCACCCGCATGGAAATAATTATCCCATTCATGATCTCACATAAGGTCAATATCCCTAAGGTAAAGACCACAAGTCATCATTTTAGACTCAGGCATCTAAGTCTGAAAGCTCTCAAGAAACACCTTTGGGCACTTCATAAAACCAGAACTAGGTTGGTATATAACTTCTACAAATGAGCTTCTAGAAATAATCTAAAATTGTATTCCTTCTACTATTGTCAGAATCCGGGTTTGTTCCAACAATTCCAGTATCTTACATAATCTATAGGAGAAAATCAGGTCTTTAGAAAATTAAGTCAACTAGAGGGTTCACCAATTTCCCATAGGAGACCCAAGTTGTTTATGACAACCACGAGATCATAGCATAGAAAAAAGATGGAAGCCAACAAGAATACCACCAGTATCCCACCAATGAACGCCATGAATGATGAGAGTAGCCCATGGGGTTATAGGCCAAGTCACCTTGAAACTCCCCAAAAGAGACCAGTATACAAAGACACTTTCACTAAGGAGGAAATAAGCCGCAAACAAAAGGAGGTTATGGAACAAGGTAACTATGACCCAAACCAAGTGATTATAGAGGAGGTAAATGATGAAGAAGAGATAAATGAGGAAGAACTATTTTAACATTCTAACAACCCCAAGGTTCTCAAACTAATGGATAGGTTGTTAAGAAAAGACCGAAACTCCTATTTCTTCAAACTAGCACAAAGTGGTGCTAAGTTACCCATGAATTTCAATGTAGAATCTCTCAAAGACCCCGATCTTATTCCCTTAGGGGACAACTCAGCTATGAGACAAATAACCCAACCTCTAGAAATACCAAATATGCCACCCATGTTCTCACAAAATAATGATCAACCCAAAGAGAACCCCTTGTTCAGAAAACAAACTTAGGCTGAACAAGCAACAGTAGCACAAATGTACCAAGGGGGGCCATCTCAATATATACCTCAGACACATCCAACGTTGACCCCCCTCAAAATAACCAGTATCCTCAACAAAGTGGAACACAAGACCCCCCTCAAAATATCCAGTATCCTCAACAAGGTGGAACACAAGGCCCCCATCAAAATAACTAGTATCCTCAACAAGGTGGAACACAAGGCCCCCCTTAGAATAACCAATATCTCCAACAAGGTGGAACAAAAAATACTCCTTAGAACAACCAACAATACTATCAACAAGGTATCCCACCAATGAATCATCAAGGTAACCTTTATTTTAGTCCTACCCAATAGGGTAAGCCACATAGCACCCTCAATCAATCATCCCAACAACAAGGTGTCCCACAAACACATCATCAAAATTACCTTTATTTTAGTCCTACCCAGTAGGGTGTGCCACAAAGTGCCCTCGATCAATCATCCCAACAAGGTGTCCCACCAACGCATAATTAGGGTAACCTTTATTTTAGTCTTACCGAATAGGGTATGCCATAGAACACCCTCAATCAGTCATCCCAACAATAAGGTGTCTCGCCAATGCATCATCAAGGTAACCTTTATTTTAGTCCTACCTAGTAGGGCGTGCCACAAAGTGCCCTCAATCAATCTCCCCAACAACAAGGTGTCTCACCAATGCATCATCAAGGAAACCTTCCGTATGTTCCACCCCCATAGCAAGGAGTTAACCCTCCTTATACACAACAAGGAATTAACCCTCCTTACATCCCATATGGCTATTAAGGTCTCGTACCTTCACAATACCCAATCTATAACCAAAACTTGATAGGACAACAAGGTTATTATACATAGGGTTTGCAAACACATGTGCCAAAAACAAAGATGGAACTAAAGCTTGATGCGGTCACCCAAAAAATAGCAGATATGCAGATAGGAAAATAGAAGAATACCTACACCATGTAGGAAATTTGTCCATTCCCATTTGATCATTTCATCACGACACTACCCTTTCCAAAAAAAAATTGAGATACCCAAGTTTGAAAGAAAGTACAAAGGAGTAGGAGATCCTGTAGAACATGTACGAGACTTCTCGGTATCATGTTTGGAGGTGCAAAACAATGATGCCTATCTCATGAGGCTCTTTCCATGTAGCCTTACAGGTCATGCTATAGAGTGGTTCACTCGTCTACAATCTAGAATCAAAACTTTTGATGAGTATTTAATATAGAACAAGATGTCACCATCATGTGTCTCTCCACGATCAAATAGAACCTAGGAGAGTCCTTCACCTCCTAATTTCAAAAATGGAGACACAAAACAAGTCGATGCAAATGGCCCATTCCAGACAAGGAGTTCATTAGATATCATCATGAATATTCTACCCGAAATAAAATATCGGCTCACTATGCTATGTCCTATAGAATTTGAAGAAACAATTGAAAAGAGGTTACATATTGAGAGAGCTCTCATAGCAGGAGGAACTTAAAATACAAACAACTCAAAATACAATCCCTCTAGCTCAAATGAAAAACCCAAAATCTGGGCTAAAAACAAGAACGTTACAAATGATGGAGTGGTAGATGCTAGAGAAGTATGGAACGTACATAACACAAATTAGAAGAAACCACAGGTGGCACAAACAAACTATGGTTCAAACAAAACACAAATCAACCAACTACCTATCCCAAGAATAATCAGGTTGTAAACCAATAGACAAATCAAGGAGGGAAATAAAGGCAATATGATCAACCTAGGAGGCAATTTACTGTATTAGGTGAGTCACTTGAAACTATTATGCATAAACTAGTAAAACATAACCTCATCAAAACAAACGTCTGCCCAAATTATGAGGAACCTAGCTTTAAGACACCATGGTACAATGAGAAATACTTGTGTTATTTCCATATGATCAAAGGAAATACGACTAATAATTGCATGCACCTCAAAATATCATTCAAGACTTAATAGACAAAGGGGAAGTAGATGTTGATCATCGTCTTGGAAAAAAGGACCTAAAAATATACTCAAACCTAATCCATAACCATGGTGAGAGGAACGATAAGGGAAAGGGACAAGAGTACAATAATGCTAATTACACATACGGGGACATTGTTTTGCGAACCCTCTCACAATTTGATGACAATAGAGAAAATGTAGTAACAATTAGAGGAGGAGACAATAATTTCAACGTAACTACCTACCATGGAAGAGTTACAATACAAGGAGCACCTCCCAAACCCACAATCAAGTCACCAAGTGACTAGAACATTGTGGAATAGTTAAAAAAGACACTTGCTCTCATCTCAACCCTAGAATTGTTAGAACTATCACCCACACATAGGGAGATATTGGAAAAAGCTTTGGAAATGTCAGTCCCTAATGACCTTGATCCCAGTCAGTTCCAAGCCATGATTGAAAAAATCACTGCAAGTAATCACTTAGTCTTTTCAAAGAAAGATTTACCATAAAGAACATTCCACAATCAAGCTCTATACATAAAGGTTGGTGTTCATAAAGCCATGGTCAAAAGAGTGTTGGGCAGGTGCATGAATATGGGTAGCCAATTTTTGGACAATTTTTTTAAAAAGTTATGAAAACCCATAACGTGTGCTTGCTCACCGTCAAGATTGCACATGGTTCAATATCAAACAAATTGAACATCTGGGTAATGTTACGTTCTCTCTTAGCTATCCAATGATGTAGTTTTTTTCACTTTCTAACAATGTTAAGCCTTTCATCCATAATTTATTTTGTTTGTATGTCTCTTTTTTGGAAAAAAGAAGTGTTTGGTATTTTTTTCATTATAAATTAACCGCTCATTGAAATTTCAAATAAAGTACAGTTTTAGAAACTAGACTCCATTCTACAAATTTTAAAAAATAAAATAAAATAAATTATTTTCCAAAATTTGTAGGGGTAGCATAGCCAAAATTCTATTTTTCAGGAAGTGTCCACTTCGAAAATTAGTAAAATATCAAATAATTAAAAAATTATCAGAAAAATCGTGCATCAACTAAATATTGTTAGCTAACTTCTGACCGTAGTGATTTTAAAAATAATAAAAAAAAGTACACCATGCTAGGGTTGTACAAGAGTTGCTATGTTATGTTTTTCTAACAAAAACATAACCAATTTGTGTACATCCCTTGTTTGAACCCCTTAATCTCAACCATTTTAAAAATAAATTAGTAGTTTAGAAAGTAGGCTCGAAGCACTTTGATCATTGTTTTTGTTCCATCTCAAAATTTTGACTGTAACTATCCTCAATTTCATGTCCAAGGTCAGTATTTCCTGATTTCAGAAAAAGGTGTCCACTTAAGTCCCCTTTTTGGGAACCATCTTTGTGCACTTACCCTATTGATAGATAATGGTGCAGGTCTAAACATTTATACCTTAAAATTAATAGAATAGTTGGGGTATTTTGATGATGTGATTGAAAAAGGAAAGAGTATCACCATAAGGGCTTATGATGACTTAGAGAGAAATTCTGAAGGAACTGTCAGGTTGCCGGTGCAGATAGGACCAACGGTAATAGAAATGACTTGTCAAGTATTGGATCTTGAGTTACCATAAAACCTACTCCTGGGATGCCCTTGGATCCATGCATTACAAATAGTCCCTTCCACTTTCCATCAATGCCTAAAGTTTCCCCATGAAGGAAAGGAACTAACACTATACGCTGATCTTGAACCTTTCCATTTTTGTGCAAAGTTGGAGGAGAAATACAATAAAATCCAACATGTGCCTATCAATGATATAGCCTTCCATTCCTTTTCTTATTGACCCTTCCATGCTACCATCAAAATCCACTAAAAGCACATCAATTGAACAACCAAAAGTAGAAGCCAAGATCCAAGTACTTGACAAGGGCAACAAGCACTACCATTTTAACCAAGCATTCTGCATTGGCATGCTCTCACCAACACCTAGAGTGTATGGAGGTCCAAAAGAGATCCAAATAGTAAAAATGATAGCCAAACCCTCTATTTTTACTAGATAGGGAGACATGAAAGATGAAATATTTGAGGACCTTTCATCTATGATCTACAAGGAGGACCAAATAGAACCTCAAAATCCACAACCCATTTTAATTGATCCTAACACTAAGGGGTATCAATTAGTCAAAAAAATGGGATACAATGGAATAGGTGGCCTGGGGCTAAACAAATAAGGCCGATCAAAGCCTATCATAGTGGGACAAAGATAGAAGAATATGGGGTTAGGTTATAAATCAAAAGATGTGGTCATTCCAAAAACCAGACGAACATCTTGGAATAAACAAGAAACTTCTGCTAGCATTAAGGCACTAGATATCTACCATGTCATGGAAAAAAAATTACCCATTGAAGATTTATTTGACAACTTTAGAATTGATAGGCTCCCTCTCCAGTACATGGAAACCATTCCCAAAATCTATTACCATTCTGAAATAGACTCTAATGAATATGAATAGGATTCTCTTTCCTTCGTCATAAGATATGATTACCCCGAATCTAGTAATGATGACCTAGATACCTAGTGGGAAAAGTCACCAGAGCCATATTGACCCTTTCACCTACTTCTATAAGCTTTGCAGACCAAGATGATAGTCTCCCACTTTGTTACCCACAAATCATACATTGGGATCAACAACAACATGCACCTATTTTGGATTAATTCCAGAATGATGAGGCCATTGAAGAATTCATGGGACTTCAAACAGACATACTAGCAGGAGATCACAAAGAAGGGTTCATCATGGAACTAGAAAAAGATGCATACTTTGGTGGAAAGATTGAATTTTCCAGTCGCAAAAATGAAAGAAAAACATAAAGACACGATCCCCTAGAGAAAACCACACTGTGGCTCTATCGGATCTAGAAAAGAGAAAAAAAAGGATGCATCCGAAGGTGAAAACCTCCTATAGGCACCCAAAGATGAAGGATTCAATCTCCCTATATCTGAATATCAAGAAAGATTAACACTCCTTGTAGAGGAAAGAAAATCCATAAATATAGGTACAATAGAGGACCCAAAGATAACATACCATGCAACATCACTTGATCTTGAGGAGAAAGCAAATTTCACAACGTTCATCAACAAGAGAAAGATAAAATTTTCCTGGACCTATGTCAACATGCCTGGACTAGATCTAGCATTAGTAGTGCATCATCTAGCTATCATCCCTGGAGCGAAGCCTATCAAACAAAAACTCAAAAAGATGCATCCCTAGATAGCATTATTGGCGAAGGTAGAACTAAAGAAGTTACTAGATGTGGGTTTCATTAGACCCATCGACTATCCACAATGGATATCAAACCTAGTACCCATGTCTAAACCTACTAGGGGCATAAGGATATGTACAAAATTCATGGAATTGAACAAATCTTGTCCAAAAGATGACTTTGCATTACTGAGCATTGACATGATTGTAGATCTAATAGTAGGGAATGATATGCTATATTTGATGGATGGTTTCTCAGGATACAACCAGATAAATATCTCTCCAGATGACCAACACAAAATGGCATGCACTTGTGCTTGGGGAACTTTTTATTGGAATGTAATGATTTTTGGTCTGAAGAATGCAAGAGCAACCTATCAAAGAGCGATGATGACCATATTCCATGACATGCTACACAAAATCATGGAGGACTATGTGGACGACATCCTAGAAAAGTCAATCAAAAGGGTAGATCACTTGAAAAACCTAGCAAAGGTATTTGATTTATTAGAACAATACAATCTAAGACTCAACCCTAAGAAATGTGTGTTCAGAGTAACCTCTGGAAATCTATTAGGGTATATAGTGTCAAGAAGAGGGATAGAGGTGGATCCTACCAAGGTAAAAGCTATAATGGATATTCCTCCAACAAAGATACTCTAACAATTGAGGAGCCTACAAGGGAAGCTACAATCAATCAAGCGATTTATCACACAAATAGCAGAAAAATGTCATCCTTTCACTCATATCCTACACAAGGACATCACCTTCAAATGGGATGGGAGATGTGACCAAGCATTTCATCAAGTCAAGGAGTACCTACTTTCTCCTCCTATACTCATGCCACCAATTCTAGAAAAAGGAGATTATAATTTATGTGTCTACCACACAAGCAACATTGGGAGCTCTCCTAGCACAACTAGATGAAAATAATAAGGAAAGGGCAGTATACTATATCAGTAGAACACTGGTGGGCTGTGAATTGAACTATTCACTCATTGAAAGAGCTAGTCTCTCAGTCATTTTTTCCACACAAAATACGAGACATTATATCTTAAATAGAAAAGTGAAACTGATATCAAAGGTGGACCCACTCAAGTATTTACTAGCAAAAGAAGCCTTAATAGGTTGAATAGCCAAATGGGTGATGATCTTGAGTGAATTTGATATAGAGTACATAGATAGGAGAGCTATAAAGGGACAAGTCATAGAAAAAAATTTGGCCGAAGCACCCATAGATGATCATAAACCTCTCACAGTGGATTTTCCACATGAGAGTGCCTTGATGATAGAACAGACACACTAGTGGAATCTATACTTTGATGGGTCCCATACTCAACATGGTTCAAGAGCATGAATATTATTTCTCACACCACAGGGAGATAGTATACCCAAAGCCTACAAGATTGCATTCCCCTATACAAACAACATTTCAGAGTATGAAGCTCTTATCACGAGGCTCAAAATGGTGATCAAATGAAGGATAAAAGAGCTATGTGTCTTTGGAGACTCCCAACTAGTAATCAAATAGGTGAATGGTGAGTAACAAACAAAATATGAAAAATTACTACCATACAAAAGAATGGTGTATATTTTCAAGGAGTAATTCATCAAAATAAATTTTGAACAGATACCTCAGGTTAATGATAGAGTTGCTGATGCAATGGCCACAATAGGCTCACTACTAGATATTCCTCAAAACGTTCCTAAATATGAATTCATCATGGAACAACTATTCGTTTCTGTATTCAACATCCCAGAATCAGAAATGGTATGTGGTGTTGTTGGTCCTAACTCCCCATGGTACCAACATACTTTTGACTATATCTAGAATGGTATCATACCACCTGACTTAATGACTACTTAGAAGAAAACCTTCACCCATAGGACCTCCCATTTTATGATCTTAGGAGAGACCCTATACCATTTTAGCCTAGATGGTATGTTACTCCGGTGCCTTAACACAAAAGAAGTACAAATGACCTTATAAGAGGCCCACAAAGGTATTTATGGATCCCACTCTAGCGGACCTAACCTAGTCCAAAAGCTACTTAGAGAAGGACACTATCGACCTTCCATGGAGCAACAATACATTCAACATTCTAGAAGGTGTCGTCAATGTCAGCAACACAATGATCTAGTTCATCCACCAACACAAGAGTTGAGACTCATCACAACACCATGGTCTTTTTCGCAATGGGGATTAGACTTGGTAGGTAAGATATCACCCGCTTCATCCAATAGGCATAAATTAATTATCACCACAACATAATACTTCACAAAATGAATAGAGGAAATTCCATTGACCTATATCACTAGAAAACAGATATCAAAATTCATTTTGAATTATCTCATTTGTAGGTATGGAATCCCACAAACAATTGTAACAAACAATGGCACCCCATTCAAGAATTAGGATGTCTAGGAACTCTATTCTAAATTCTCTATCCAACATAGATTTTCTATGCCCTACTATCCTCAAGGAAATGGTTAGGTGGAGGCATCCAATAAAAAAATCCTAAAAAATATTGAAAAAGACTATCAATGATGCCAGCCGTGATTGGCATTTACAACTAAATTCAACCTTATGGGCTTATAAAACCAGCATCTGCACACCTATTGGTGCCACACCTTTTTCCTTGGTCTACGGATCAGAAGCAGTGTTACCTATCAAAATCAAAATCCCCTCATTGCGAATCTCACTAAAAGGCATGGTAAGTAATGAAGAATACATGGTATCTAGATTGAATGAATTAGAGATCCTAGATGAAAGGTGTTTGAGCACATTAAACCATTTTTAGGTTTATCAAAATCGACTCAAACAAAGCTATTAGAAGAGAATCAAAGATAGAAAATTTTAAGTTGGTGACTTGGTCCTCAAGGAGAATCATAAGATACAATTGAATCGAGATGGAAAGGGTAAATTTAAACCTAATTGGTTAGGTCCATTCATCATAACAACAAGTTATGGCTCTGGGGCATATTAGTTGGCTACTCTCGAAGGAGAACCTCTAGTTGAACCGTTGAACAACAACCACCTCAAAACATTCTATACATGAAACACGTCAGAATACCCCAGGAGAAAGGGTAAAAATCTAAAAAAAAGGAAAAAAGAGATAAAAGAAAAAAAATAGTAAAGAGAAATAAAATGTTCTTTGAGTGAAAACCACTTTGTGGTGCTCCTAGAATAGGTACCATAGTTAAAACTTGGTAAACATGTGCTATGTATGAATAAAACATACATTATTAGCTATCAACACTTTTTCACAATGTCCACCCATCCATTTCATGAATCATATGTCCAATCATGGCTTGTCACTGATTAGGGTAAGTCATTTTATTGGGGGCAACTTCTCGAAGCTAATCATGATTTAGATTTGGTAAAAATTCAATCAAGTTCATAAAAAAAAGAAAAGTAAAAAACACTACAAAACAACAAAGATAAAAAACATATAGAAAATATCAAAACAAAAAAACATTGTTGGGTTGTTCCTTCAATCAAACAATCTAAGATATCAACATTTTCTTGAACCTCAAAGCTAGTTCAAGTGAATTTACCACAACATATCCTCTAGACACATAAATAGGATATCATCCATGACATCGATGTTGTTTACCCAAAAATAGTTCATGCTTTGAGTCCAATGGTCAAACTACGTGGTCTCTACGTGTACAACGTAGGAAAGGATTTTTAGCCCCTAAGACCCTAGGTTAGTCCCCTTAGGTTTCCAACATGATTTATTTTACTTAGTCAAAAAATATAAAATCCAAACAAATTCAAAATTGCAAAATCCCAAAAACATTCACAAAATAGAAAAGGTCAAACCAAGTGAACTACGAGCCTCTGCGTAAACAACGTAGGAAATTCTTATCTTTGATGAGCCCCTAAGGCCCTAGGCTAGTCCCCTAAAAACAAAACAAAAACAACATCATAAAAACTTAGAAAAAAATAAAAGGCTTGTCCCATCATCAATGTCCACAATAAAAATTTCAACCATAATAAACAAACCGTCCCAATCAACCTTTGACAAAAAAAACAAAAAAACAAAGAAAACATCAACAACTAGAACTTTCAAGCAATACAAATTGCATAGGAGTTGACTATAAACAGACAAAAACAAGACCAAAGTATCAATTACCTTTATTTTTAAACAAGTTCCAACAACATCCTGAGATATGCCTTAATGGATCCATTCCTATGATAGACATGATCAACAACAGATAATAGCCCCACCCTAAAAAGGTATGGCAAGTGATACTACAACTTTGTTTTTATCTTTTTGTGGTCTTACTTATGTGATTTATTTTATTGAGTCATTCCCAGGATCTCTCAAGGATGTCCATAAGGATTTAGAGAAGAAGAAATGGGGCAATTGAGTGTCATTTCAATTTTCTGTTTGTAAGATATGTTTGTAATATTACCATGGTGAATACTTGCTTTATTGAGTATGGAAGTTGTAGTAAAACGGTTCGTGAAGCAGTTACATGTTAGGTGTTCTATACCTCTCTATGTGACTGGTCTAAAACATTTTTCATGCAATCCCCCCTATATTTTCAACAAAATTTCTGTATGTCTTGTATGAACAAAGATACTCTTTGTTTGTAGAGTCAAAGTCCACGCAATGGATACAAAGTCACCTTGGAAATTCATACCCTGGTGCATCGTATCTATTTTTCTACATCAAAAAGGATTGTTCAAACAATGAAGTATCTAAAGTGAAGCAAAGTCACATCATCAATTCTATCCATCATCATATTTCTACTAACTAACATACATCATCATATTTCTTCTAATTAACATCATTTTTTCCATCTATCATCATAATTCTTCTAAATTAACAATCATCCTGCATAGCACATCGTCATTACCATATCCATTCTATATCCACAAATGTTATCAAAATATATCATGATGATAATAAACTAATTAAATACATCATGAATCATGTATGGGGCATTCATTTATCAACATCCATCATCATAAAATGAGACAAAGTATGATTCCTACATCTACATCATATCCATACATTAGAAAAGCACAAAAACACAAATAAATATACATCATCTATATCACCATCACATAAACATACAATGAGGCTGAAATGAAGAAGGTATATCTCATATATTTATCATCATCATCAAAAAAGAATATGTCATAAGTACATCCACAATGACACAAGTGTGATAGGAAAGTATAAAAATTATAACATATATAAGAGGTCTTGACTGGACCAATGAATATGTATAACATACATGTCTACAAAATTCCTCTGTACCATGAAACAACATGAAGATCAGGTATCAAAAATGGTAAAACCCCAGTAGGATGGATAGAAAACTATTGAAAACCAAAATGATCAGGCTTTCTTACAGAATGATCACCTACACCGGCACGAACACTACTACTGTCGTCACTCATAGCACTAGGCTCCCCAAACCGTGGATGCTGAGAGGCCCTAAGAACAGTAGCATCATATAAAGTTTGATAATAGGTAGATGCTTGTAGATACCTATCTCGCTCTTCTTGCATACCATCATGCTCTATCTGGAGAGTATCTCTCTTTGCTATCAGTAACAGTACTTGAGCCTCTCCAACATTTCGTCTACCAATATCACTCTCCCGATCTTCCCAAAGAGAATCTCTCTCTGTTGTTAGTAATACTACTTGAGCCTCTATCATATGTAGTGTACCAAATGCACTATCTTGCTCAACCCTCATAGTATCTTGTTCAACCCTCAAAGTATCTACCAAGGCCTCTACGGCCTGTCACCACGCAACCTCTACATCTATGGCCAAAGTCATCTAAGCTAGCAACAAATCAGCATCCCTAGCTGGTGGAGGAGGATCTAGAACTTTTCTTTGACCTTGTGCATGAGGCACCCACTCATCCTGAATATCCTCTACCTCATCACGTCAAGCTTGACCCAACTGCTTTGTCAGAACCTCAACACGTTGTCGCTCATCGTGATGAACTGTGATGCCAACTCTTCCCACAATAGGACCACCTCTAGGATTAGTAATCCTCAAAGGCCTATGTTGTGTCCACCACTCCTCATAGTCATGAGTAGTACCCATATCTGCCACTCCAATTGACCAACCCTAACCAATTACGGAAAGTGCTAAAAACTTGGCAGTAACAATATATGCATCAACCTAGATACCCCATATATAGACCTCCTAATAAGTTTGACCAAACCGAGCCTCATAAGCATCAGGAATCTGCCCTTGTCTCTCACCAAATTGATGACAAACTCGATCGGGTAGATAAGACTTTATCATGGATGATGAATGACTAAGCAACCAACAAGTCTATTAGCAATACACAAGTTGATCTACATCCTCTGGCCAAACCTTACAGCTCATGTAAGGTCTCCATACAAAACTAGGCATCTCATCAAACACATGACACCAATAATGCAGATCCCCAGGAAAAGTGTAGTGCATAAAATCCCCATAATGATAACAATATGGATCACCCAGAGAATGATCTTGAATCCCATTAGGACGAGTCATTGCAATATGCTCCCACGCCCAAACATGAAAAGGGATACACCTGTAAACAATGACCTCCTACCCTGATATACCACCTCATGCATATCTTGGTAAAGGTGGGTAAGCAAAAAAGCACCCTAGGCATATCTCATACCATGCTCAAGCATACTCTCAATACATACACCCTAGCCCACTACAAACTATTGACCTCGTCTATCAGGAATAACTAATCCTGATACCAAGCTGAAAAGGACAAGAATGATAGGGTTTGTGCTATCTTCAAAATCAGATAAATCAATCTCTACATCACAAGCATCCACACCTAATAATCACTTCATAGCATGAGCACCTCAACAAATCTAGTACGTAACAATCTTGCCATGAATAGGAAGACGAAGAATCCTCCACACATCCTCCAGAGTAATGCTTGCCTCCCCTGTAGGCAAATGAAAAGAGGATGTCTCAGAGTGCCACCTATCCATGAGAGTGGTCAACATTGTCATATAAGTTCTAATAGGAGGCATGTAACAGATAGGATACAAACCCACTACATCAAGAAAGTATTGCTCCAATACACCGAATTGGGAAATAGGATCAAACAAGTGACAAGGAAATCTCTCTCTCATCATGAGCAGTGAGAGATTCACCTGCAAGTGACATAAACCAAGATGTTAGGGTTTCACTCTAAACAAGAAAAGAAACATAAAATGACACATGCTAGATGGAAAACATGTATGACACTAAACAGACACAAGCTAGGGTTTACAACACAAGCATGGTAATAAAATGGTTCTTAATGAAAAATGAACATAAGCCAGGGTTTCACTCTAAACAAGCAAAGAAACATAAAACAAAACATGCTAGATGAAAAACAATATGTATGATGCTAAATGAACAAAATCTAGGGTTTACAACACGAGAATGGTAACAAAATGATGCTTAACGAAAAAAAAACATAAAATAGGGTTTCAATCTAAACAAGTGAAGCAACATAAAATGACACTTGCTAGGTAAAAAATGACAGTTGAGATGATAAACATACACAAGCTAGGGTTTTAGAACACAAACATGATGATAAACAACATTCATGATGGTAAACAAACACATGCTAGGATTTAGAACAAAGCTAAGAGAAAAATGATGGACACAAAGTTAATTACCAGATTCCAGGACAAATGCTCAATAAAAGATAGACAAAAGTGCCATTTTAGGACAAAAGCATAGTTTTAGGACAATTGCACAAAAAATTGAGTGTAGTTTCTTGACAAGTGCATAGTTTTAGGACAATTGCACAATTTTTAGATAATTGTGTAGTTTCTAAACAACTGTTCAAAACAAATGCACCAGTTTTGAACAAATGCACAAGTTTTGAATAGAAACACCAAAAAAACCTAAAAAATGTGCCAAAACCGAGACAAATTCACTAAAACCTCAAAAACAACGCATTTGTCTGATAGGACTTTAGACACACAAAATGAGAATGAAAACATGATGAAAGTGAAAGACAAAAAGGTACATACTGGGGCACCGATGCCTGAAGGCCATCTATACTCTTGAACGAGCTCAAAATGATGTGGGGCAACCTAAAATATTGACATTCTTCCTCAACAACTGACAAAATGTGGAATCTAGAGACAAGAATTAGCAAAAGGAACCAAGCACAAATGATCCAATTTGAAAAAAAACTGCCTATATAACACCTCAAGGAAGCTCTAATTTCATCTAAGAAACCCTAATTACACTTAGGAAATCTTCCTACTTACAAATTAGAAGCTTTGAACGAGAAACAATGCACATTAACATAGAATATTTCATCTGAAAACATCAAAACGACAATACAAAAGTGTTAAGAGCATGACCTCAAAGCTTGAAAATTTTGGTCAACCTCTCGAGGGGGTAGCACAAAGTACTACCATCATTCCACCAAAAATTGGGGCATAAAATTTTTTCAAAAAAAAAACTTAATCTTTGAAACAAAGCAACCAATACTTTGTATCAAAGAGGGCAAAAATGTAGACATGTAAAATTGACTTGACACCTATCACACAACTTCGAACGACATCAAACAATACTAAATGACATCAAACAGAACTGAACAACATTGAACAACCTCAAACAACATCAAACGATATGGAACATCATCTCTGATCATCTCAGAATGACTTAGAATCATCTCGTAACATCTCAAAATGACTCAGAATCATCTCGTAACACTTTGAAATAACTTGGAATAATCTCGTAACACTTTAGAATGACTCAGAATCATCCCATAACATCTCAGAATGACTTAGAATCATCTCATAACACTTCAGAATGACTCAGAATCATCCCATAACACTTTGGAATGACTCGGAATCATCCCGTAACACTTCAGAATGACTTGAAATCATCTCGTAACACTTTGAAATGACTCAAAATTATTTTAGAACACTTTGGAATGAATCAAAATCATCCTGTAACACTTCAGAATGACTTGGAATCATCTCGTAATACTTCAGAATAAGTCAAAATCATCCCATAACACTTCAGAATGACTCAAAATCATCTTCTTACACTCTAAAATGACTCAGAATCATTTTGTAACACTTCATAATGACTCATAATCGTCCCATAACACTTCATAATGACTTGGAATCATCCCATAACACTTCATAATGACTCAGAATCATCTTGTAACACTTCAGAATGACTCAAAATCATCCTATAACACTTCAAAATTACTCAAAATCATCCCATAACACCTCATAATAACTCAGAATTATCCCATAACGTCTCAAATCATCTCAAAATCACCTTGAAATAGTTCAGAACCATCCCTCAATATCTGAGATCGTCTTGAATCATCTCATAATCATCCCAAAACATCTCAGAATTATCCTGTAATATCTCAGATCATCTCGAAATCATACCAGAACGTTCTCGCATCACACCACATCAAAATGACATCAAAAATCCTAATTCCTCTATTAATTGAATAATACAACATTATTTAATTAATTCACTTTTTCATCATTTCAAACAAATTTAATAAATTTCATTTATTTAATAAAGTCCTAAAAACCCTAATCCCTCTATTAATTAAATAAAACAACATTATTGGATTAATTCACATTTCATCATTTCGACCAATTAAATAAATCTTATTTATTTAATAAAGTCCTAACCCCACCTTATTTCATCCTGATTAATTAAATAACGCTAATTATTTAATTACATCACTAAATCATCTTATTCCCCTAAGTGGATTAAATTATTAAATAATAATTTAATTACGACACTTTCTCTCTAAAATTTGAATAATTAAATCAAACTATTCTAATCAATTATCAAAAATCAAATAAAAAATTAATGCAACTTTGTTTGCAAAAGTCAAACTTGATTTACACATTCAAACTCCAAAAAGGAACTAATTAATTAAACCAATTAATTCATATTCCTCACCCACTTTCTGATTGAGAAAATTATGATTGCCGACTAAGCAATCTAATTTGTTAACTAATCAATCTATTAAATAAAACATCACAATCCTGACTGATCAATCTATTTTGTTAACTGATCAATCACATCCCTAATTGGCCAATCTATTTCCCAATCACACAAATTGTGTAATCAACTTTGCATATTTCTCTCATGTCTAAATCTTCTCAACACACTCTGACCATTGATCTGGATATTCTTCAAAATGATCTTGATCGTCCATTTCAAATATCATTTTCTATATAACAAACCTCTCTCCTCACAAAAAAGGATCGGAGAATTAACATACATTGAGCAATGAAGTGTTGTCAAGATCATCCTTGAGAGATCTTCATCCATTTTCTTCGATCAACCAAACACAACAAGCATTCATCCACACTTTGCACACAAAGTTTGGAGGCTTCGTTTTGATAAGAACAATCCAACAACAAGAAAATACACTCTGCTACAAGATGGTAAAGGCTATCTTTTGTTCTCATTTGGTAATTAGTAGGTTCATTATCACACTTGCAATAGAATAGTTTCAATTTCGTATGTGTAGGAGTTTCTAGATCTTAGATTTAAGCATTTTGGCTGTAGATTAGATTTGTTCATTAGATTTCTTTAATGTCCCTATTGGATCATTAATCTAATGTCCTTCTTCCCCCTCACATATAAAAATACATAGAAATAATAACAAGAACAATTTTAATGTGGTTCACCCAAACTCAGGGTACATCCACCACCAGAGAGTCCAATATTATTATCCAACAAATTGAACCGATTACAACCAACAATCCTTGCAACTCAATACCGTTGCAAATGCTAAAATACAATATCAATGAAAACCCTAACCCTTAGCCATTTTTATCAAGACTTATGTCGGTTATAAAATAGGATTTTTTTTTTTATGTCGGCCAAAAGAGAAATAACTCCTGACACCTTTATAAAATAATAAGTCATTTGAGGTTTCAGGGGCGTTGCCCCTTGACCCCATCTTGGGGGTGCTATCCCCAAACCCCTTTTTAAATCATTTGGAGGGAAACCACATCAATAAAAGTGGGGAAAATTTAACCTTTGAGTATGATTAAGCTCCTTATGACATCTTTTATATGGCACCAGCTTGTCATCCTTTGTTTAATACTCATCATTTAATTGCCTGATTACTAGTTGAGAGTCTCCATAGACCTATAGTTATTTTTATCCTCCATTCGATGGCCATTTTGAGTCCTGTGATTAGTGCTTCATATTCCAAGATGTTATTTGTTCATAAGAAATAAATTCTATAAGCCTTAAGTATACTATCTCTCTGTGGCATGAGAAATAAGATACTTGCTCCTGAGCCATGTTGAGTATGGGACCTGTCAAAGTATAAGATCCACTAGCTTGTCTGTTTTGTTAGCAATATGATTTCATCTAGGAAGTCTTTTGTCAGAGGTTGGTGATCTTCCATTGGTGCTTCTTCTAGTTGATCTGCTATGATCTATCCTTTGATGGATTTCTTATCTACGTACTCTATGTCAAATTCACTCAATATCATCACCCATTTGGCAATATTTCTTGTTAGAGCTTCTTTTGCTAATGTGTACTTTAGTGGATCTACTTTTGATATCAACTTTACTTATCTATTCAAAATGTAGTGTCTCAAATTTTGTGCCACAAATATGATAGATAGACACACTCTTTCTATGGGTGAATATTTCATTTCGTAGCCCACCAGTGTTCGACTAATATAGTAGACCACTCTTTCCTTGTTATTATCATCCAGCTGTGCTAGGAGAGCTCCTAATGCTACTTGTGTTGTAGACACATAGATTATCATTGATTTTTCTAGGATATGTGGCATTAATACTGGAGGAGTGAGTAGATAATCCTTGAATTTTTGGAATGCTTGATCACATCTGCCATCCCATTTGAATGTGATGTATTTATGTAGTAGATGGGTAAAAGGATGACACTTGTCTGCTAATTACATGATGAATCACTTGATGGATTGTAGTTTCCCTTGTAGACTTCCTAGCTTCTTCAATGCCTTGGGAGGAGGCATTTATAATATGGATTTTACCTTTGCAAGATCCTCTTTGATGCCTCTTCTTGATACTATGTACCCTAGCAGTTTCCCAGATGTTACTCCGAACACATGCTTTTTCAGATTGAGCCTTAAGTTATACTATTCGATCCTATCAAACACTTTTGGAAGGTCGGTCAAATGGTCTTCTCTTTTGATGGAATTCACTAGTATGTCATCCACATAATCTTCCATAGTTGTATGCAATATATCATGAAATATTATAGTCATTGCTCACTGATAGGTTGCCCCTACATTATTTATACCAAATGGCATGAAATTCCAGCAAAAGGTCCCTCATGCACAAGTGAATGCTATTTTATGTTGATCATCAAGAGATATCTTTATCTGATTATATCCGAAGAATCTGTCCATTAGTGAAAACATTTCATGCCCTGTCATTAGATCTATGATCATATCAATTCTTAGAAGAGGGAAGTCATCTTTTGGGAAAACCTTGTTTAGATCTCAAAAGTCTATGTAGATTCTTATGCCCCTAGTGGGATTTTATATTGGTACTATATTTGATATCCATTTAGGATAATCAATTGGTTTGATGAAGCCCACATCTAGTAGTTTCTTTAGTTCTACTTTCACCAAAAGTGCTATCTGGGGATGCATCTTTTGTAGCTTCTGCTTGATGGGTTTAGCTCTAGAAAATATGGCTAGGTGGTGTATGACCAATGTTGGATCTAGCCTTAGCATGTTTGTATATTTCCATGTGAAGTTTATCTTTCTTTCATTGATGAATGCTGAGAAGTTCACCTTTTCTTTAGGATCAAGTGATGATACATAGTATGTGATCTTGGGTGTTTCTATTGTGCCAAAATTGATGGGCTAAAATTCTTCAATTGGGAGTGTCGACTTCTCTTGATACTCAAAAATAGGAATATTGAATCCTCCATCTTTAGGCACCTCAACGAGGTTTTCACCCTTATATTCATCCTTTATTTTTCTCTTTTTAGGATTTGATAGAGCCACATCGTGGTTGTCCCTAGGGGATCTCATTTTTATTTTTAAATTGTCCTTTTCAATTTTGCAACTAGAGGACACAATATCCCTTCTAAAATATGCTTTCTATTCGAGTTCCATGACAAACCCTGCTTTATGATCTCTTGATGGTATATTGGTTTGAAGCCCCATAAACTTTGCAATAGATTCATCATTTTGGAATTGATCCAAAACAAGCATATGATGTTGTTGGTCCCAATCTATTAATTGGGGGTAGCAGAGGGGTAGGTTGTCATCGTTATATATAAATCTTAATTTTTTTTTTGAAATGGTCAATATAGCTTTGGCATCATTCTCCCATTGAGTATCTAGGTCATCGTTGCTAGAAGTGAGGGAATCCCATTCATAGACGTTGGAGTTTGTTTCATAAGTATAATATTTGAGTATAGGTTTTCTAGGTTGGGTAGGGACTATACTTATACTAAATATTTCAAATAAGTCCTCAATTGGTAAGTCATTTTTTATATGATGGTAGGTATTCAATGCCTTAACATCAGTATAAGGATCTCCTTTCTCAAAAGAGGCACATCTAGTGTTTGGAGTAACCACGTCTATCTAACTACAACCTAATCCCATGTTCTTCTTTCTTTGTTCCACTATAATAGGTTCCCATCTTCCCTATTTGTGTCACTAGCTAGTTGATACCCTTTACTACTAGGATAAATAGTAAGGGGTTGTAGTTGTTTTGGTTCTTCTTGTTCTTCTTTGTAGATAATTGATGAGAGGTCATCTTTGAATATTTCCTCATCCTTCATATCTCCCCACTTGGTAAAGATTGTGGGTTTGAATACCATTGTTATTGCATGAACATGTTTGATCTCCTTTGTCCCTCCATAAACCTTGTGTGTTGGGGGAATCATTCCAATACAAAAGGCTTGATTGAAATGATAGTTTCCATTACCTTTGTCAAGTACTTGAATCTTGGATCATATTTTGGTTGCTCACTTGATAGGGGTTTAACTGAAGTTGATGGTAGTGTTGAGGGGTCAACATATGAGAAGGAGAATGATATATCATTACTAGGAATTCACTGAATTTTATTATATTTCTCCTCCAATTTGGTATAGTAGTGGAACGGTTTAGGATCAACGTATAATGTAATCTCCTTTCCTTCATGGGGAAATTTTAGGCAGTGGTGGAATATCAAAGGAACTAATTATAGTGCATGAATCCATGGGCGTCCTAGAAGAAGGTTATATGGTATCTCAAGGTCAACTACTTGACATATTTCTATTGTTGTTGGTCCTATCTATACGATAAGATTGATTGTCCCTTCTGAATTTCTTTCAAGGTCATCATAAGCCCTTATAGTGATGCTTTTTCCCTTATCAATTACATCATCAGAATACCCCAATTGTTTAACAAATTTCAAGGTACAAATGTTTGGACCTGCACCATTATCTATCAATACTCTTTTGACCTTATGTTTGTGGAAACCAACCTCTATATAGAGGGCTTGGTTGTGGAATGATTTATTTGGAAGGTCTTTCTTAGAAAAGAATAAATGATGAGTGGACATGATTTTTCCACCCATGGCTTGAAACTGATCAGGATTGAGTTCATCACCAATGTTTCCAAAGATTTCTCTAGTATATATTTATGTGTAGGTGATAATTTCAACAACTCTAGGATGAAGATCAAAGTGGGGGTATTCTTCAGTTTTTCCACAATACTATAGTCATTGGATGACTTAGTTGTGGGTTTAGGTGGGGCTCCTTGTATTGCAACTTTCCCTCAATGATTAGTTACATTAAATTTGAGGTCCATGCCTCGTATAGCTAACACATTGACCCTAGTATCATCTACTTGGGAGATGGTACCTAGGACGGTGTCACCATAGGTGTAGTTGACACTATGATAGTCTTGTTATTTCCCTTTGTCATTTTTCTTTACATTATTAAGAATTGGATTTGTGTATATTTAGAGGTATTTTTTTCTAGGACGATTTTCTATATCAACTTCTACCTTGTCGATGAAGTCTTGAACTATATGTTTAAGTCTCATGTAGTTATTCATCATATGTCCCTTGATCTTTTGGAACTCACATAAGTCCTTTTCATTGTATCATGGTGTTTTAAAACTCAGATCTTCATAGTTTGTGTGCTCGTTGACTTGGATGAGGTTTTTTTGAACTAATTTTCACATGATTGTCTCAAGTGTTTGTCCTAATTGAGTAACTTTCCTCCTTGGTTGGTTGTATTGTCTTTTTTGTCCTCCTTGATTTGTATGTTGGTTATTCAATTGATTATTTTGAGGATACTTGAGTTGATTGTTTTGTATGTTGTTGGGAGAATAGCTTGTTTGTGTAACTTGGGATTTGTTTTAAGGTCCATTGGGATTTTGCACATTCCATACAACTCTAGCATAAACTACTCCATCATTGGTAACATTTTTGTTCTTGGCCCAAATCTTGGGTTTGTCATTTGAACTATAAGGGTTGTGTTTTGAGTTGTTTAGTTTAATGACTCCCCTTTCTATGGGAGCTCTTTCAATGCGTAGTCCATTTTCAATAGTCTCTTTGAAGTTATTGGGGCATAACTTGGTGAGTTGGTAATTTATTTCTGCTTGGACATTGGAAACAAATATATCCACCAGTTCTTTGTCGGGAATAGGCCATTTACACCTACTAGCTTTATATCTCCATATTTGTAGGTAGGATGTAAAGGATTCCCTTTGGATTTGTTTAATCTTGTATAGATTGGTGATGGTGACATCCTATTATATGTTGAACAAGAAGTGGTTCACAAAATTGTTAGTCAATTCATCAAAACTCTTAATACTTGGTGGTAGATGGGAGAACCATTCCATAGTGTGCTCAGTAAGACTACGTGGAAAAAGTATCATTAGGTAGGAATCATTGTTTTACACTTCCATGCAAGCTACAGAGAAGTCTTGCACATGTTCTAACGAATTTCCTTTTCCCTTATACTTGTCAAATTTTAGTATTTTGAAATTTTTCTGAAAGGGAAGCATAGTAATAGAGTGATTAAAATGTAACATACATATATCCTATAAGGTGTAGGTCTTCTTTTGTTTTCCAATCTGGATGTCTAATATCTTTTGATTTAGGGCTTGTAGTTGCATGATTGCCTCTATGTTTGGTACATTTGTTTGTGGACCTTGTGTGTTGTAGCCTTGTTGTCTCACAATCTTCGTTTGGTCATAGGTTGGGTATGGTGGAGGTATAGGATCTTGGTAACTATGTTGGGTGGAAGGAGGGTTAAGTACTTGTTGTATGAAAGGAGGATTAAGTCCTTGTTGAATGGAAGGAGGATTAAGTCCTTGTTGAATGTAAGGAGGGTTAATTCCTTATATGGAAGGAGGATTAAGTCCTTGTTGAATGTAAGGAGGGTTAACTCCTTATATGGAAGGAGGATTAAGTCCTTGTTGAATGTAAGAATGGTTAAGTCCTTGTTGTATGGAAGGAGGATTAAGTCCTTGTTGTATGGAAGGAGGACTAAGTCCTTGTTGATTTTATTGAAGAGGGGTAATTTGATAGTGTGTTGGTGGTACACCTTGTTGTCGTTTCTTCTATTGAAGGGCACCCTGGTAGTGCATTGGTGGTACAACTTATTGTTGGGACAAATAGTTTTGAAGGTCACCCTGGTAGGGAATTGGTGGTACACCTTGTTGTTGGGATGAATTATATTGAAGGTTACCCTGGTATTGCATAAATGGTACACCTTGTTTATGGAACGATTTTTTTTGAAGGTTACCCTAGTAATGCGTTGGTGGTACACCTTATTAATGGGATGAATTACTTTTAAGGTTACCCTGGTAATGTGTTGGTGGTACACCTTTTTGGATTGGAATATTGGTTGAAGGATCAATATATGATGCATTTTATGGTATGTATTGTCCTTGTGGTGGGATGTTACCTTGTTGTTCAATTGTTGGAAAATTTCCCATGTTTTGTATATTGTTGTTTTGTGGCATGTATTGAGTTGGACCTCCTTGATATTGTTGGGCCATTTCTTCTTGCTCGACATGGGATGGTTTCCTAAACAAACAGTTATCCATTGGTTGTTTAGGTTGATCATTGCTTTGGGAGAAGATTGGTGGCATGTTCGGATTCTCCACTAGTTTGGGTATCTTTCTCAAAACTGATTTATCCCCTAAGAGAATGAGGCTAGGATCCTTAAGACCTTACACATTAAATTATATAGGTATTTTAGCACCACTTTGTGCTAATTTGAAGAAGTAGACATTAGAATCCTTTCTTAGAAATTTGTCCATCAGTTTAAGTACCTTCAGATTATTGGAGTGTTGAAATAATTATTCCTCATCTATTTCTTCCTCACTATCCACCTCTTCTATGACCATGTCCTTGGGATTTTGATTTGACCTATCCAAAATTTATTGTTTTCTATGGATTAATTCCTCCTCACTTGGTGGTTGGTTTGATGTTGCTTTGAATGTTGGTTCCTTTCAAGGAGTTATAAGGTCACTTGGTCTATAACCCCATGGGTCACTTTTGTCATTCATGGTGTTTGTCAGGGGCACACTAGAGCTACTTTTGTTTGCCTCTATATTTTTTCTATGCTCAAATCATGTGGTTTTCATACACAAGTGCTAAGATTTTGTCGAAGTTGGTGATTTCTAACTTAATGTTTAGGGATTTTTTGTTAATTTTGAGTGTTTTTGGGATTTTCTATTTTTTGGAAGGATGGTATCTACTGCCACATAGGAGGTGGTAATACGGGCCTTTTGGTCACAAAATCTTCTTTTCATTCCTCTTTTTCTAGGATATTAGCCATGTTTCTCCACTAGGTTGGTGTTTTCTTTCTCTCAAATACAAAGCTTCTCAAACTACTAATGATGTATGATTGTTCACCTTCAATTCATGTGAGGTTTGGTTGTATGATAGGTGCCTTAAGATTTGGTTGTTGAACTAGAGTAGTTGGATGCAAAATGGTCATAAAGTGAATGATGAAGGTGTTGTTGTTTTGATATGGTTTTCGTGATACTCAAGACCCTAAAATTTGAGTGATGTTTTGGATGTCCTGGAAATGATGCTATTTTTGGGATTCAAAATGTTGAAAACTTGGATTGATATTTCACTTCATTTTTCTAGAGGATATGTTGTGAAGAATCTACTTGAACTAGTCTTGAGGTTCAAGCAAATGTTGATATCTTAGAATTTTGAGTGAAGGAATAATCCAAGGTTGAGTTTTGATTTTGAATCCTAAAACTAGGTTGGTGTGTTTGATTTTTTTGCAACTGGATGATTTGGATTGATGTAGATTTATGACATGTTTTTAGAGGTCTATCTATTTCATTCTAAAAAAGGTTTGTAATCAGTTTAGGATTATATTCTAACTTTGACCAAAAAATAAGGCAAAAGTGACAATCTTAGCACAATAGCGGTAATTTTTGTCAAAAGTGGCCAAATTTATGTTAATAACTATCAAGTCTGAAAGACAAATACAATAGGATTTCTCAAAAGTGGCCTCTATTTGTAACCTTTCTAACTAGTGAGCGATGAGTGAAAAAGTGCTAGTTTTGGACAAAAGAAGCCATATTTGAATCAACTGCGGGAGAACAAATAGATCAAGTGTGGTACTATTAGGATCAACTACGACTAGTTTATGCCATCCATGGTAGGATTTCTCAAAAGTGACAAGTTTTTGAAATTCACTGTAAAAAACCAGAGATAAATAACAACCTATTTTTGATCAATTGCAATGAGATTTTGTCAATAGCAACAGAAACAAAAGCAATAGTGGTTTTTTGTGGAAGTTTATTTTCTAGTTTTTGTGTTGGAAACAATTTTGGATAAATTTGCAGATTTTGATGTTTCATTTTGATCTAATTTTTTTTTGAGAACTTCTGGCAAGTGATAATACAACACAACAATTGAAAACTATTTGACCTTAAATGTCTATAGCTTAAACAAGTCTCTTTCTACAAAAGCTCAAAGCTTGTGAAAGTACAAATACTAAAGCCATAGTTTCCAATGTTAACTTTGTTCTTAATGTGACTTGAAATATAAGCCTAAATATTCAAAAACCTTTACAGATATTTGTTTAAGATATCTTTTAAGGAGTGCAAATATAGGGCTCTTTTCAAGTGGTATTCACACTAAGTCCAAAGGGTTTGAGTTTTGATAACCATGTTTAATGCATGTTTTGATGTGTTCATTTTAAATCAAGCATAGTTTTTTATGTCCAAAGTAACTGAGGATTTTTGGAAAGTTTGTTAAAATAATTTACACCCTAGGGATAGACACGTTTTTTAGATGGGCTTACCTTATGCCCCAAAGGGATGATTTTACATGCAACTTATGAAGAGTGTTTTAATCTCAACCATAAGTCGGACTTGGTAAGTAAATTCTCAGAAGTAAATTCCGATGCACCACTTTCAAAGAATATTTTGGCTAAAAGGGTGGCCTCTAATATATTGGTTCCGAGTCAATCTCAAGGGATTCAACGCTTTGCTAACATATAGCAAGCGACTTAAGGCTTTAACCAACTTACTCGGGGCTCTATATACACAATGGTACATCCCAATTTTTGAATAACACTAATGACAAATTAATCATTGATTAAGTCATTTGGCATTGAGCCTGGACCGTTTATATAGCAGCCTGAGTGAAAAACCACTTTGATTCACCTTTGAGTTCGAAACTTAAAATACTTTTCGTCATCCAAGATCTCCAAAACAGGATAGACACTTAGTTTTCCAAACAAGAAAGACACAACATACAATTCATTGCAATATTATTTTTAAGCCCCTCAAGCAGCGCTATCCAAAAAATAAATGAAGTGTAAACAAGATAGAAATTTGTTTTTATGTGCACCAATTTGAAGTGTTATGGATTTCAAACAAATAGATAGCAATATGCAAGTCAAAATGTATTTGTCTAGTTTTAAGCACCAACTTGAGTTTTGCTAATAACCTTCTCTTAATGTGGTCAACAAAATAAACTTGTTCATTTCAACATAATGAAAGCATTGGTCCAAAGACAACATTCCATTTTTATGAGCACCAAAATTGAAGTGTTGTTCTAATCTATTAAATATTTTGAAAGTTATTTTTAGAACACCAAAATGAAAGCATGTAACTTTGTGGGGTTCATTTTTATATCACAAAATTGAAAGATGTTTTGAAATAGAAATATTTTAAAATTTATTTTTAAAACACCAAATCAAAAGCATGCAAGTTGTGGGGTTCATTTTTATATCACCAAATCGAAAGATGTTCTAAACTAGAAATCTTTTTCAAAGTTCTTTTTAAAGCACCAAATTGAAAGATGTTTTAAACTAGAAATATTTTTGAAGGTTATTTTTAAAGCACCAAATTGATAAATTTTCCTAAACTAGAAAGATTTTTGAAAAGTTTGACTTGGACCGTTCAGCTTCTTTGCAATAAAATTGTTAATTTTTTTTTTATGTAAAATGTATCATACCCCTACAATAGCTGCACAAAAAAAGTCAACAAACACAAAACATCTAAAAAAAGCACCCTTTAGCATTAGAAATGAATAAAAGTACTTGCAGATTTAAATCAAAAAATACACAGAGCAAAAGCATAACTTTTAATCAAAAGCGACCCTATTATTTTTAGCAAATGCGGTTAGAAAATTCAAAAGCACCCATGTCATCAGCAACTACGGTCCAAATTTTAAAAAGTGGCCCTATTTCCAAAGCAAAGGCAGTCAAAAAATTCAAAAGCGGTTGAAAAAAGGCAACTGCGGTAGAAACAAAGGAGCAACCATGTGAATCTCTTGTAGCTTTTGCATGAAATGTTTTCAAGTAAATTTCAAAAAATGACTGATATGTACTGGAACCTACAACTACTCAATTAAAACTCATAAAAATGTTAGTGTTAAGGACCTTGGTCTCATCGGGAATGCCAGAATGTGTAAGGGGGAAATCGATGAAGTGTGAGGAAACTAAACATGAATGAATTGAACTAATCTAGTTCAAATGAAAGATTTAGATTCATACCCATTACTCACAAAATGAAACTATGAAGAAATGAAATCAAACAATGCAATCAAAGAAGAGAACATAAATTGAATTCATAAAACATAGCGTTACCATATCATGTCAAGGTGTATTAGCAATGATGTTGGATTGTTGTATCAATGTGAATCCTCCATTTATGCATTGAAAAAGCTTCAAATGTGTGTGTGTTAATTGAAAATGTGTATCAAAGTTCTTTAAGAAATCAATTGTAATTTTAGCATTACTTCGTTGTGCAAAAGATGTTAATTCTCTGATCGTTTTTGATGATGAAGATGATTGTTATATAGATTTTGTGTTTTGAAATGAATGATTGAGATCGTGTAGTAGAATATCCTGATCAATGATTGAGAATCGTTGAGAGGAATTAGATGGGAAGAATCAATGGATTTTGATTACGTGATTGATGAAATAAATTCGAGTGTTAAGTGGAATTGAGAAAATCAAGTTGATCGTTTAGTGGGATTGAATAACATATGAAGAAATTAGGAAATAGATGAATCAGTAGCCAATTAGAGTGAGCAATTGGGGATCGTAATTTGCTCAATCATGAAAGTGGGTGAGGGTAATTAATTAATTGAATTAATTAATTAATCTTTTTGATTTGAATGTGTAAATCATGTTTGAATTTTACAAAAAAATTTGCATTTGTTTTTTTGACCTCTTTGAATGATGTTTTGAATAATTAATTCAATTGTTCATGTTTAGGGGGAAGTGATTTAATTAAACTATTAATTGGTACAAATTTAATTGATTTGAGGGAATATGATAAATTAGTGACATAATTAAATAATTGATGTTATTTAATTAATCAGGAAGAATAAAGCTAGATTAATAGTATTAAATAAATGAAATTTATTTAATTAGTCAAAAGTGATAAAATAGTGAATTAATTAAATAATGTAATATTATTCAATTAATAAAAGAAATTAGGGTTTTTGATGAAAATGATGTGAAGTGCAATGATATTAGATGATAATGATGTCCATGATGAGAAAATTTCGTTTAGGATGTGGGATAAGTCTTAGGTCATTTTTATATGTCTACATTAATATTCTCATCTCTATTCTCTAATGAGAGATACATTCCATCACTATAATGAATTCTTTGGTTGTTTTGATTATGTAGTGAAGGTCATACTATAATCAACTCCTACAAGTCATTAATATTCGCATAAGTAATCATAGACATAAAATTATTATTTAATTATTATTAATTACATATATTCATCACAAACAATGTTGTTATTATTATTTATATTAATATTGTTATGAATGTAATTAATAATATATAAATAATTTAGGATAGCAATTTCAATGATAGGGATGTTAGGGTGAGACTGGTGTTAATAATATTACTAACGCATGTAGTTTTTGGATACAACCATGTAATATTTGATTTGTATCAATGTTTTGAGTCACACTCCATGACCCATCATTCAGATAGTAGAGAGCTAGAGGATGCAAAATGAATCTTCTCTAGCTCTCTATTATCTTGACGATGGATCAAAAAGTGTGATTCAAAATGTTGATGCAAAACAAATCTTACAAAATTGTATCCAAAAACTACATACACCAATTATCATAAATTGTGATAATTTAATATCTTTTAAATAGGGTAATTCTATTTTGGTGGATTGATAAGGGATGATGTTATTATTAATAGATATATTAACCTCATTTAGATTGATTTATTGTTAAAGAATGCAATATAAATCTACTCATTAAATATTACCACATTCAAATGGTTAAACTCTCGATGGTGTTTGCTTCAACATTTGAAGCTTTTTTTAGAAAAAATACTCCTGCCTTCTGCAATGGTCGCCCTGCCCATCACTTCTCTCATAGACATGCTTGTTGATAATGTCTTTGTGCCTCTCATGGTTGGTTGCACTCCCACTTAGGGCATTTATGGGTTTTTATTGAGGTCGGATGCCACAAAATTTTTCTCACATGACTTGGTTCACCTATTTCATTGGTGTGAGATCCCTCTATTCACCATGAATGCTCTACTATCGACCTTGGTTCTGGGAGATCATGTGCCTCTGGTCCTTTTACCCCTAGTTTAGGTTGTTGACATTAGGGTTTCCTACGATGGTTACGTCCCTCTTCAAATGACTATTGTTTCTTTTAGCACCATATCAATTAGTGTTGCTAAGACTTCTACTGTAGGCCTTCAACAAACCTTTACAAATGTTGTGGGTGCTAGAGGTATTGCTTGCCCTGGGTGAAATTATGACCTATCTCTTGTGTCAAATTTTTTTTCGTTGGTGATGTGTGGTTAATATGTGTTGGAAAATGAATACTTCTATTTGTGAAGTGGATCTGTGTGGATTAAAAAATATTTGGTTTAATATTTTTGATCTGCACAAATAGGTCTTGGATTCTTTGAGGTGAATCATTGAGAAAAATATTGAGCTCTTCCCATGTGCACAGGTCTCTTCATAGTGTTTTTTGACTCATCAAAGGATAGGGGTTTGGTGCTTGATGGTAATTTGTGGTTGAGGGGTGCGTAGTTTCTTTCAGTCAAGCTTTGGTCTACTTCCTTCAATCCCCTTTTTGGACCTCAAAATGTTAGAATTGTGTGTGTTTTCCTTCTGAATCTCCCTCTCTAGTTTTGGAAGTGTTGTGCAGTTTTGCACGCACGCCCCAGTTGGAGGTGGGGACCCTCTTTTTGGATGTCTTCTGAGGTTTGGTTTTGTTGGATTTACCTTTTTGGGGTCTTGACATGGTGGTCTTGTTGGTTTTAATCTTTCCCTGAGGCTTAGGTTGTTTAAAGTGGGCTTTTAGTGAAAATCCGGGTCTTGACCTGAATCCGGGATTTTCCGGCTACGACGGATTTTCCCGGACTTTGGTTCAATGTCCGGTCATCGCTGAATTTTCCGAATCCGGGTTTCTGATTGACTCCGGGATTTTCCAGCTCTGGTGTATTTTCTCGGGCTGCATCAAAATCCAGAACTTTGTTGAAATCCCGGTTTCTGCTATTTCCGTGGAAGTCATGTTCATCCGGATTTTCTGCGTATTTGGGGATTTTCCGAAATTCCGGCCTGGGCTCGGGTTTCCGGTTTTCTTTCAGATACGTCTTGTCGCTCATTAATGACTGAGGTACCTTTGCTCGGAGGAGCATATGGGTGAATTTAATGCATTTTGAGCATCATTCCCACTTCATTATTCACTTGCTTGCTGCTCTTGCGATTTGGGAGTTTTCCATTTGAGCTGTGAAGATTGATCTTGAGTCACATATGTGTGGACTGTTTGGGTGACGGTGTTTGGATTTTCATTGCCTGGGCATGTTCATTTTACAGTCGCTTCTTCTAGTTTAGGTATTACCAGTACCAATCCATGGTAGGTCGTCTCTGATCCTTCCTTTTGTTGTGTCTTGATTAAATCTTTCCAGGTTGATTGGTAACTGTTCCGGGTCGGCCTTTGTTTGATCATGAGTTTATATTTATTGAATTAGGGTTGGACTTAAATCCACACCAAGGCTTTGTCACCCATTCGTGTGTTTATCTATTCACTGGTGGATGCGTGAGTATGAACTCATCTGAATAGGACTTTGCCTCTAGGCGTGCCATTCGCCATATTTTATGAAGGTTAGGGTTTCGGTTCATCTGCTTGAATTTGCCAAGGTTTTGTGGGTTTTTCGTCACTTCCTGATTCATGTCCAGCCTAACCTGCTCGTCCCTTCAGGGATCATTGCACGCATTGGTTGATCGCCCGGGTGATTGTTTTCCTTGGAAATTTTAGCTTACCCGGATTCTAATGGCAGGCTCTGGTTGTTGGACTTAGGGCATCATTGTTTTGCCATGAAATTTAGTTATTCGGAGGTCCAAGTCTAAGTGCATTCTGAATTTTGTTGATTAGCATCGATTTTGGGACCATTGGGGTCCAGGTAGAAGGGGTTACATGATCATGTGATTGATGCCTTGCATGTCATTGTTCGTCGGGTTTCCGAGGTGTCCGCAAAATTCTGCCCCGATTGGATTTTCCCGGTTTCGGCTGATTCCGCAGAGTGTGGCGATTTTCGGAATTATTCAGACTGTCCTTGGGAATCTGTTCCATCTGGACTTTTCCGGTTTTCCTGTTTGGTTATATTTTTTTGATTTTTCTAAGGATAGGATTAACAGAGTAAATTCTAAATGCTCGTTTCTTGTTGCTAACGAATGAATTACATGATTATCTCATAATCTTCTGTGCTAACGATTTATTTGACTGATGATGTTTTGGCAACAGGAATCCATCTGGGTCGGATTTCTCTGAAATTCTGCCCCGATTGGATTTTCCCGATTTACACTGTTTTCTTGGATTCCTTTATTTTTCCGGATTTTCAAGGATTGGCCATTTGTGATAAATTTTAATTGCATTCTGTGATTTTGTGCTAATCCTTTGGTTGGACTATGCGTAATAATGGGATACTAATGACGATCTTTTGTGAGTGCAGGCTGAATCAAGCAAGGCTGCTGCGGGAAAGTCCAAGGGTGATATGGAAGGCTCCTCCATCTCAGAGGCCGAAAGATTAAGATTGGACACTAAGAGTCAGCTTCCTGAAAGCAAGATATCTTCTGTATGGTCTGAAGTGTCTGATACTAATGTTGGAGCTTGGAGATACGAAGAGTTTAAACAAAGGACAGCTGTGAAGAATCTGTCGGTCCTAAGGAATGGAATGATGAAGTCCGGACTAGTGCAAGTGGTTGCGTTTCCTCCTGTAATCCAATGCTATGAGTTGATTTTGGAGTGTGCTCGGCAGTACAATTTTGATACACAAAGAGTTGTCAATACTGAAGGGAGGGTCTTGGCTAATTTCAGTCCTGTCTCTATTGCTCAAGCCTTTAACATGTCGGATCTGCCTTCTATGTGTGCTTTAAATATGGACTTGGCCAGAACATATTATGAAAATGAGCCCATCAAGGCTCAGCAGATGATTAATGCTTGGTTGGAGAAGCCGAAATCACATCATTCTAAATTACCCAAGCAATTGCATAGGATCAAATTCAGATCAGATATCTATGATGCAATAACATTTCTGAGCAAGGTGGCAGGTTTGAAAAGTGCCGAGGTATTGGAGAGTTGGATGGTCCATGTGATCACCAAAATTGAATAGGGAACCAACTACTACTGGGCGGGACTTATCAGCACCATAATTGATAAGCAGCTAAGGGATGTCTTAGAGACCAAGAGATTCACCATGTCTTCCTATGTCATGTATGTACTTGCCAGATTCTACCCATACAGGGGCTTGAATCCACAAGGAACATTTGGACAGGATGTTGTCCATGAGGTCTACCCGAAGTTGCACCTAGGACACAAGGACTACAAAAGGGCTAATGATGCATTCACAATGCATATTACTAGGACGCTTCAAAATGCCGAGCATGTGAGGCTGTCGGATGGAGCGAGAGGGTTGATAAAGAATTATGGGGCTTGGTTCATTCAATTTCCCACGTTCACCTATATTAGAATTGATGGATGTCCGGCCACTCCCTATAGGTTACCTCGGTATCCTACAGATCACATTGTGTTATTGGAATTGGTGAGGCAAATATGTGAATTTGATGCCATAGTAAAAAAGGAGAAGCATAAAATAGGCTTTGGTGGTGATTTCCCTCTTGGAATTGTGACGGAAGTATGCCCTTCCATCCAATCAGCATACGCTGCAGGAGATGAATTGGCAGCATATGGTTTCTCTTTCCACTCCAAAAGAACAAACTTCGATATCACCGGGGAGGCACAGAAGAAGGCTACCAAGGAATACTGTCATAAGGATGACCTAGAAGATTATTGGGTCAACATTAGGGATGATCTTGAAGCCAGAAAGAAGAGGTACTCCAGGCTTCCTGTTGATGTGATCAGGCAGTACAATGTGAAGCTGATTCCCGACCAACTGCAGGATGATGGAAACCTAGTGCAAGATCATGCTTATGAAGCTATTAAGGATAGGCCAATCGGAGAAATCAACTGGAATGAGGATGAGGTCATGGAGTTTGAGGACCTAATGGTCCTGGTTATGAAATTCACCACTTCTTGGTTGAAGCACAAGGTTTGGGAGCTTGAGAGTGAGAAGGTAGCTTGTACCTTCAATTTAATGGGAAATCTCAACCCAATGTCTACATCTGAAGAATCCAGGGATGATGACCCCAAACGGAAAACCCAAAGGATCTCACCTTTCAAAATAAAGATTAGAGGCCCTAAGGAAAGTGGTTCGGAACCAAAAAGGAAGCCTAAAGGGAAGAAGAGAAGTCGGGTCTTAAAGATTGGTAGATCTTCTGATGAAGAAGAGTTGGAAAAGGCGGGGGAAGAAAGTGATCATCCACCACCAAAGAGGACAAGAACAACTAGGATTTCAAAGATGAAGGATCAAGATACCTCCAAAGGTGAGATTCCAATTGTTGACGTGGAAAGTTTAGGGGAAAGGACAAAAGTTTATTTGAGAAGATCAAGGACCCCATCCCATAGGGAGACTGTGCAAAAGATGGATCTTCCTCTGAAGTCACCAGCTGTGGAGCCATTTAAGGCTGCTTCTCCTCCACCAAGCGTGCATGAGCAAGAAACTCTTGAGGAACATGAGACTAGCGAAGAAGCAGAGCCATTTAAGGAGGGAGAACTCTTTGGTGCGGCGGCTGAGCTCGAAGTACAGGAGGTGGGAAAACATACTTCTCCCTTGGTGTAGTATGAGGATTCTTTGGAGAATAGCGAAAGAAATGGATCGCCTGAGAGGGAGGAGGACGTCCCTGTTAGAAACCCATCACCGGTGTAGGAAGAGGAGACAGAGGCGGATGATCAAAATAAGCAGCTCCCTGAAAAGAAAGAGGAGAAAATGCCGGAAGAACAACAGGAGGAGGAAAAAATAGAGGAAATCCGGGTAGAACCTGCTGTTCCGGATTGGCTTGAAAAGGAGATTACAAGGAAGAAACAGGTAGTTGTTGAGGATACTCCTTTGGATTGGGGTGAGATGCTATCCAAAATTGGCAAAGGAAAGAAAAAGAGGACAACTAAAGTGGTTTCAAAGATGGAGAGAGATGAACTAAATAACAGGGTCGTTCATATTGCCACCCCTGTTGCGGATAAAACTAGAGAAGAGGTCACTGGTAAGGATTACAATGTGCAGACCATTAACATTGGGCCAGCCTCCATGGAACAAGACATTGATGAATATGAAGGCTCCAGTGCAGTAATAATTGGGAGGTTAAGAAAGGAGGCTCAGACCAAGCATGAACTGAGAAAGGAGAATGAAAGACTTAGGAAATGTTTGGAGGAGGTGATGAAGCCTCTGCAGTCCCTTCACCCATCTTCCTCTACTACTCCTGGTTTCTTGCCTAAGGAAACTATTTCTGAGATTGAGAAAATGAAAGCCTCTGCTCAAACCACAATTGATTGGCTGAAGGAAGTGCAGGTAAAAGGAGATAATGCAATCAAGGAGATCCTGTCAGTTGGGAAAGATGCAGTCAGAGCTAAGGAACTGCTGGAATACGTGCTATCCCAGGATAAGGAAGATATTGATCTTCTATTGCATAAATCTAAGGTCATCATGGGATATGGTAGAGATCAATTGGCTATGGATGGGATTCTTCCTTCTTCTAGGTTAAATGAACCTTGGGAGTGGTTTGAGGCTCTGCAGATTCAGCATAAGGCCATGATGAAGATTCAGAAACGGAAGAAACAAATAGATGGCGATCTTACTGGTGTGTATGAGGGGTGCATTGCATTCTTTGAAGTCATGACTGGAAGGAGAAAGATTGCTTCTAAATACCTAAATCTGGAATAGTTAAGAGAGTGGTGGCATGAAGTTTATACTCCGGATTCTGAGAATGTCATAACTGGTCACCAGTTAGATGATGGAGCTACATATTTGGTAGTAGTGGATAAGTATCTTGCCAACAAAGATGATTGGGATAGGACGGTTAAACAGTCGAAGGAGGAGATTGGCTCCATAGAATGTCGGCTTAAGATACTGCCTTTGCCACCTGTCACCGAGTTGGATGGAATATTTTTGAGGGTTCAAGGACTATTGGCCCAGAGCGAAGATAGGGGAGGCGACAACTGATGCCTGTCTTGGGATTTGTGCTTCCCTATTATTATAGGGCATGTATTGATCTAGGTTGCATTGGGGAGTGTGTCTGGGTAGACTTTGATGATGTATCGACTTTTAATGTGTGCCTTACTTTAAATTCCTGGGGCCGACCTGTTTTGGCGGATGTTCTTGTTTTGTAAATGTTTGGCTGGGCCGACATGTCTTGAATTTGCTATAAAGGTATTCTTGCCTTATTGTAAGACATTAGATATTGGATATTAGAAAAGAGAGAAGAGATAATAGAAAGAGGAGTTAGAGCATTTTGTTAATTTCTTGAAGCAAGTATTGTAAACAAATAGTGGAGTTTTTGCAGCATTTTGGTGATCTAATACAATTGAAGACATTGTGATTTTCCTGGTGCAATCTCTTGTGTTATTTCATCTTGCATGGTTTTGTTGTTTTATTTTTCGGATTGCTTAAAGATTTAGGGTTTACTGTTTAGGGTTAATTAGTTTTAAGTTTGGTGCATGATGTTTATGATTTTATATTTGGAGTGTTTGTAGCAATCTCTGGTCTATACTCCCAGTAACTATCTGATTGTAGTAGGATAGTGAAGTCAACCTGGACCATATATTTACAAGTGCTTAAGTTCGATTGTGGATCAATATCTATGATTTGAAAATCTATATACCTTAGAAGATTGCACCGTTCTTGTGAAATTGCATTGTGGGTTAAGCAAGAATTGGTTATTCGAGATTGGTCCATTCCAGATATCTGTCATTTACATTATTCATTCTAGGAATAGTTTAGATTTTATCATATTCTTACACCCTTATCTTTTGCTGTTTCTTTATTATCTGAATAGATCTAGGATTTGAGATCATTATATCACACAATCTGATAATTGGAAAGGTACAGTTTGCTTGTAGTAAGGTCCGATTGTGATTACCAGTATTTCACATATTATCTAAGTTGTTTATGCATTGTCATGACCTGACACCCGAGAGACCTTGGGGTGATTTTCAGTTTTTATTGTTGACAATAACCTTTCAAGAGAGATAGAATATTGTATTCTGTCTGAGTTGTTGCTGTGCAGAAAACACCATCAACGGGAAGGATTCATGTTGATTCAATCACATCTTGCATAGATCAGTCTACACTTTATTACATCCTAGTGGACATTGATATCTCCAAGCCTCTTCATGGGGATGTGATTTTGATAGTGGGGGATAGGCCTTGAACTCAACTAATTGACTACAAGGATCTTCTCTTTATATGCAAATGATGGTTTACCATTAATTACTTAGTTGTTGATTTTCTTCTCTCTTAATGGAAGGGCATGACAATATGGTGGAAGAATTCTCGTGAAAATTACTTGAATATTCATGGACCCAACTCCTAAATTGATGGCTCCTCTTAGGATGATGTGTCTTCTAAGAAAATCAAATCTCTTACACTTGGTGTAGCTCTAATGTTCCTTGCCCCTACCACTCCATGAACATAATTGGACAACCTTATAATTTGATTTCTTAGCTTACTATTACTTCAACTTCAAATTAGCTTTAGCCTACTCATTTTGTGGAAGCTTATCTATTTTCTTATTCACTTTTGTTTTGGACCTTTTGTTTTGATCACTTAGCTTGATATTCCTTTAGCTTCAAATAAACTTTAGCCTACTCATTTGGTGGCAACTTATTGATGGGAACTCTATGGAGGAATTCCCCTCTCTTTTCCTTGTTTTGAGGACTTGGATGATAATATCTTATGGATTGTGGTTAGAAGGTGAAAGAAAGGTCTTCCTAAATTAATCTCTCAATATCATACAAAGGAAAGGGTGTGAGGTTAAACATAGTTAGGTCTAGCATCATCTAAGTGAGGCTGTTGAAGTGAATAGCCAAGATCTTCAATATACAACACCAAATAACCTCCACACACATAAGAGAGAAGAAACAATAAAAAATCCTATTCTACCAAGCAATAATACAATATGATACAAGATTCACAAGACATAAAATATGCAAGAGAAGCATTGATTATAAAGGCAAGGTGAGAGATAGGATTAGGCAAGATCATGACATGTGTCTTAATCCTATGACATGAGACAACTTATCATAATTACCTAGGATAAGATAAGATCTAGACATGACAACTAATACTTGTAGAAATAATTCTAGGACCTAAGTAAAATTAACATGTGAATAAATCCTCTAATAAGAATTAGCTAGGTAAAAGACTTTATTTAAACCAATACCCCCCTTAAGTGCAACTTAGGGATGAAAAAACCAATATGAATATATTGCAATGGAATTGAATACCATAGAATTATAAATGAGAACCCTATTAGAACCCAAATTTTCCATCGAAAACCTATATGATTCTCCCATTTTGAACCTAATATTTCACTATCTTTTCATAAAAAAATAATTCACTACCTTTCATAAAACTAAAAAAGTCCATTATCGTTGCTATATTTTATAGCCTATACCGTTTATCACTTTACTGCGACCTTTTTCAAACGATCTTTTTCAAAGTGGCTCGTGGTATAGCGGTGAAGGTTAAGTGCCGTCATGATGAATGTTACCGCTATATTTCACACAATCTTCAAACCAACCATGGTGGCACGGTAACAGTCAGTGGATGAGTGGTGGACAAAGCTTACCACGCTACCTCTGGCGATCATCCTAGTGACCGCAGTGGTGCGGTAAGTGGTGAGGGGTGGCATGGTAATGGTAAGAAAAAATAGTTGGTGGCTATGTAGTGAACAGAGAAAGGAGGCGAAGATGATGGTTAGTGGCTACCGTGATACCACACATAGCAAAGTCAGAGACTGTGGTGGCAGTTAATAGAGGAAAGGAATAGACCGTAATAGGTAAACCACTATACTGCCAGAGGGATAAACACTGACCGCGGTAAAGCGGTAGAAAGGAACATTGACGAAGCGGCCAAATTCAAACACCGCCACACCACAGGAGGAGATAAGGTTGACCGTAGTGGAGCGGTGAAAGTAATTAAAGCCATGAGAAATATAAAATAAAGGCAGAAAAGGTATAAAGTGAAAAATAAAAAAGGGCAAAACTATAGCTGAAAATGTTTAATTTGCCGATAAGGCAACTCAATTAAATATTTTAATTTCTACTAAAGAATGTAAAATGGTTTTACTAGTCAAGTGAGGGGTCATGCCCCTTGGGATGTATTGTATAAATATTGGTAAAAATCAGTTTGAAAAGGGGAGGACAGTAGTTAGAATAGTTAGATTTTGACAGAAAATGAAGACTAGGAATGAAAACAATGACAGACTTTCTTGAAGCATAATCAATGGAAAAACTATTTTGAATTCATGAAACCCTTATTGTGTTCAGTTGTTGTGATACAATAATTTAGATTCTTTATTTGGTTGTCTCCAACTTGAAATCCTTTAATTATTTAAATCAACATATCAAGTATATCTCTGATTTATCAAAGTGCACTCTCATTTTGTGTGATTTAGTTGATTGGTGTCTGCAAGTCAGATTTAAATTCTTTTGAATAAGTCACAGTGATTTAAGGATCTCTTTTGGATAATTAAATAAGAACCTGATAAAGAAACATTCCAACACAATTTATGCTAGTCATAGAATTTTCAAAAGTGCCTAACAACTAGAGTTAAGCCAAAGAGGGAAATACATATCATTCTTAATTTTGACTCCATTGCCCATGTGGATAGAAGGAACTGATCTATCACAACCTAGATGATTAAATTTATAATAAACAACACATTCAAATCCTTTCTTTTGTGCAGTAAGAGTAGTTGTAGTGATTTTTATCTATTCACTTCCAATTGCCATTGTGAATAGATTGCTCAAACAGGGAAATATATTTTAAATCTAAATTATTCACCTAGGTGCACCCGCCTAGGTTTAGCAGAGCTTGAAGAGCAGAAGGTTTAATTGCATCAATTGGCCTTGTATGTTTTCCAAAAGAATTGTGAGAGCTTGCCAACTTCTTGTGGTTCAAACCTGTGCGAGGAAAAAGACCCCCATAAGAGAGAAGAAGTGATATTATGCAACCCCCTCTCAATGTTGAGTCTCCTATAATGATGGCAGATGCTCAACATTTAATGCTAAAGATGATCCAATCCCTGTGAACATTCCTCCCCTTAGGAAAAAAAAACCAAGATGATGTGTAGGATGTATTCCTATTCGTGAAAGGAAGATGAAGGAAGATGGATGATGAGGGATGTCTTTGAACTATTCTCATGTGTTTCCATATTGATGTTGAAAACTAACACACTCCAAACATGCAATCTAGACCACACCACAAAATAGGACAATCCATAATGTAGTAGAGATGAATGTAGAACACAATTCAAAGACAAATATATCTCATCTAAAGACAAAAAATTCTCCTCCAAATGGTATCCAAAATAACCCACACTCATGTCAAATTGTGAAGAATGATCATGTAGAGAATGAACAAGAGGGTTAGAGTGTTCCCTCACAACAATTGAAGAAGGATCATCTCCATCAAAGAGAAGATGTATGCAATCAATCATGTCCCAAATTTTAAATGTGGGACTCAAAAAACAAACCAACAATGTCTGTCGAGTACTCATCCCAAGTAGATGTATCTAGAAGATGATGTAGATCTTGTCATACTGAATCACAAGAGGCCAAAATTGTGACAACACATACATCATCAAATGAAATAGAAGATGGAGGAGATGGAATGCAAGGCTCAAGAATGAGATTCAATGTGAGAAAACCCAAGTTCAAGTAGCCAAAAGTATCCTCAAAATCATGATCCACATTAGAAGTATGATCAATAGTTGAAGGAAAAAATTCATCATCAAAAGAAAAATCTGCAAAGGTGTACAATGGAGATACATAATCAACCATCCTAGTAGCAATAATCTCTCTACTCTTCAAGTCTCTAATGATAACTGAATTAGGAGTGAATTCCACAACCCTCCCATCTCCATCATGGATGATCTGATAGATGAAAAAATAGATTATTTGAAAAATGAGGTACACACAAACATCATTGAAAGTGCCCTCCTTAATATCAATAGATCCCTTCTTAATTACATTCATGTATGTATTATTTCTATAAAAATATTTTACATAGCACAAGGCTCAAAAGAATAGACAATAGACTGTGAAGATGCCATATGGTAAGATGCTCCCAATTCTAGAAGCCATCTCCATGATCCAAGACCTATAGAAGCATACAAAACTTGCCTCTTTTTATCTAATCTAGTAACTAAACTAACACAATTTTTTTCCTTATTATACTATTTTGAAGAAGTTGACTCTGACATTTTGGGGTGGATCAATGTGCTTCTTTTTAAGATGTTCTAATTCCTTAATATCCTTCTTATAATTTTTTTTTTTTTCATGCCCAAGCTTCTTGCAATATGAAAAAGTAGGCTTCTTCTTCTTAAATTATTTCTCTTTGGAATAGGATTTATTTTGTGGTTGATATAAATGTGGATTATTCTTTGATTTCTTCCATTTCTTATTAGAATGTTCTAACTCTTTCACTTGACTAACCAACAATGCCTGAAATTTGTTAGTGCATGTTTCTTTTCCTAACGAAATAATTTATTTTTCCTTAGTCCTAGGTTTTTCCTACACATTTATTAATATTTATTAGGATAATAAAGTGAGTTTATTATTTAATAACTAGGAGATAAGTGACGTGGTGTCCCCTTCCTTAAAGGGTGAAACACTTTCCACTTTTTGTGGCTTCCTCCACTTTTTGTGGTTGATTCCTATTGGCTGGATTTGCCACCTCCATCCTCTCCTTAGTTCTATATACACTCACTACCTAGCTTGTATTTTCATATTCTTGCATAATTTTGTATACTATTGCATCTTGGAAGCTCTTAATGCAATTCTATCATCCTACCATTGCATAATCTCTCAAAGTTCTGATTTGCATTGAATTTAGGTTTTTCTAGTTTATGTAACTTTGTTTTTCTCTTAAAAAGTTCCTTGGGTTATTCAATCATTTGAGATTTGTGACATGGTATAAGGGCTTTTATTTTGAGAAATATAAGTTCATATATTCCTAATTGAGATATTGAGCTTTTTCATCTAAGATCTTGTAAATTCCCGTATGCTCTTCTCTTGTGGTTTAAATGATCTGGAGAATAAAAAATGGTTTGCAAAGATCTAATAACCTCTTCATATTGCATATGAATTTTATGAGATCTAGATGATTGTAGCATTTTTGGTTATACCAATAGCATTTTTTATTGTTTCAATGCATCTAAGAGGCTCAAGTAAGTCAATACTAGCTTTTGTTTCATCTAAATTGGAGATCATTTGACAAAGTTGCAAATAGGGATTTGAAGCTCAGATCTAGTGAAAATTCTTTTATAAGAGAATTTTTGGCCAAAAATGACCTTTCCATTGTGTTTAGGAGGCTGAGAAGACAAATTTTGACATATAATTTTCCCATATTTGGTGTCGGGAGCTACTGAGGAAATTTTTTTGTCAGGAGGGTTGTACGACCCTCCTAACGTTGTAGGTTCGTATGTCGTAATTTTTTTAAAAAATAATAGTTTTTTTATAGCACATTCAAAAGCATTGAGCACTTGGTCTAAAGTGCTTGGTGCTTTAAGTGCCTAAGCGCTGGCGGCAGGAGCCGCTTAGTGCCTAAGGCACCAACGTAGGGGCTTAAAGCCTTGTCAACTTTAGTTTGTAGATGTTTGATCATCCACAAGGCCTATAAACTATAGTGATAAGTTTTAACCACAAGTGGTCAATTTAACCGCCAAGTTTCTTTAAACTGCATGGCCAGTTCTTTGACTGCTAGTAGTTAGGATTAAACCTCTGCCCAAACTCAGCCGCTCCATTGCCAGTTGCGATTTTGCTCAACGACCACCAACACCCTCTAATAAGCCAAATTGGGCCTTTTTTTCAAATTTGTATAACTTTTCTCCATGACATTGAATTTTCAAAAATGAGATATCCTCAGAAAGATAGAGATGAGCACTTTCCATCCAAGGAGGTACTGAAAATATCTTTTTCCATTTTTTGCTAGATATTTTAGGTTGAAGCTTTTTGTTTCTAATTTCTTCAACATGCCATAACTTTCACTCTAGTGCTCCGATTTTCAGAAACAATTAGGTGTTAAGAGTAAAAGGTTCTTTACTTAATTATTTTAATTAAGTTACCTTTTATATTTCTCTTAAGATTAACTTAGTTTGCATTTTGTAGGCATTTAATAATTATTCTAATTATTAAATGCATCCTTTTTAGGTTACACTTTAGGGTTTCTTGATCTCCTTCATAAGGATTGATCTCTTTGTATTATTTTATTCTGTTAATTCATTTTTCCACTTGAAGCTTGCAGAGCACCTTTTCTTTTTTCTTTGTATCTCTTTCTCGTGACAGGTTATTTGCATGCAAGTGATTCTTGGGTTCTGTGAAGTTGGATTTCTCAACTTCTACATGGTATCAGAGCACCAGATCTGCAACTGCCTTGTCCACTTTTTTTGAATAAATCAACTCATGCATTAATATCTATGATCCATGGTCAAATTTTGAGCATTCCATTGAATCTAGAGCTGTTGAAACAGCTAGGTTTGCCTTTCGTTTCGTCAAAAAGGCCTCCGTTTGTCAAATCTGTGAGGGTTTCCAGATCTAGAGCATACCTAAAATTTTGGAGTGTTTCCAACCCAAACGAACCTCACCATCATGTTCAAAGCACCCAAAAACCCCTAAATCAACTATCAAATCATCGAAATTGGACACAGTGACTCTGAGAGGCAAAATTTTTTCATTTTTGGGTCGTACGGCCTTGTACGACACAAAATTTGAGATTTTTTTTTTTTTTAAATAGTGTTAAATGGGCGCCGCCGTGAGTAAACCGCTAGTGGTTAAAGCTAGCAATTAATGCTAGAGGTTAGTCTAACTGCCAGGCTTTCCCCCAAACCCTCTTGGAGCAGTTTTGGTATTTTTGCCATAACTTTTGTATACGAACTCAGGTTTTTGAAAAAGAAATATCGTCGGAAAGCTAGTTCCAAGGCCCATTCAATGGTGAAGGTCTAATTTTTTTATTTTTTAGTTTTGATGCATTTTTTTCCAGTAGAAGATAGAACATGCTTTTTGCACTCTGGGGGGCATAACTTTTACGTCCAAATTTTATTTTTCAAAAATGAATAGGCGTTGGAAAGGTGGTTATATGATCTTTCCAGATCTATAGCTGGTTTGATCAGATAATTTACCAAGTACATTTTATTCAGCTTTGTGTGTTTTACACTTTTCTTAATTACTTGGACGTTCTAGCACCTACATGGGATTTGTTTGCATTGGATGGGTTATGTTGATCTAATTTATCATTGCTGAGAGTTTCAATATCTGATTTTTTTATTTGAGTGAGTATCATGGGTTTTTCTACTCACCCTTATGTGATCAAGCTGGATAAGAACAACTATGAGTCTTGGCATCATGGTATCCTGACACATCTCAAGTGGCTTGGTATTTTGCCTCATTTGTATGGACTCATACCTACACCAGACACATCAAGGAATTTATCAACATGGGTTATTATTCGAGATCATATTATAGGGGTTATTGGTTGTAGTGTTGATTTTGACACTTTGTGTGCTTTATTTGAAATTTGTTGTCCTCGCACACTTTTTCAACGTCTTTGGGAGATTTTTGGAGACTCTAATATCTCTCCATTCCTAGAGGATCTTGCTGCAGATTGTCTCATCCCTCTTGTAGATATAGATTTCATACCCAATGATAATTGTACTCTAGAGGAGCTTGAGTATATCATAGGTATTGCATGTGTTAATGGTTCAAAGACTTGTATTCATGCTCCCACTCTTTATATTCTGACTTCATCAACATATCAGGTTGTTTTTGATTTAGTGTAGTAGAGAATCATTCATCTTCCAGACATAGCTACTTTGGACTCTTATGTTGTAGACATATCTTTCTTGTTTATGGAGTCCTATATTACAGATTTGGAGGACTATTTTGAGGAAATTCATCTCCTCTTTGTTAACAACCACATCACCGCTATTGTCCCATCATGTTCATCATCTTTGGAGCATGTGCTTCATCAGTCTTCACAGGTTTCAGGATTGGCATTTTCTCTTTCTGACTTGAGGATGCTTGAGCAGTTTTCAAAGACACTTGCAATTTGGATTTGGATTCCAGATTCACCCATGTTTTTGGATTGGCGTCACATTTCATCAATTGGCCTATTTCTTCCTAAGGGGAGAAATGTTGTTTGCAGGCAATGGATCATGTTTTTTCTTCATATGTTTGCTAGTGATACATGAGCTATTTCTTTGTGGGGGGATTCATATCCTCTTTTTCTCTCTCCTATGGGGGGGACATATTATGTACTTATATGATAGAAGTTGTCTATGATGGGTATCATGTAATCCACTTTCTATCCTTCTTCTATTAGTGCATTACATTATTTTCTTTGCATCCTATTTTGGGGAGGATTTTTCTTCCCACTGGGTTTTCTCCTTTACCCCGTTTGGTTTAGTTTGCATTGCATTTGTACATAGGTACCTGATCAGGCCTTGTTGTTGGGACCCATATTTTATTTCACACATCTTTCCCTGAGTGTTTTAGCTAGTCTCTAAGTTCATCTTAAGGGGGGTGTTAGAGTAATAAGTCATTTCACTTAATTAATTACTCATACTGGTTAATTAATTAAGTCACTTATCACTTTAGGTTTACTTAAGCTAAACTTAGGCACATTAATAATTAATTATTTATTAATTATTAAGTGTGCACACTAGGGTTTCCTTTTAAGTCAGGAGATTATATGGCTTCAACAGTTGATGATAGAGTTTGGGTTTCCTCCTGATTGTCCCATTATTCTCTAGTGTGACAATCAGAGTGTCATTCACATTTCCTGCAACCTAGTGGAGCATTAGCGAACTAAGCACATTGAGATCCACATGCACTTCATCAGGCACTTGATTTAGGATGGTTCTCTTAGCTTGAAGTACATTCCTATAGAGGAGCAGGTTGCTAACATCTTCACTAAACCTTTGGCATCGCCGCACTATCTTTAGTTGCACTACATGCTTAGGGTGAAGGAAGTTGTCCTTGGGGGGTCTCTGTGAGGCCTTCCTTCATGTTTTTTCAGCATGTTTCTTCATCTCTTTTTGGAGAGGAGTTTTTTCCCACTGGGTTTTCTCCTTTACTCCACTTTATAGAGATTTGGTTGTATTCGGGTACCTGATCAGGCCTAGTTGTCGGGACCCTTGTTTTCTTTCTAGCTTGTAGTTGCATTGCTTTCATGCATTTAGTTTTTAGCTATTCCCTAAGTTCATCTTAAGGGGGGGTGTTAGAGTAAAAGGTTCTTTACTTAATTATTTTAATTAAGTTACCTTTTATATTTCTCTTAAGATTAACTTAGTTTGCATTTTGTAGGCATTTAATAATTATTCTAATTATTAAATGCATCCTTCTTAGGTTACACTTTAGGGTTTCTTGATCTCCTTCATAAGGATTGATCTCTTTGTATTATTTCATTATGTTAATTCATTTTTCCGCTTGAAGATTGTAGAGCACCTTTGCTTTTTTCTCTGTATCTCTTTCTTGTGACAAGTTATTTGCATGCAGGTGATTCTTGGGTTTTGTGAAGGATTTCTCAAATTCTACAATAGGCATTTGAAAGGTAGTGAAGAGAGAAACATAACTATAACTCTATTTTTCCAAATTTTCTTTCAAGATATTTTTGTATTAGAATTTGTAATTTTGGTTATTTTGAGCCTATTGAGCATTGTATCTTGGAAAAGGCTTTGTAAATGCACTAAAATATATAGTGCCACACTTATAATATTTGGAGGGGTATTTTTTGATACTAGTGAAAAGGGTGGAATTGTATTGGAATTCTTATTTGGTGTCTTTTGTACTCATTCTTGGGGTATTATACATGCACTTTGTAATCATGAATTGAGATAAAGTTCTATGTATGGGGGGTTAATCATGTCTTTTAAACATTATTTTCATCCTTTTGTTGTTAGGCTAACTTTAGATAACTATTTTTACTAGAAACAAGGGATAAAGAATCACTGTATTAAGCGGGATCTACTACCTTATATCATTGGAATCGTTCCTGAGCCATGTGACTATGATCAAAAGAATGCATGGTTTAATAATAATGACATAGTATATGGACTAATATGTCTTACTATTTTTGAGGATACTCTACATCACATAGAGCACACCGAGTTCCCTTTCATTGCTTGGACCATCATCCAACAGTTGTATGGAAACATTGAATCATCTAAAAGTGATGTTTCCTTGGATAACCAAGTTATTATGGATGATATTGATACTTATTTTGCCTCATCTTATGTGGACACATATTGTATGGATGATAAATTCATTGATACTCCATCACCATTATATGTTGTAGCTTCAAATTCCATAGATGCTTCTTTGAAAGTATCCAGTGATTCATTACAACAAGATCATTTATGTCTTCTAGATTTAGTCCATTGGGACCAATTTCTACCAAACATCTCTTATTTGTTTGTAGAGTCCCTCATTTCAGATCTAGATGACACTATTGAGGACATACATCTTCTCTTTGAGCACCACTCTCTTGTTCTTGCATCTGTTGTTACTTCAAAGTTCAATGTTGCTTCTTCAAAAGCTTCTAATGAATTCTTGTAGCAAGGGATCCATAGTATTCATAATTTAGCTTTATGGAATGATATCTTGATAGGAATTCCAAAATTGTTTATGGAGATGCATATTTTATATTTGGAGGACACATTTGAGGGGTTATCTCTCCTCTTTGATGATAGTCATTGCACAACTATTATTAAACCATCATTGTCTTTGGATTGTTTTCTACATCAGTTTCTAGGAGATTCTGATTTTTCATCTTCATCAGTGTGGCCTAGAATGCCTGATTTGATTGTGAAAACTTTCAGCATCAACATAGACACTTGAGTCGAGTTCACAAACTTCATACATCTTGCACTTTCTTCCTACATATTCCTTTCAGGATTTGGGAGATCACTTGCATACACCTTTAGTTTTGTTTCTTCCCAAGGGGAGGAATGTTATTTGATGATCATGGAACATCTTATGCATCTCATTTGAGCATCTATCATTATATTTCTTTAGGGGGCTACTTAGTCCTCTTCTTCTCTCTCTATTTTGGAAGGGTGTTCTCTCTCTATTTGTGGGGGAGCTTCTTCTTTTTGGGGGAAATTTAATATGTAAATGGGTACTTAATATGGGCTCATTTATTGGGACCCATCATCTTCTACATCCTCCTAAGCTATGCTTAAGGGGGGGTACATGGGTACCTAACATGGACTCATTTTTCAGGACCCGTCATCTTTTACATCCTCCTAAGTTGTTCTTAAGGGGGCGTGTTAGTGTATATTTTTAATTTCCTAGTTGGTTAATTTATTTTTCCTTAGTCTTAGGTTTTTCCTACACTTTTATTAAGCTTGTTGTTATCAAATATTCACCACAGCTCAAATTGATAAAACTGATTGATTAAGGTTCATCTTAAGGTGAAGAGTTTTCATTTTATTTTTTAAATGCTTTAACCATTGCATACATTTAAATGTTTAGTTGTTTAAATGCAATGTTTTTCAGTTTGTTGATTATCACCCACAATATTAAGTATTGTTTTGAAATGTAAAAAATAAATGCTTTCATTTTGGTATTCATTCACAATGTTTCATACATTGTTAACAAAAGAAAATATAGAATTGAACAAGTATTTCACAAATTTTGTTTTGTATTCATTTAATAAAAGAAGAATCAAGAATCCTACACAAGTCATGGGAATAGCTGAAACAATGAATCAAAAGGAGTACACTACACTACAAAATATAGGAGGAAGAAAGAACATATAAAAAGAAGCATAGTCGTCATTCCCTGTTGGTGGTTTTGAGTTGTCTTCAGAGTGGTGCACCTTTCCTTGCTTCTGTGCTCCAATTCAACCTGCAAATGATTTTAAAATTTTGTTAGAGCTCGGACTATACACCTCCCTACATGATCTATCAACAATAATGTAGAATATTTCTTTTGATCCATTGAAATCAACTGAGGAAAAGATGAGCGCAAGTGCATCCAAAGGAGGAAACATCATGAGATACACTATAATTATGTTTTTAATCTAACATTGTTTTTTCCTGTGCAGGTATAGGACAATTCATGTTTTTGTTTTGTTTTAAATATCATAAAGCATGTGGTGTAAAATGGGCTCCCACAAGGGTTGAGACTTGACATGTTGTTCCTCAACATTTCACCAAGGAGTTTCATAAAGAAAAATAGTTAAATGTTGCTCAAAGAAATGTACATCTGAAGGAGTGAATTCAAATATCTTAAGAGCTCAAACAAGTGACCATCTAGAAAAATAAGGTCAATGTGCAATGAATTGAAAATCACAGGTGATCAATCACTCAAGTGCAATGTCATAAATGTGATAGTGAACTGGCATACATATGCCTTATTTTCCATGTTATCAATTACAAAGGAAGTAATTTGAGCAGTTTCAATTTTTTTTTATCATGATAATGATTCTCAGAATCTTTTATGCTAAAACATAATCAATTTCAATACTTTCTATATGGAGAACAAAAAATGCATGAAGAGTACATTGAACTGTAGTTTTTTCAAGCATCGATTGCAGGTGGAGTGCAACAAATAATATTTTGGTACAAGAATATTTTTTTTTGTTACAAAGATCACATCGCATTGCTCAAAGCATAAAAGAGGAGCTAGAAATTCATTTTATTAAACATTCAAATGTGTAAAATTTGCAAGCAAGTAAAGTGATAGTTCGAGCTTGAAAGACGTGAATCATCCTTGTGTTTTCAAAACGATGAGTTATGTTACTGTTTCATCATGAAGACAAATGAAATACCCAAAATCCACATTTATTTACATCAAGAAGCATCAAAATGCAGTAGTGAGGGTGCTTCAAACTCATAACCAAAATGATAAATGTGTTTAATTGAACTCTTGTGGCCGTGACCTGAGAGCATTTCCCTATAACAAATGATGATAACTATTTAGGGTATTAAACTCTAAATGCATATACAGGGGGAAAATGGCCATGATTCAATCTCATACAAACATTGGAGCTTTGCAAACGAGTTTAATGTTTTCGGCCATGATGGGTTATGAACCCAAGAAATGGAATTCATATGTTACTTATGCTTTTCAGAGAATCATTAAAAAAATGAAAAATGCATCGAAACCCCTAATGCATACTCTCATGGCCTTGGCCTGAGAAAGAGGTTTCTTTTGTTTCGAGAAAACCCACTTGGGGTTTTTGTATTAAAATGAAAATACCAAGAAATTATAGAGTTTCAAGCTCTTGAGCTCATAAAAATGGTGAAACAATGGTTATAGGCCACGGCCATAACAAGCTCTGGGAACCCACAAATGAAATCTTGTTTCTAAAAAATGCTTTCATTAAAAAGAAAATTGTTTACATTTACATAATGGGTCGAGCCCAAGCAAGTATTTACATAGGGAAGATAAATGTTTAAGCATGGTCGTGGCTATAATTATGGCTGAACCCAGAGACTCTCAAATCAACATATTTTTGTAAAGAGAAAGCTTGAATAGCTTTTATTTAAGAGGGAAATGCATCATAAAACATAGAATAGAACCCACCTCTCATAAATTTTTGGAAGAGTTCTTCATAGGCTATGGCTTCAAGCTTCCAAATGCAGAGCCTTGGTTCCTCATGGCGGCCATATTAGATGGTGAGTAGCATGGCGACACAAGAAACAACAAAATGCATCAAATACAGTCAAAGCCCATGACTTGAAGGCCATTTTTATTCATCGAATGACACAACAGAGGCAACAAAAATGCAAATCGAGAGTTTACCAATGCATTTCCAGTGGAGAATTGACTGAAGGTGACAAGCCCGAGCTCAAATGGTGGTTCCAAAATCTCCAAATCCTAATCCCATGGCGACAACTTGAAAAGCTCATTTCCTAGTCGGCCAAACAAAATAAATGAAATGCGAAATCATAGGGATCCCATGTTTTGGTCTTAGGGTTTCTTGGATAACCCTAGTCTAACTTAGGAATTTTCACAATGATTTTAAAATATTAACTCCTAAGTATTTTTCCATAATGGCCAAAATCAATATGTTGCTTAGGTCGACCCTTTTGGGGTTTGATTTCAATATCTTTTGCCTAGGTTGATATAGGATAGGCATTAATTCGTATTTCATAGCTTAAAATGCCTTAGGGTATTTTACTCATATTATTGTCTATGCCTTTTGAAAATCAAAACAATTATATGCTTAGATTACTATTGTTTTATTGATTTTATTAAAATCAATAATGGATATTCGTTTATATATTTTATGAATTTTTAAAAGAAAAATCATTTGTAATAGGCATCGATATAATTATTTTTTGCAAAGATTTCCTAGAAATCTTGAATTGAAAAAATCATAAGATTAAGATGAAGATAGGCCTATTGGTATTTTAAAACTACAAATATTGTAAAGTGGAGATAAAAGCAATGTTTTTTATAAATTTCTTTGATCTCTTGCTATTTTAAGCAGTTTTAATGAAAGCATAAAAAGGTGGCCATTATCTTTAATTTGTTTTTTTCTGGGCGAGTTGGAGAAAGGAGGACAAAACAAATTTTCCATTTCTTAGTTTCCAGCCAAGATGTTCCTAATTTAGAAGCTTTTCTCGGTGGATCCTTTGGAGGTGATGAATTTCTATCTTCTGATGATTTTTGGAGTTGTTTGGTATTATCTTTTGGAGCCTTTTTTCTGAGCTCGAAAATGCATAGTGGGTTGCTTTTCTGGAGAAGCAGTGGGCCTATTTTTTCTATCTTTGTATGGTTGAGGTCACATAAGGTCTATAAGTTAGAGAAATTATAATTTCTTAGGGGTTCAAATCTCAGTTTCTTGCTCTTTCGCATATTGGAAGAGTTTATAAACTCCTTTTGTACTCAAATTTTGAGAGTTATCACTCCTTCATTTTAATAAAAATAGCAGAATTCTCCTTCCTTATTTCTTGTTCTATGCTCTATAATGATGATTCGATGTGTTTTTTGATTCAATCAGTGGATCCTTTTCATGTCTCATTGTTATAGGGTGTTTTACAGGAGCTTTATTTGAGTCAGGTTGTGCCTTGTGTTTCTTTCAAGCCTTTGCACAAATCACTATTGAGTCAGATGCATTATGAGTTTGTGAGAGTTAAGTTTTAAAAGTGTTGAGAGTGAGTTGATTATCAGAATCTCTCTAATGTTGGTTAATCATCATAGGTTGTAGGATTTGAATTATAATTTCTTCCTCTAACTCTTTCCTCTGCAAAGCCATTAGAGTAGGTGATTCATCAACAAGGAAGTCGACCTTCTCCGAAGATTCGTTCACATAATGAGTTACCCACAAATCGAGAAAATTTCCATATTGCAGTAGATTGTTGAACCTTCATGTTCAGCTGGGTGCAAATCTCATTGCTAACATTTTTTGGCACGCCTGGTGGGACCCTAGAGTCTTGTCTTTAGGGTTGTTTCAAAATTTTATAAGTTGATATCTAGTATATGTAGTAGAGGTTTATCTACCTTTTAAGGTTTTGTTTTAAATATACTTGGTGACTCCTTTTTCTGGTTAATTTGTAGATTTAGTGCAAGTAGCTTATGAGAAGGATCCAGACTAGATCCAACTCAATCCCATTCGATTATTTTTAGCTCTCCCCACCAAGCAGAAGAGTAAGAACACCCAGGAGGACCGCTGATCAAACTAGGAGAACAAAATCCACACCTCCAGAGCTCAATCCCTTGATTTTTGTGAAAAATAACCCAACTCTAGTTTCATGAGCACCATTCAATGGTGGCAACTTGTTGTTGTTAGTGATACATGATGACATTTTAGTTGTTACTCTGAAAGGATTACCCTACTTCACTGGTGAAGACTAGAAAACTCCCATCGAACATATTTGAGATGTATCCACTCTATGCTTGGTGCACAACATAACAAAGGAAAACATGGCTTGGAGGTTGTTGGCCACTTCACTGAAGGGGAAATCCCTTCAATGGTTCAAAAGACTCCCAACCAACACCATTACAACCTAGGATTAGCTCGGGGATGGTTGACATTGTCAATTCATGGACAAGTCAGACCACCTGTCCCTACTTCAGTAGCTGGGCACAATCAAACATGCTCCCCACGAGAATATGGTTGAATTTAACTTCAGGTTTCAAAGAACCTAAGATAGGTTACCTTTGATTATCAAACCCACACCCAAACATGCCTTTTTATTTTTCCTGAAAGACTTAAATACTAAAATATCAGTCATGATACAGTTTATAGGGGTTTTCATTTTGCCTAATTCTTATGATATTGCAAAAGAGCTGAGAATTTCCTTATCCAAGCCAAAAAAATAGCCCCTAGACCACCTACACCCATTTTTCTTGAAATTTAGTCACCTATTCCGATGAATTTGTCTCCTATTGTTGTTGTTCTACCACTCCCACTAATAGGATGTTAGGCTGTTTTCCAAGAAAATGTCATTCCTAATCAAACTAAAGAGATCCAAGAGATTAAAAGCATGTTGTAAAATTTTGGCAAGACCTTCAGTAATTTGTTTGTAATTTTGAAGAAGCAAGTTGGCCATGAACACAAGCCTTACGAGGTTCCTTACTAGCAGAACCAACAAACTAGGCCACCATTCTAGAATGAATTCCAAGGATAGAAGAGAGGTTTTAACCCCAAGCCTTTCCGACCTTATGATCCTAGTGCAGTTGGCCCTATAAGAGAGCTCATGCCACATAACAATCTAGATCAGGAGCACGATTGGTGCTACTTGCCCAACCAATCGCACAACTAGGTCGCATGCATATGAGGAATGGAGAATCAAGCTCTAATGGTGCAAAACCATTATGTTGGCCCTAAAAATTTGCAGAGCGAAAGTGTAGAGAAGAAAAATAACTCAGAGTTTGCTATGATGAATCAAAAGAGTACTGAGTATTGTAGAATAAATTATCCCCAAGGGCTAAACCAACAAAGTACATCCATGGAAGTAAACACAAGAGAAAAGAGAAGAGCGGTGGAAGTAGAACAACAAGTTGCCACTTCACAACACCAAGCTGCAAGAGACCAAGATCATGCCACATCGTCGCAAAATAATTTAATAATCAGGAATTTGCATATTCTATAGAGAACAACAATCTGCAAACCCAACACAACAAGCTCAACCGATAAATTTGCATATTCTATAGAGAGAACAACAAAGAGTAGGTGATACGGTTGCACCTTCAGGGCAACATAAGATAAATCTTGTGTCTTTCATTGTAGTAGAACACTTAAAGAAAGCTACATTTAGCCTATCTATCATGGACACTTTGCATATTCTAGGCCAGAAGGATTTATTAGAAACCGCTTTATCTAAGCTTTCATCTACAACTATTGTTAATGCAGAAAATGGCAAAGCTATACTTGCTAACAACTCAGAAGTCAAGAGTGAACAACAAGGTCAAGAGGTAAAACCCCACCATTTTATATGAGTCTTATCTTAGGAGATAAAATTTTCCATAACTGCATGATAGACTTAGGAGCCAGTAGCTCGGTCATGCCTAAAATTGTAGCAGACAGTTTAGGACTAGCTTATGAACCTATGACAAAAGGGGTAGTGGAATTGGATGGTTTTGTTGTTCAAACAATGGGAATTATCAATAATCTGGCCCTCACCTTGCATGCTTTCCCTAATTTTGTTTTGTATTAAGATATCTATGTAATTGAGCTACCTCCCTACTTTGAACTTTGTCTATCTAAGGAATTCGCTGCCAAGCTGGGGGTTTTTATGTCTACTGATTGGTCCCACCTATTTTTTAGAACTCACCATGGTACTAGAGTGACCATCAAGTCTGAACCTTTATCCAAGGATCACATTGAACCATATGTCCCAAATCCTACAAATTCCAACCTATGTTTCACTAGTGGGCAGGAGGATCAAACTATGACCTTAGACAACACACCTAGCAAATATGTTATCCTGAATGAGTGGGATTTCAAAGATCATGAGCTTGATCCATTCAATCATACTGATGAAGTGGGGTTAAGCATGTATGTGATCTAGCAACCAGGTTCTAAAGTTCCAAATATGGTTAAAAATGAAGGCCAGCTAGTAGACAGTGTTTTGAGGCCATTGATAGATGAAGAAGTGGTTAAAGAGTGAGAAGATTTATCCTTTGATGATCAAGTATCAATTTCAAAAAATAATGTCGAAGAGGAGAAGCTTGTTCGGGAATGGATGGAGTTACTCTTCGAGGATCAAGCCCTAGAGTAGACCTTAGAGCAAGCTATGAAATCAGGAGTGGGCCAAGTCCAAGACCAGATTTTTTTCCAAGAAGGAGATTTCAAAGACTTGATTTCTAAAGAGCCTAAGGCACTCCTTGAGGGCTATCATGAAGAAAGACATACTCTTTGTTTGATTGACATGTTGGAGGGAGATAAAGAGAACCCAATTCTAGAAGATTTTAGTTTACCTACCGATGCCTTCGAAGATATGGAGGATTTTAATATTGAATCAACAATCCTAGATGATTGGATGGATGAGATACCTGATTTCGAGAGCGAAATCCAAAAGGATATTTTCACTATGGAAGCAGCACCAAATGGTGAGAAAAGTTTTTATGAAAAGTATTTTGATAATATTTTGTTATAGGGAGCTCACATCCAGACAAATGAGGAGTTGAACGATGATATGATAAGAGAATTCAGTGAAGCAAAACCCAGGGAATTCATTGTTGGAGACTTTGTGCTCAAATGGGATGAATAAAAAAACAAGCCGAGGAGGCATTCCAAATTTCATGCCATGTGGGATGGGCCATATGTGATTACAGAATGCAAAGAACATAATTCATTCCAGCTGACTAAGTTAAGTGGAGAAATGCTTCTGATCCATGTCAATGGGATCCATTTAAAACATTTCTTTTGAGGTTTGAAGTCCTACCTTGTACTATAGTAAATTAGTTGTTGTTAATAAGTGCTTGGAGAACTTTCCTTTCAATTGTTTCATTTTTAATAAGTGTTGTAGCACATGGTTTTCTGGCCATTAGGGCCTGGTTGTTTGCTTTTGAGTTGTTTTGCTTTATTCTTTGTTACTGTTTGGAGGAGTGTTGTTTCAATTTCAAAATTTGTGAGTTATGGGGGGAAAAATTGACTCCATGCCCAATGGATCTACATAAGGAAACTGGCCTAATGCTCAATAGGCAAGCATCTAGCAGAGGTTGCCAAGAGTGTTATAAATTTTTCACCACAACTCAAATTCACAGAGCTGGTTGATTAAGGTTCATCTTAAAAGGTGAAGAATTTTCATTTTATTTCTGCAAATTCTTTAACCATTGCATACATTTAAATGTTTAGTTGTTTAAATGTAATGTGTTTCAGTTTCTTGATTATCATTAACATCATTAAGTATTCTTTTGAAATGTAAAAAATAAATGCTTTCATTTTGGTATTCATTTACAATGTTTTATACATTGTTAACAAAAGAAAATACAAAATTGAACAAGTATTTCACAAATGTTGTTTTGTATTCATTTGATAAAAGAATAATCAAGAATCCCACACAATCCATGGGAATAGCTGAAACAATGAATCAAATGGAGTAACTACACTACACAAGATAGGAGGAAGAAAGAACATGTAAAAAGAAGCACAACCATCATTTCTTGTTGGTGGTTTCGAGTTGTCTTCGAAGTGGTGCACCTTTCCTTGCCTCCGTGCTCCAAGTGAACCTACAAATAATTTCAAAAGTTTGGTAGAGCTTGGAATATAAACCTCCCTACATGATCTATCAACAATAATGTAAAATACTTCTTTTGATCCATTGAAATCAACTGAGGAAAAGATGAGTGCAAGTGGATCCAAAGGAGGAAACATCATGAGATACATTGTAATTATGTTTTTAATCTAACGTTGTTTGTTTCCTATGCAAGTATAGGACAAGTCATGCTACTATTTTGTTTTGAATATCATAAAGTATGTGACGTAAAATGGGCTCCCACAAGGGTTGAGATCAGACATGTTGTTCCTCAACATTTCATAAAGGAGTTTCACAAAGAAAAATAGTTAAATGTTGCTCAAAGAAATGTACATCTGAAGGAGTGAATTCAAATATCTTAAGAGATCAAACAAGTGACCATCTAGAACAATCAAGTCAATGTGCAATGAATTGAAAATCACAGGTGATCAATTGCTCAAGTGGAGTGTCATGAAATGTGATAGTGAATAGGCATACATATGCCTTGTTTGTCATGTCATCAATTGCAAAGGAAGTAATTTGAGCAATTTCAAAACAATTTTATCATGATATTGTTTCTCAAAATCTTTTATGCATAAAAAAAATTCAATTTCAATACTTGTTGTTTGGAGAACAAAGAATGCATGAAGAGTACAGTGAACTGTAGTTTCAGCAAGCATCGAATACAAGTGGAGTGCAGAAAACAATATTTTGATATAGGAACATATTGTTTTGTTACAAATATCACATCACATTGCTCAAAGCAGAAAAGAGGAGCTGGAAATTCATTTTCTTAAACATTCAAATGTGTAAAATCTGCAAGCAAGTAAAGCAACAGTTCGAGCTTGAAAGAAGTGGATCATCCTTATGTTTTTATAACGATGAGTTAAGTTACTGTTTCACCATGAAGACAAATGAAATACCCATAATCCACATTTGTTTACATCAAGAAGCATCAAAATGCAGTAGTGAGGGTGCTTCAAACTCATAACCAAAATGATAAATGTGTTTAATTGAACTCTCATGGTTGTAGCCTGAGAGCATTTCCTTGTAACAAATGATGATACCCATTTAGGGTATTAAACTCTAAATGCATATACAGGGGGGGAAACAACCATGGTTCAAGCTCATACAATCATTGGATCTCTAAAAATGAGTTTAGTGTTTTTGGCTATAATGGGTTATGAATCGAAGAAATGGAATTCATATGTTACTTATGCTTTCCAAAGAATCATAAAAAAAATGAAAATGCATTGAAACCCCTAATGCATACTCTCATGGCCGCACCCTGAGAAAGAGGTTTCTTTTGTTTCAAGCAAACTCACTTGTGGTTTTTGTATTAAAATGAAAATACCAAGAAATTACAGAGTTTCAAGCTCTTGAGCTCATAAAAATGGTGAAACAATGGTTACAGGTCGTGGCCATAACAAGCTTTGGGAACCCACAAATAAAATCTTGTATCTAAAAAATGCTTTCATTAAAAATAAAATTATTTACATTTATATCATGGGTCGAGCCCAAGCAAGTATTTACACAAGGAAGGGGAATGTACAAGCATGGTCATGGCTATAATTATGGCCAAACCCAGAGACTCACAAATCTCCATATTTTTGTAAGGAGAAAGATTGGATAGCTTTTATTTAAGAGGGAAATGCATCATAAACTATAGAATAGAGCCCACCTCTCATAAATTTGTGTAAGAGTTCTTCATAGTCCAAGGCTTCAAGATTCCAAATGCAGAGCCTTGGTTCCTCATGGTGGCCATATCAGATGGTGAGTAGCATGGCAACACAAGAAACAACAAAATGCATCAAATACAGTCAAAGCCCGCGGCCTGAAGGCAATTTTTATGCATCGAATGACACAACAAAGGCAAAAAAAATGTAGATAGAGAGTTTACCAGTGCATTTCTAGTGGAGAATCGACTAAAGGTGACAAGATCGAGCTCGAATGGTGATTCCAAAAGCTCCAAACCCTAATCCCATGGTGACGGCTTGCCGAGCTCATTTCCCAGTCGGCCAAGCAAAATAAATGAAATGTGAAATCATAGGTTCATCCCATGTTTTGGTATTAGGGTTTCTTGGATAACCTTAATCCGACTTAGGAATTTTCACAATGATTTTAAAATATTAACTCCTAAGTCTTTTTCCATAATGGTCGAAATCAATATGTGCTTAGGTCGACCCTTTTAAGGTTTCATTTTAATATCTTTTGCCTAGGTTGATATAGGATAGGCATTAATTCGTATTTCATAACTTAAAATTCCTTAGGGTATTTTACTCATAATATGTGCTTAGGTCGACCCTTTTAAGGTTTCATTTTAATATCTTTTGCCTAGGTTGATATAGGATAGGCATTAATTCGTATTTCATAACTTAAAATTCCTTAGGGTATTTTACTCATAATATGTGCCTTAGGATCGTAATAACAATTTATGCTTAGATTGTTTTTATTGATTTTATTAAAATCAATAAGGGATATTCATCTATATATTTTATGATTTTTTAAAATAAAAATCATTTGTAATAGGCATAGATATAATTATTTTTTGCAAAGATTTCCTAAAAATCTTGAATTGCAAAAAATCATAAGATTAAGATGAAGATAGGCCTATTAGTATTTTAAAACTAGAAATATTGTAAAGCAAAGATAAAAGCAATGTTTTTATAAATTGCTTTGATCTCTTGCTATTTTAAGCAGTTTTAATGAAAGCATAAAAGGTGGCCATTATCTTTAATTTGATTTTTTCTGAGTGAGTTGGAGAAAGGAGGACAAAATAAAGTTTCCATTTTTAGTTTCTAGCCAAGATGTTCCTGATTTAGAAGCTTTTCTGGGTGGATCCTTTGGAGGTGAAAAATTTCTATCTTCTTGATGGTTTTTGGAGTTGTTTGGTATATCTTTTGGAGCCTTTTTTCTCAGCTCAAAAATGCATAATGGGTTGCTTTTCTAGGGAAGTAGTGGGCCTTTGTTTTCTATCTTTGTATGGTTGAGGTCACATAAGTTCTATAAGTTAGAGAAATTCTAATTTCTCAAGGTTTCAACTATCAGTTTCTTGCTCTTTCACATATTGGAAGAGTTTGTAAACTCATTTTTTAGTCAGATTTTGAGAGTTATCACTCCTTCAGTTTAATAAAAACAACAAGATTCTCCTTCCATATTTCTTGTTATATGCTCTACAATGATGATTGGATGTGTTTTATGATTCAATCAGTGGATCCTTTTCATGTCTCATTGTTATAGGGTATTTTGCAGGGGCTATATTTAAGTCATGTTGTGCCTAGTGTTTGTTTCAAGCCTTTGCACAAATCACTATTGAGTTAGATGCATTATCAATTTATGAGAGTTAAGTTTTAAAAGTGTTGAGAGTGAGTTAATTATTAGAATATCTCTAATGTTGGTTAATCATCATAGGTTGTAGGATTTGAATTACAATTTCTTCCTCAAGCTCTTTCCTCTGCAAAACCATTAGAGTAGGTGTTTCATCAACGAGGAAGCCAACCTTCTCCAGAGATTCATTCCCATAATGAGCTACCCACAACTCGAGAACATTTCCATGTTGCAGTAGATTGTTGAACCTTCATGTTCAGTTGGGTGCAAATATCATTGCTAACAGTTTTTGGCACGCCCGGTGGGACCCTAGAGTCTTGTCTTTAGGGTTGTTTCAAAATTTTATAAGTTGTTGTCTAGTATATGCAGTAGAGGTTTTTTTTCCTTTTGAGGTTTTGCTTTAAAATATACTTCGTGACTCCTTTTTCTTGTTAATTTGTAGATTCAGTATAGGTAGCTTATGAGAAGGATCTAGACTAGATCCAACCTAGTCCTGTTTGATTATTTGTTGCTCTCCCTTCCAAGGAGAAGAGGAAGGACACCCAGGAGGACCGCTAATCCAGCTAGGAGAGAAAAATCCACACCTCTGGAACTTAGTCCCTTTATTTTTGTGGAAAAGAACCCAACTCCAGTTTCACAAGCACCACCCATGGCGAGGCAATTTTCCTTTGCACCATTCAACGGTGGCAGCCCGTTGTTGTTAGCGAGACACAATGATATTTTGGTTGTTGCTCTGAAAGGACTGACCTACTTCATTGGTGAAGACTAGACAACTCCCATATAACACATTTGAGATGTAGCCACTTTATGCTCGATGCACAACATAATAGAGGAGAACATGGCCTTGAGGTTGTTCGTCTCTTCATTGAAGGGGAAATCCCTTCAATGGTTTAGAGGCCTCCCATCCAACACCATTGCAACCTGGGATCAACTTGGGGATGGTTTACATCGGGAGTTCGTGGACAAGTTAGACCACCTATCCTTGCTTCAGAAGATGAGCACAATAAAACATGCTCCCCATGAGCATATGGATGCCTTTAACTTCAGGTTTGAAAGAACCTGGGATATGATACCTTTGATTGTCAAACCCACACTTGAACATGCCTTTTTGTTTTTCTTGAAAGGATTAAATGTTGAAATATCAATCATGATATAGTCTATGGGGGTTTCACTTTGCCTAATGCTTACGACATTGTTATAAGAGTTGAGAATTGCCTTATCCAAGCCGACAAGATAGCTTGTAGGCCACCTCCACACATTTTTTCTGAAATTCAATCACCCATTCCAATGAATTTGCCTCCTATTGTTGTTGTTTTGCCACTCCCAGTGATAGGATATCAGGTTGTTGTCCAAGAAAATGTCATTCCTGATCAGACTAAAGAGATCCAAGAGATTAAAAGCATGCTGCAGAATTTTGGTAATACCTTCAGTAAGGAGTTTGTAAGTCTAAAGAATAAATTTGGCCATGAACACGGGCCTTACTAGGCACCTTACCAACAGAACCAATAGAATAGGCTACCATTCTGGAAAAAATTCCAAGGACAAAAGAGGGTTTTAACCCCAAGCCTTTTTGGCCTTATGATCCTAGTGCAACCGACCCTTCAAGTAGCTCATGTCACATAACAATCTAGCTCAAAAGCACGATTGGTGCTACCTGTGCAACCAACTGCACAACTAGGTTGTGTGCATTAGAGGAACGGAGAATCAAGCTCTAATGGTGTAGAACCATTATGCTGGCCCTAAAAATTTGCATAGAAAAAGTGTAGAGTAGTAAAATAACTCAAATTTTTCTCTGATGAATTGGCAGAGTATTGAGTACTATGGAATAAATTATCCCCAAGGGCAAAACCAATAAAGTATATCTGTGGCAGCAAGCACAAGAGTGAAGAGAAGAGTGGTGGAAGAAGAATAACAAGTTTTCACTTCACAACAACAAGCTGCAAGAGACCAAGCTCATGATACTTCATCGCAAACTATTCCAGTAACTAGGAATTTGCATATTCTACAGAGAGAGCAACAGTCTGCAAACCCAACACAACAAGTTCAACCAAGAAATTTGCATATTCTACAGAGAGAATAGCAAAGAGTAAGTGATACAATTTCACCTTCAAGGAAACATAAGGTAAATCCTGTGTCTTTCAATGTAGTAGAACACGTAAAGAAAGCTACAGTTAGCTTATCTATCATGGATGCACTGCATATTCCAAAACATAAGGATTTATTACAAAATTCTTTATATAAGCTTTCATTTCCAACTATTGTTAATGCAAAAAATGACAGAGTTGTACTTACTAACAGCTCAAAAGTCAAGGGTGAACAATAAGGTCAAGAGGTAAACCCCCACCATTTTATCTGATTCTTATCTTAGGAGATTAACTTGCCCATAACTGCATGATAGACTTAGGAGCCAGTAGCGCGGTCATGCCTAAAAGTGTAGCAGACAATTTAGGACTAGCTTATGAACCTATGACAAAAGGGGTAGTGCAATTGGATGGTTCTATTGTTCAACTAGCATGAATTATCAAGAATTTGGCCCTCACCTTGCATGCTTGCCCTAATTTTGGTATACATCAAGATATCCATATAATTGAGCTACCTCCCCACTTTGCACTTTTCCTATCTAGGGAATTTACTACCAAGCTGGGGGGTTTTTTGTCTGCTGATTGGTCCCGCCTAGTTTTTAGAACTTTCTATGGCACTAGAGTGACCATCAGGTCAAACCTTTAGCCAAGGATCACATTGAACCATATGTCTCAAATCTTACAAATTCCAAACTATGTTTCACTAGTGGGCAAGAGGATCAAACTATGACCTTAGACCACACACCTAGCAAAGATGTTAACCTAAATGAGTGGGATGTTGAAGATCACATGATCGATCCATTCAAGCATAATGATAAAGTGGGGTTAATCATGTATGTGATCTAGGAACTAGGTGCTGAAGTTCCAAATCTGGTTAAAAATGAAGGCCATCCAGTAGACAGTGTTTTGAGGTTGTTGATAGATGAAGAAGTGGTTAAAGAGTGGGAGGATTTGTCCTTTGATGATCAAGTATCAATTTTAGAAAAGAATGTCGATGAGGAGGAGAAGTATGTTCAGGAACGGATGGAGTTACTCTTCGAGGATCAAGCCCTAGAGTAGACCTTAGAGTAAGTTGTGAAATAAGGAGTGGGCTAAGTCCAAGACCAGATTGTTGTCCAAGAAGGAGATTTCAAAGATGAACTTTCTGAAGAGCCTAAGGCACTCCTTGAGGGATACTGCGAAGAAAGACATACTATCTATTTCTTTGACATGATGGAGGGAGATAAAGAGAACCGGATTCCAAAAGATTTTAGTTTACTTGTCGATGCCTTCGAAGATATGGAGGATTTTAACATTGAATCACCAATCCTAGATGATTGGATGGATGAGCTCCCTGATTTTGAGAGCGAAATCCAAAGGGAGATGTTCACTATGGAAACAACACCAAATGGTGAGAAATTTTTTAATGAAAATTATTTTGATAAGCTTTTGTTCCAGAGAGCTAACATCCAGAAAAATGAGGAGTTGAACGATGATATGATAAGAGAATTCAATGAAGCAAAACCCAGGGAATTCATTGTTGGAGACTTTGTGCTCAAATGGGATGAGTACAAGAGCAAGCCCGAGAGGCATTCCAATTTTGATGCCATGTGGGATGGGTCGTATGTGATTACAGAATGCAAATAACATAATTCATTCTAGCTATCTAAGTTAAGTGGAGAAGTGCTTCTGATCCCTGTCAATGGGATCCATTTAAAACATTTCTTTTGAGGTTTGAAGTCCTACCCTGTACTATAATAAAGTAGTTGATGTTAATAAGTGCTTGGAGCACTTTCCTTTCAATTGTTTCATTTTTCATAAGTGTTGCAACACATGTTTTTTTGGCCGTCAGGGCCTAATTGTTTGATTTTGAGTTATTTTGCTTTGTTCTCTGTTGTTGTTTGGAGGAGTGTTGTTTCAGTTTCAAAATTTTTGAGTTATGGGGGGTGGAATTGACTCCATGCCCAATGGATCTACATAAGGCAATTGGCCTAATGCTCAGTAGGCAAGCATCTAGCAGAGGTCACCAAGAGTGTTATAAATTTTTCACCACAACTCAAATTGACAGAGTTGATTGATTAAGGTTCATCTTAAGGTGAAGAGTTTTCATTTTATTTCTGCAAATGCTTTAACCATTGCATACATTTAAATGTTTAGTTGTTTAAATGAAATATGTTTCAGTTTGTTGATTATCATTTACAACATTAAGTATTGTTTTGAAATGTAAAAAATAAATGCTTTCATTTTGGTATTCATTTACAATGTTTCATACATTGTTAACAAAAGAAAATACAAAATTGAACAAGTATTTCACAAATGTTGTTTTGTATTCATTTGATAAAAGAATAATCAAGAATCCCACACAAGCCATGGGAATAGATGAAATAGTGAATCAAAAGGAGTACACTACACTACAAAATATAAGAGGGAGAAAGAACATGTAAAAAGAAGCATAGTCATCATTACTTGTTGGTGGTTTTGAGTTGTCTTCGGAGTGGTGCACCTTTCCTTTCTTTAGTGCTCCAAGTGAACTTGCAAATGATTTCAAAAGTTTGTTAGAGCTTGGACTATATAACTCCCTACATGATTTATCAACAATAATGTAGAATAATTCTTTTGATCCATTGAAATCAACTGAGGAAAAGATGAGTGCAAGTAGATCCAAAGGAGGAAACATCATGAGATACACTGTAATTATGTTTTTAATCTAACGTTGTTTTTTTACTGTGTAGGTATAGGACAAGCCATGTTGTTGTTTTGTTTTGAGTATCATAAAGCATGTGGTGTAAAACGAGCCCCCACAAGGGTTGAGACCCGACATATTATTCCTCAACATTTCACAGAGGAGTTTTAGAAAGAAAAATAGTTAAATGTTGCTCAAAGAAATGTACATCTGAAGAAGTGAATTCAAATATCTTAATATCTTAAGAGCTCAAACAAGTGACCATCCAGAACAATTAGGTCAATGTGCAATGAATTGAAAATCACAGGTGATCAATTGCTCAAGTGCAGTGTGGTGAAATGCGATAGTGAATAGGAAAACATATGCCTTGTTTGCCATGTCATCAATTACAAAGGAAGTAATTTGAGCAATTTCAGAATAATTTTATCATGATATTGTTTCTTAGAATCTTTTATGCATAAAACAAAATCAATTTCAATACTTGTTGTTTGGAGAACAAAAAATGCATGAAGAGTACAGTGAACTGTATTTTCATCAAGCATCGACTACAGGTGGAGTGCAACACGCAATATTTTGCTATAGGAACATATGGTTTTGTTACAAATATCACATCACATTGCTCAAAGCAGAAAAGAGGAGCTGGAAATTCATTTTCTTAAACATTCAAATGTGTAAAATCTGCAAGCAAGTAAAGTGATAGTTTGATCTTGAAAGAAGTGGATCATCCTTATGTTTTTAGAGCAATGAGTTATGTTACTGTTTCATCATGAAGACAAATGAAATAACCATAATCCACATTTGTTTACATCAAGAACCATCAAAATGTAGTAGTGAGGGTGCTTCAGACCCATAACCAAAATAATAAATGTGTTTAATTGAACTCTCATGGCCCCAGCCTGAGAGCATTTCCCTATAACAAATGATGATACCCATTTAGGGTATTAAACTCTAAATGCATATACAGGGGGTAAAACAGCCATGGTTCGAGCTCATAAAAACATTGGAGCTCTAAAAATGAGTTTAGTGTTTTTGGCCATGATGGGTTATGAATCCAAGAAATGGAACTCATATGCTACTTATGCTTTTCAAATAAATCATAAAAAAAATGAAAATGCATCAAAACCCCTAATGCATACTCTGATGGCCATAGCCTGAGAAAGAGGTTTCTTCTGTTTCGAGCAAACCCACTTGTGGTTTTTGTATTAAAATGAAAATGCCAATAAATTACAAAGTTTCAAGCTCTTGAGCTCATAAAAATGGTGAAACAATGGTTATAGGTCGTGGCCATAACAAGCTTTGGGAACCCACACATGAAATCTTGTATCTAAAAAATGCTTTCATTAAAAATAAAATTGTTTACATTTACATCATGGGTTGAGCCCAAGCAAGTATTTACATAGGGAAGGGAAATGTACAAGCATGGTCGCGGCTATAATTATGGACGAACCTAGAGACTCACAAATCTCCATATTTTTGGAAAAAGAAAGATTGAATAGCTTGTATTTAAGAGGGAAATGCATCATAAACCATAGAACAGATCCCACCTCTCATAATTTTTTGGAAGAGTTATTTGTAGTCCATGACTTCAAGCTTCCAAATGTAGAGCCTTGGTTCCTCATGGTGGTCATATCAGATGGTGAGTAGCATGGCGACACAAGAAACAATAAAATGCATCAAATATAGTCAAAGCCCGCGGCCTGAAGGCCATTTTTATTCATTGAATGACACAACAGAGGAAACAAAAATGCAGATAGAGAGTTTACCAGTGCATTTCTAGTGGATAATCGACTAAAGGCAACAAGCCTAAGCTTGAATGGTGGTTCCAAAAGCTCCATACCCTAATCCCATGGCTGTGCCTTGTAGAGCTCATTTCCCCAGTTGGCTAAGCAAAAGAAATGAAATTTGAAATCATAGGGATCCCATGTTTTGGTCTTAGGGTTTCTTGGATAACCCTAATTTGACTTAGGAATTTTCACAATGATTTTAAAATATTAACTTCTAAGTCTTTTCCATAATGGCCGAAATCAATATGTTTCTTAGGTCGACCCTTTTAAGGTTTCATTTTAATATCTTTTGCCTAGGTTGATATAGTATAGGCATTAATTCGTATTTCATAACTTAAAATTCCTTAGGGTATTTTACTCATAATTAATGTCTATGCCTTAGGAAAATCAAAACAATTTTATGCTTAGATTACTATTGTTTTATTCATTTTATTAAAATCAATAATGGATATTCGTCTATATATTTTATGATTTTTTTAAAGATAAATCATTTGTAATAGGCATCGATATAATTATTTTTTGCAAAGATTTCCTAGAAATATTGAATTACAAAAAATCATAAGATTAAGATGAAGATAGGCCTATTGGTATTTTAAAACTACAAATATTGTAAAGTAGAGATAAAAGCAATGTTTTTATAAATTTTTTTGATCTCTTGCTATTTTAAGCAGTTTTAATGAAAGCATAAAAGGTGGCCATTATCTTTAATTTGATTTTTTCTGGGCGAGTTGGAGAAAAGACGAGAAAACAAAGATTCCATTTTCAGTTTCTAGCCAAGATGTTCCTGATTTAGAAGATTTTATGGGTGCATCCTTTGGAGGTGATGAATTTCTATCTTCTTGATGATTTTTGGAGTTGTTTGGTATTATCTTTTGGAGCATTTTTTTCTGAGATAAAAAATGCATAATGGGTTGCTTTTCTGGAGAAGCAGTGGACCTATTTTTTCTATATTTGTATGGTTGAGGTCACATAAGGTCTATAATTTAGATAAATTCTAATTTATCAGGGGTTCAGACATCAGTTTCTCGCTCTTCAACATATTGGAAGAGTTTGTAAACTCCTTTTGTACTCATATTTTGAGAGTTATCACTCCTTCAGTTTAATAAAAACAATAGAATTCTCCTTCTTTATTTCTTGTTCTATGCTCTACAATGATGATTGGATGTGTTTTGTGATTCAATAAGTGGATCCTTTTAATGTCTCATTGTTATAGGTTGTTTTGAAAGAGTTGTATTTGAGTCAGGTTGTGCCTTGTGTCTGTATCAAGCCTTTGCACAAATCACTGTTGAGTCAGATGCATTATGAGTTCATGAGAGTTAAGTTTTAAAAGTATTGAGAGTGAGTTAATTATTGGAATCTCTCTAATGTTGGTTAATCATCATAGGTTGTACGATTTGTATTATAGTTTCTTCCTCTAACTCTTTTTTATGCAAATCCATTAGAGTAGGTGATTCATCAACGAGGAAGTCGACCTTCTCTGGAGATTCATTCTCATAATGAGTTAACCACAACTCAAGAATGTTTCCATGTTGCAGTAGATTATTGGATCTTCATGTTCAGCTAGGTGCAAATTATATTGCTAACACTTTCTTAGGATAATAAAGTGACTTTATTAAATTTAATAACTAGGAGATAAGTGATGTGGTTTCCCTTTCCTTCAAGGGTGGAACACTTTCCACTTTTGGTGGCATCCTCCACTTTCTATGGTTAATTCTTATTGGTTGGATTTTCCACCTCCATCCTCTCCTTAGTTCTATATAAACTCACTATCTAGCTTGTATTTGCATATTATTGTATACTTTTGCATACTATTGTATCTTGGAAGCTCTTAATACAATTCTATCATCTTGACATTGCATAATCTCTTAGAGTTTTGGATTCCATTATTTATGTTTTTCCAATTTATGTAACTTTGATTTTCTCTTAAAAGGTTCCTTCGGTTAGTCAATCTATTTTAGATTTATAACAAGATTTGGGTTACTTTATGAGACCTATAGAAAGAAGCTTTTGTTGCTCATGTATTAACATCTTAGAAAAAACTACAAATGAAGGTGCATTATATGTAGACCCCATAGTTAACTTATGAGTATGAAAGCTAGAAATAAAAGTTGTATAATCTCAACCAAGTTTTTTCAATGCATTATAGACCAACTAAATGTCTTTTTTATGAATTTCACATGATTTATATTGCTCTCTTAGATCATTGACCTTAGTGATGTAGTCCTGGATGTTTTCAAAGTTCTTTCGATCAAGTCTTGTCAGTTCATTATCCATTTGATAGTCTTTTACTTCATCTATAGTACCATACAATGTTTTCATTTTATTCCAAGCTTCATGAGAATCCTTACATAATTCAATTTAAAACAATAGATCTTGAGAATTTAAGCTATGAGGATATCCAAGAGCTTTAGAATGTTCGATTATCCATTTTATCCCTTTCTCGTCATCTTTAGGTTTAGGTACCTTATTCTCAACATATAGAGAGTGACCTAGATTCATTAAAGCACTCCATGCATGCTAATTCCAAGTTGAATAGTTGCATTGACATTGTCTTCTTTTGAATCTTCCTCTAGTCTCTCTTCATTAAATCTCTCGTTCCTAGTCTTAGAGTCCTTAGACAAAATAATGGTATTGTTTCACTTACCCTTCTTTCTTGGATGGGTAGGCTTATGGGTATCATCCTTGAACATTTTATTCTTCTTCTTTAGGGTCACTATCTCCTAGGAAAATTTATACTTTGGGTCTAAGGATGAATCCAAATCCAAATGGTTAGATTCATTACATAATCTCTAGAAATTGTTCCTTCCTTATCATCATCTTGTGAATTATGCTCTACGATCAAAGAATCAAATATTGAGGTATCAATATAATCCACAACCCTAGATTTAATCTCCTTAAAAGAGGCTCTACCAAATAGGAATTTACAACTAGAAGTTAATGCATTCATCTAATTCATAGTCAAAAGCATGAGACCTTGGTGAATATGAGTCATGTTAGGTGCCTTTCTACTTTCCTTTATCAATTTTTTCAGAGATGTCATAAGCAATAAAGGGAAGGAGACTAAAAATTTATGTTTAAAATGGTTAATCAAGAAAAATGGTAGTCAAACATTGATTTAAACCTTCCTTCAAGAAAAATATACCTCATAAGGAATTTTATCACTACAAACCATATTGGTTTGAGAAATGTTCCCTCATAACGTAAATGAAAATTCACTAGTTTGTCTCTTTCACCACCCTTGAAAAAATGCTTGATAGATTCTTCACTAGCCTTCCTATCTTTAAAATCCTTCCTAGCATTCCCAATCAAAAGTAAAAAAAATCTATTTTTCCACCCTTTGTGAAGGCATTTGTTATAGAAAGGTCGTGATCATTTAACCTCTCCAAGTAGGGAGCTAAAATTCCTCCCTAAAAATATTCTATACTTGGGGCATCCTATTGACCCCATTACAATTGAGGGATCCACTCTATTATAATCTCCACACGTCCTTCTTCTCCTCACACTAGCGTAACAACTCCTTCCCTACTCCAAAATATGCTATCCTATCCACATACAATGACTAATACTTCTCAAAGTCACCGAAGAGGCTAGAAAACATCTTTAAACACTACTTATTAATGCCATTGAAGATACTAGAAGAAATAATTAAGCAATTGTTTATATTCCCCTCTCCTAATCATTATTACACATCGAGTGTCTTTCACCACCATGGATGTAATCATTACTAAGGATTCCCTTAGCTTGTGTTCCAAAATCATTCCAAAATTTGATGTCACCAATTATGACTCCACAATTAGCAAAAAAATCAGATACTCTATTTTCTTCTCAAATCACATGCCTAAAATTGACGTCCTTAAAAGTCTTGTGAAGCTTAAGAGTATCACTTATGAAATTTTCAATCTTCTAGCTAGGAGTTTGAGGTCCTTGAAGGTAATTTATAATATTTAAATAATCACCTTAAAAAAATAATTTCTTAAACACCATACAAGAAGCTACATATTTCTTCAATAAAGTGATTAATCTAGTGACCAAGGGGAAAGAAAAATCTAAAATAAATTAAACTTGATCATCTCTAATAACCCATCCACCCCCTCCAACACTTGGATTTCCATTCAAGACACCATCAAAATTCACCTTAATCCTACCCCTCAAACGTGGGGTCCAAACCACCCCATCTTCAAAATTATTCATATTCTAGATTTTGGTTGAATTTTGTGGGTTCTCTTTGCATTCTTTGTTTGGGGTTGAATTTTTGGTGCTCTTGGGTTTTGGGGGCTTGAAAGTTTGGAGAAGAAGCTTGGAAGAGGAGGATTTGTGCTCATCCTCATCCCATCCTTCCCTAAGCTTGGTGTTGAGGTAGATTCACCACTTTTCCTATTTCTTTATGTTTTCATTTGAAAGATTATATGTGAATGTGAAAATGTGCTTGGTATTCTATCTCATGTGCTTTGCTTGTATGTTTATTTCAAAATTCTTTTGGTTCTTGTATTCTTGTGTTGTTGAATGTGGTTTATGTGATGGGAAAAGGGTTGTATAGGGATAGGCTCACCCAAAATTGGGTAGAGCATCCCTCATTGGGGATGGTATGGAGTAGGAACCTCCATGGGGAAGTTTAATCCCTCCTAAGAGGAGAGGCTCAAAATGGGTATGAGTACCCATATGTAATTGTGAAACAGTGGAAATGGTATTGGTGGTATGGGTTTTGGTGAAGGAGGAGATATTAAAGAAGGGTTGCATGTGAAAGGATGATAGTATGATATTGACTTTATTCTTATTGTTATTATTACGAGTCCCCGTATGGAGTGTGTAATCCACCCTCCATTCCCCACTATGGATTCTTGATGGAATCCTAAAGTTATGTGAAAATCCCTTGGGTGGGTGTGAGAAGAACTTGTGTGTTTCATGTGTGTTTAAATGTTTTTTTTTGGATTGGTGTTTTTGTACCCGTTTCCCATGTTACCTCCTAGCTCGAGGGTGCTTGGTTTTCCAACCAAAGGCTGGGAGGTGAGAACCCCATTGGCCTCTAGAGAGAAGTTTATGTGTATTTTGTAGGTTGGAGCTAAGTATGAGAGTTACAGATTGGAAGGAGCTAAACAGTTCTTGTGGATGATGTTATTGTTGATATGTCAAAAAGAACCTACCCTTTTGGGTTGAATGTTAAAGTTTGAAAGGGTTATAAATATATATATATATATGTAACCTACTACAAATATGTGTCTGAGTGTTCAATTTATTTCTCCACAAAGAAACAAAATTCACCAACTAGGTTGTTGGTAAACCAGTAGATGTTTGGGTACTATCAATGGAATATATGCTATGCTTAAACCGAGCTCCATGTTTTCATTGTGAGAAAAAGATTTGAAACTCTGTTAATGAGCTATGTATGTGGTAGATTGTTATGGTGAAAACTAAGTATTGTTGTTATAAAAATATTGTATTCTATCATGTTTAAGAATACAATAAGTATATTGATCAAGAAAAAATCGTATTGTTCAGTTTGTTCAAACAAAAATTTGAAAATTATGAAATATTGTGATAAGGAATTAGTTGTTTTCCCCTATCGATTCAACAAAAAAAGAAGATAATAATGTGCATGGTTTGACTTCATCTGCTTATGAATCATGCATTTTTGAAGCATATCTGTTTACAAAGTGAACGGAAGTAGCATAATATTTTTGAATGCAAAAGAAAGCCTGTATATTTATATGGTTGTAAAAATGTAGTTACTAGTTCATATTTAGTAGACTATTATGAGTTTGATTCCTGTAAATCTTTCTGCAACATGTATGATATGAATCTTGTTAGCTTTTATTCCATGGGTAAAGAAATATGCCAGAAAATTATTATTACTTTTTTGTTAATGTTCCCTTATGCCATATATATATATACACACAAATGTGTATTCCATATGAAAATGAATGTTTGCCTCCCATTGCTAGTACTGGCTATTCCAAAAGTTGGGGTGGTAGTCTATGATTAGTCCTTCATTACTGGCCCAATTCACAGCATGCCCTCAGTATTTTCGTTCCTCCTTCTTTTCCTACATGTGGGTTGTCTCTCCCTCCTTACTCATTTGGAACATTTGGCTTGAAAGAAACAACAGAATTTTCAGACATAATCCATCCTCTTTGGCTGATGTTCTTCTTAAATTGGAAATTTCAATTTCGGAAACAGTGAAATCTTACATTATCAAACAAGTCAATAGCCTATAATGCTTCTCAAGCTAGGATACTCATATATTAAGTTTATGGCCTTCAATCAAGTCCTTACCCCTTCAAGGGTCGATCTCAAGTAAGGTTGACAAATGTAAAGCTAGATGAGAAGCAAAATGGATTCCCCCTCCTATGAACTGGTTCAAACTAAACTATGATGGGGCCTCCCAAGGCAATCCCGGAAGTTCTGGGATTGGGATTGTAATTTCAAACTCAGACTCAAAATTCATTAAAGCTACTTGCAAATCTATCCCTGTCGGCACAAATAATAAAGCGGAATTAGAAGCTCTAAGTTTGGGGTTGGAGCTGGCTATTTCTCTTCGAATTAAAGACCTTGTAATAGAAGGAGACTCGATGGTCATTTTTAACTCTATTAAAAACAGAAAATCTCATGGTTGGCATCTTCAATACCTCCTAGATAGAGTTCTCTTGCAATTATCATTATTTAACAGTTATGAAGTATCTCATTGCTTTAGGGAGGCAAACTTTGTGGCTGATCACCTTGCTAATCTAGCAATTGATAACCTTTGGGACTATAAAGAGCTTCTACAGTTAGAAATTCCCATATTAAATCAAGGAGCTCTGGTTTGTGGTGACAGTTGATATATCTTGGTCTTTGCCTCCACATCCTTCTATGTTTGTGTGGTCTCTCCTAAATGGGGTTGGTCTCTCCTGCTCGTCACAGTATTTTTGTCTACATGCTTCCACTATTTGTCTGATTGTATTGTACTCATTTGTAGTTGGCATCCAGATTGTCAGGTGTGGGGTAATTACGGAGGCCAGTAACTTCATTTTATATCTTCATAATGTTATACCGATTGTAGGGACACAAAGTCAAATCTGTTAACAAAGAGACTAAATATCCTTTCAAGTGCATAAAATGAATTGCATATTATTACCAAAAAATTTAAATTTTTTAACTTGGATTATAGATCAAATCAGATCTTCACCAATCAAAGAAAAGCATTAACTAAGAAGTTGGTGCAGTGATTCAGTACTTATTTAGCATACGTATTGTTTATGTGCTGTAGATTATGAGCAGTATAGATTATTCAGTATGCGGTCTCATAGACTATTTTTGAGTTCGCTTGAGGAGAGTTTTCTCTCAGTGACAAAATTGGGGTATGGTGCATAGGAACTAGGTGGACTGGCATTGCCCCAGCACTGAGAAAGGTAGTCATACTCGTCATAATTATCTTTAGTTTCGCCACACTAGTGGTAGATGTTGCAGCATCATCCAGGCTTGTACTTTCCAGGATTGCATGTTGGGGCTGCCTTCACCTCAACATTGCTCATGAAAAGCTCTAGAGCAACAAACAATGCTATGTTTACTTTACTCAACGCCATCTCTTGCATCCTTATACTGCAAAAAAGTGGGGATAGTGTTCGAATTAGAAATCTATGAACAAACTAACCCTTGGAAATTATGCCATTGCCATCTCCTTGACACAAGTTGGAAAAATAAAAAAGTGGCATTTGCAATCTGCGAACACAAAGCCTCTCTACCCGTCTCCCCTGCTAAATGCAAAATTGGTAAATACCTTCTAAGCAAAGCTTGCTTTATAGTCATATCCTTTGATGTTATTCTCTGGTGTTCATTAGTGAAGCCAACAATGGGCTATTTTTACTCTCTTTGCATGGCCAGACTCCTTTGCATTCACTACTGTCGGCCTGCACAAAGTTTAATTGCCGACTTTAGTAAAATGTGCTCTCAAGCTTGGTATTTAAAAAGTAAATGTCCCCCCTTTCAGGCAAGCGATTTGATTAATAGATTGGGGTTTCTCCTTATCATGTCTTCGCATTTTGGTTCAGTTTGGTATAAAATAAATTTCAAATCAAAGGGAAAAGTCTTTTTTGATTCCCATCCATACGACCATGAAAAGTTGGGAAGAGTTTTTTGCTTGGATTCTACTGACACTTTTTTGGCCTGCAAAAAGGTGGTGGGCTCTCAATGGCTTAAAGAAAATGCAAATGCCACTTACCATGAAATATTATCCCATTTTTTCACCATTTGCATGGATATTCTCTTGGATCCTGATCTGATTATGGTGCTTGCATCACAATTTGCTCAGCCCAGCCTTCTTTCTAAACTTGATCTAAATGAAGCTTTGTCTAACTACAAGTTTAATGCAGGTTCTTTTCCTATTGGTGGTTTTATTAATCATAACGATTTGGCTTCTAATAGTTTTTGTGGAGATTTTTTGCATGTCCTCAGGGTAGGAATTATGTGTGACGACTTTGAAAGGACTATTCTTGATTGTAATGATCTGCATGGAAGGGTTGATACCGACATCCTTATTGCTAGTGTTGATGTTTTTATGGCTCTGCACTTCTTATTTGATATGGCGGAAAGATCAAAGATATCTGATCAAGCATCTGAACTCTCTACCGATGCAAGGGCACTTCATGTTTATAATCCCATGCCTCTTTCCCATTATGAGGCCAGCTCATCCTCCAAGGGTGAAGATTCGTAATCATGTCATTAAATGTTTTTCGCTCATTTTTCTGCTATGAGCTTTGCATACTCGTCTAGCATCTACTAGACTGGGGGTTGGTGGGTGATAAAAGCATGTCTCTTGGGTTTGAATTCACTGGTTGGGACTTTATTATGCACTTTATTTTCTCTGTTTTTAACTTTGACTCTCCATTATTAAATTGAGTTTCATCTGACACTTTGTATCTTCTTTCTTTTCTCAATAAAGTTCAGTGGCCCAGCCACTTTTATCAAAAAAAAAAATCTTTATCAATCTTTCCCATTTAATGCAGTAGCTAAGTTTGTCGAAATGCAATGTATCACCAAGTTTTAAACTATAGAATGAGAATACTTAAGGAATAATAGTCGTGACATTTCTATTATACGATAAAGAAAAGCATTTTAGTTGAAAGGAAAATATGATATTAGATTTTTAAGGATAGATATAATATTTTTGTGCTTACCTATTACACAGTAAGAGTAGATTCTGGATTTTAGCAATAAAGATAGATTGTATTTGACTCATACTTTTGTTTTAATAGTTCAAACTTAGTTCTGTACATAGATCAAATTTGTTTTGAAGGCTAGGTTTCGAAACCAGGCTTTAGATTTGAAGATTTAAAAATATTTACAGAAAAAAAACATCTGTTGATTTATAGCCCGTTACGGAGTAGCTGTAAGTAAATACATTCATACCGCTAATCTCTGACTTGTGTGATGCCAAGAGAATAAAAGGAGGAATAAGATAACCATAACCAAAGAATGGGGAAGGGACAATAAGGGCCACAAATAGAGGGCCTGGTAATAGAAGTGTATTTAATATTTTATTTTCTGCACTATTGCTTCCTTCTCTACCATCTTCTGCCTTCGCTTCTGCATCCTCACGTCAAGTTGTATAGCCATCTACGCCTCTCTTCTCAACCTTGTTCCATTTGGGCCACTGCTAAGTCACTAGTCGCTCAAGCAATTAAAGTCTTTTAAGAGAGGGAAAACATTGGAGAAGAAGAAGTCGCATCATATTACATTATCAATGATTCTTCTTAAGTATAAATTTTATAGATTTCAGGCCTGGCACATTGGACTAATACTATGGTTAATCTCATATGCATAACGATGAGTTTTGTGATTTCCCAGAGTTCCAAGTTTCTCCCTATTCGTTGGATGTTCCTTTCAAATCAACAGGTACAAGTTAAGCTGCCTGTCGTGCCAGTCCTGACTATTCAGCCACCCTTGATTTACTGCATTGATGGGGTTGACCTTCAAATTTATGCTCTCAAACTATGTCAGAATTTGCATTCCTGCGAGTTTATCACAGGTGACCCTATCTGAAAGTGGCACGGGGTTCCTTTGGGCGTCATTTTATGGCCATAGGCTGGCGAACCCTAGCATTATTTAAAAATAAAAAAGTAAACTCCTTGATGATGCATTTAGACTCAGTTTTTGGGTGTGGTGAGGTAGGCGCAGGTACCCAGACTATTTTAGTGCAGCATGGAGGCAAATAGTGGAGGAAGCTTCTTTACAACGTTATCCCGTGTCAGACTATGTCACCACCTGCAACTTGTATATGATAGGGTGATGGTCACTGAACAATAAAACATCAAAATAAAAATAGGATCTTGTAATGCATTGTGGATGAATTCGTGAACGGCCAGCAGTATCTATCTGTGCATAAAACAATGTTGCACGCACACGTTTCCTTGCACAAATTAATCCTACTCACTATGAATGACCATTACAAATATTTATCTTTTTAAATTGAACTCGGGAACTAAATCGGGAGCCTTGGTATTAATGATTTATTTGTTTCGAAATTGGTCGTTAGCATTATGATTAGTATTGTATTTGTTCGAGTTTAGGTAACGATAGGGTTTCATCTTTTCTCCATGCCTTCAATTGGACGTAAGGAGGTATCTAAGTTCAGTTTATTGAATTACTCCTCATCGCTATCCTTATGGTTTCCACCTCACCCGAAGTCTTCTGCTCAAAGAAGAAAAAAAGAAAGCATGGTTTGTGGAATTCATGCTATATAAATTTGCAAACTTTGAAGTCATCCTTTAAGATAACGTTAAGATAGATAATAAGGATTCTTAGGATATAATCAGGAATGTATGCCTTTTTAAAAAAGAAAATCGAGAAGTAAACTAAAAGAAAAGAGGATAGATAATTAAAAGCTAAAATGAGGGCTACGTGGGAGAGGAGATTAAATATATTAATTTTAAATGGAAAGAAATCCAAAAGGAAACTAATAAGTATTAATCCTTTGAATATTCATTAGTTCAATGTTTTAATTCTTTTTTTTTTAAATATATTAAATAGATATATAATTAAATATATATTCATCTATATCATTAAAAAATGAAAATAAAAATTCATATAGTTATTTATAAATGAAAAATGAAATAAATAAAAGGTTAATAAATAATTAAGTAAATAAATACATTATATAAAGGTAAGAGATTTCTTTTTGGAAATATTAATATATTAATAATAAGAGTGTTAATAAATTAAGTTATCATCGTCATTGGGGGAAGTTAATACAAATGTTGACATTAACATTAATATTAATAGTGGATTATTTCAAATTAAATATCAATAGTAAGATTTATATCTTTAATAACAAAACTAAGTACAAAATGATATTTAATAAAATAGAGGCTATAATATAACATTCAACTTGTGGAAAGACCGTGGAGTATATAATAGTAAGGTTGGACTTGGTCATCACAAATTAGATTTTATGACAATCAAATACCCTTGGAAAGGGTGACATTATATCTATCTTTTATGAAGGCGTCAAAATAATAGTACTTTCCTATAAGAGTATTACGAATGCTATAGTAGATAAAGATATAATTAAAAGAGAAATTCTAACAAGTATCATTAATGTCCATTTGAGTTTAATTAGAAGATAACTTATGAATTAATAAATGCCTTTGGTATCAAATTTTAGTATTACTATGCTCTAATATTTTAATACCATTATTGATATGAATATTAGATTAATATTTAACGAGGATGTGAATGTTGTTACACTTGCTCTAAAATAAAACTAACTTGAAAACTAATTTCTATTAAGGTTCTCTTGCTAGGATATTATTGCTTCTATGCAATACGTTTTTATGTGAATCATCTATAACATAAAAATATGAATGAGAAGATAATCATACTCATTTATACCATCCCTAAGACATCGTTACTATCCTTAGCATGAATTTTATGGCACACATCTAAAACTAAGTGAATTTTTGCATCTATGGTAAAATTCAAATTGTGCAATGTAGTATAGATGCAAGGTTATAAAAAAAATAGATAGTTACATATTTACCCTACGGGTAAATTTTAGGCATTACATTTAGCAATCTCAAGATCTAATTGAGAAATCCATATTTGGAGGCATTAGAAATATTTTTGAGATCCTTGACATAAAAATTTATTTTATGGCCATAATAATTATATCAACAACCCTTATTGCATCATTTGTTTTCCCCTAAAATACATTTATTTATCTACTTCCACAAACCCCATGCAACATGGGGGAGCATTAGGGACCATAAAAATCACAAAGATGGGTTTGAAAAGGGAGAGATCATTGGTAAACTATCCTTTGAATAGAATTAGGAAAACCCATTTAACATTCCATTGAAGAAATGAGATTTCCCAACCACTCCAAAAAAAATCATTCCACCAACAAGTGAAAAACACTCTCTTCATCACTTTCACAAATAGCTCATTTGTTGGGAAAAATAAAGGCTCTTTCATGAGATAATCAATATTTAGGATCTTAGTTTGAATATGGATCCAAAACAAGATATTGAATTTGGGAATCATCTTGGGGGACCACACCTTAGCCTAGAAGGGTGTAGGAACATCCAAGCTCCCAAGAGAAGAAAAGATAGAATCAAGTGAGTAAGAAGGAATGCTATGAGCATTATTTTAATCTATAAATTATTGTTGAGCAGTATTTTGATTTTTATTGACTCGTTGAGCACATTGAGCAAGTTGATCTTGTTGTGTCTCAATCTAGGCCTATATTTCATGTATTTCCTTTGTCTATGTTGGTTAGTTAAATCACTGTGTTCATCTAATTATCTTTCCATACATTATACATTTGATTGAATGTTAACATCTTCATCAAGGAAAGGGGGTTCTTATTATTGATCAATTTTGGAATAAGTAGCAAGAGGATTAGGATGGTGAATGTCAGTTGGGATTCTCACATGTGACAATGAGGAATATTTACATTCACATTCTCAATGTGTAATCCATGAGATAGAGTTTCGTTTCTCACCCCTATATTCTATTGATTCCTAGGAATGCCATAATTATATCTAAAAGTTCTTCCACCCATCCTAATCTTGTCCAATATCATGGGAATCATGGGAATTTGACTTACTTGGATTCTTAACTTTCCATTGGGATTGTTTCATTCTTATGCCATCTTAATTCTTCTCTTATCCATGCTATACTTTGGGAATTCTTCCACTTTCCATATTTGATTTATTGATTTATATTCTATTATTGGGTAAAACACTGAGTAGATTCACCACTCTCAAAATTGAGAAAGATAGAATTCCTTTATTAGAAAATTTATTCCAAAGAATCACTTAAGGATAATTATCATTATGGCCACATTAGGTTTCGATTAACTAGGGTTTTTTATATTATCTTCAATTTTTTACTTCTTCAATTTTTAGTGTAAGTTGGTAGGATGCCAAACTTACACAAACATACTGCATAGCTACAAATAAGTAACATCTTAACCAGCAATACTAAAAAGGTCTTAAATATATGTACCAAACTCACACTTCATGGAATAGCTAAATTATCCCCAATAACAATTCAAGTTTATTGGTGATCTAAGTTGTCAATCCCAAATCCCTAAAGGTAGTTCTCTTCTTGAGTTCCAAGAGTGTTAAACTCAAGGAAAAACCTACAACATTATGATCAAGCATGGAAAAAAGGAACAATTATTGAGTTGGATAATACCTCCTTCATTCTATTTATGTTAGGCTAATGGGGTTTCCTTAAGATTTTTTAGTTGAATGAGATCATACAATATGAATAAGTTCCCTACCATAAATAATACCCATTGCACATGTGTCCCTATCTAGGTTGTCACAATGTATATATATGCTAGTTTAATTAAACAAGGTTAAACATCTTTGCTAAAATAAAGGAATGATTATCATGGGGAGTGTTTGAAGATATTGATATTACAGCCCATATTTCTATTATACACTCTAACACATGGAAGTTGGGAGTCACTAGAAATAACACAAACTAAAATTCAATGAAATATTTTATTTGTTTTGGTGAGTTGATGTGATGCAATATGGATAAAAAATGTACCAATGCTTATATCTAGTTGGGCCCAAATTTATTTAATTTAATTTAAAAATGCAACCATATAAACTAGAAATAAGATATTAATGAAGGTCCCACAAAAGACTATCAATCAAAATATGCGAGTAGACAAGGTTCTAACCATATTCCTAGACAAATACATAGAATTATAAGCTATTAGATGAGTAATACTTATTAATCCATGAATAACATGAATATTTATTTCATTATTTTGAAAAGATACTTCACAAAAGTATTGTGAATATTTGACAATCTTCTGTACCTGATTAACGAATCACAAATAAATAAATAAATGAGCACACTACACCTAAAGACAATCAATCAAGGTTGAATTTGTATTGTATACTCATTTTTTAGAGGTTATAAGGATTTTGTTACAAAATTTGAGTAATCCCACATCAATATAATTCAAAAATAGGATACCCAGGCTAGAACTTAAAACATTGGAGCTTCCAATGAATAATTTCTCTTAGTTGGTTCTATTACCACTTTATCTCTCTTTTTCTAATTTTTCCATCTTGTCAAAATGAATACCCCTCTTTTCATTGATAGCTTAAGGAAGGGCATTGGAATTTGTAATAAATTACATAGTCCTTTGATTGATATGTTGCAAAGGAGGCCCATGCTTTATAGGCATCACTTTTCTTTAGTTATGATTGAAATGTGTTTGGGAGTACTTGTGAGGCATGGAAGGATGTTCTCTATGTTGGAAACAAGCTACACTAAGAGGGGGGGTGAATTAGTGTTGTGCAAAAATTAATCTTATTAACCTTTATCTTCAAAGCATTAACAACATTCAACCATAATGCATAAACATGAAGCAAATGAACACAACACCATAACACAAGGATTTTTGCGTGGAAACCTTGTTAAGGGAAAAACCATGGTGGATGGCCAATCCACAATTTAATCTGATTATATTCAAATGAAGTTTACAATAAGGGGAATCCACTTGCATTTAGGCACATTTCCTAGAGCTCACTACTCAAAGGGAAGGTTCACTGCCTTACAGAGAAAATCAGATTAAAACCATCTGAGAGTTTGAACTGAGAAAACTAGCATCTACATATGCCTGATTACAGTTCCGGTTAGGCACAATATACAATATTTTGTCCTACAAATTGATTTTGCACTTTTGCTCTATTATGCTCACACTCGCAACACAGATTCTTTATGCACAAGTGAAACTGCACATTATTGCTCTTCTTCTCTACTCTAATTCACAATTCGCATCCACACACTTCATTCTTCACCCAAAATGATACATATGATCTTATATATATCTGTAACATAGAATTCAATTACACTTTGTCAGCTTCAATATAACATAAAATAATTACAATTGTTGGCTCAAATCATGAATAATATGCAATGTGTATCCACAACAATCGACCACAACTTGGCTAGGACCCAAACAAATATGTACGAACACAAAAATACTTAAATAATTACTTCTCATACATCTGTGACATAATTCATTCATGAAGTCAACTCTAGTATTGATAAAACAAAAAATTAGTCAACTGGACCTTCTAACTTCCACACAAATCGATACGATCCACTGCGCTTCAATAGTAACAAAGATAATATACCAAAAAATATTTTCTGAGATGTGCAACACAAAACAATAACATAAAATCTTCATACAGATCGATGAACACTGAATTACCAGATACTTTGTTCTTCCTTGTCAATCTTCAATTCATCTATTGGTATGATTGAATAATGATGTGCACCATGTATCTGATCATCAGTTAGGGTTTCCATCAATGACAACACCAAATGATACTAGCAGTGTCTCTTGCCAACAATCTCCCCCTTTGGCATTGATGGCAACACTTAGTGAAAAATGACTAAGTGTCGGATTAGTACCAAGATAAACTGCACTGCCATCTCCAAAATTATAAAAATACAATTCTCCCCTTGAGATGATTATGCATTTTTCACTCCACTATTCTCCCCCTTTGACATCAATAGAAAAGGCAGGGATCACATACCAAAAATGGATCAATCAATCAAAACTGTTATACAAAAATGCTTCTTTGACTTACAAAAACTGGAAAATGTCTACAAAAATCTTTCTTCAGCTAGATTAGATTTGTGTCCCAAACTCTTTTGAGACTCTCCAGGATTTTTATGTGACCACAGATCAGGTAGGACTGTGTCTCTATAGATTCCAATTTGGTTGGATCACCAACTTCCATAGTGTCTTTTCCTTCCTTTAGAGCGCTTGACATTATCTCAATTTTTGGACCAATTATGCCTCTGAGTTCATATGCTCTTGCAATAATTTTATCATTCTCATGCTTCAGGCTTTTTATTTTGACAAGAAAAGACATCACTTCACCTTCTGTCTTTCCAACACCACCATTTAGAGGATCAAATGCTTCAGAAGTAGTACTTTATGTTTTTCCCGATCCTTAACCTTTTTCTTATTAGCTTTAGTAAATTTTGAAAAAAAAAAAACATGATTTATAAATATTTCCACCTTCTAACAAAGAATTTTGTACATTCTTCACACATGTGTCCAGAACGGTTTTATCTTTAACAATCATTCTTTTCAATCCACTAAACCTTTTGACATCAAATTATTTCTGCACTTTCACCATGGTTGATTTCTCAAGTGACTCAAAGTGAGTACTAACTGAGTTGATAAGCTTTTTCAATTCACTGGAGGAGTAACCAGTTGGATCTTTCACATTAGAGGGCATTATCTTTTCCAATATACTCCAGATGCAAGATTTAGTAGTTCACTATCTTCAATGTGTGACTTCAGTAGCTCTTCTCTGGCTTTTTCTTGAGCAAATGAAGCTACTTTCATCTTCTAGATTGGACTTAAAGTAGATAGGTCAATGGGGCCTTCAATCAATTCCAGATCAATTTATTCCCTTTGTTCAACCAAAAAATTCTTCACTGCCTCAGTAGTGTCTCTTGCTTCAACTGGGATTGCTTTTACATCATCTTTCTTTCTCTTACCTTCTTTGTCAAATCCCTTGGATTCAGTTTTCATAGGGATTGATTTTGTTGCAGGGGCTGAATGGGATGTAGAGCTTCTAGTCGTTCTAGCTTGGGTATATGGTGTTTCTAAACTAACTGATTGAGTTTTTTTTGCCTCCTTAGTTGCTTGTTTTGTTGCTTCAACCTCTTCCCTTTTCTTTCTAGCTTCTTTTAATTTCTCTGCGGATATGCCCAAACTTTCTGCAAGAAATTCTACCTCTTTTCTGACTCTTTTAGTTACCACAGGTTTCCTGAGCTCATTGTGCACCTGTATGTCCTTTTTAGCATAGGTACCGAACCTTTCTTCTTCTGGATCTAGGGGTTTACTTTGTAAGTGTTGTGCATACATATCCAAAATGTTCTCTTCAAATTCATACCCCATAGGCATGATCCATATTATTCTAGGATCAACAACTTCCATCATATATTGATCAACATCTACCATGAACCAAATTGAATCATTGTATTTCTCTACAATGGAGGTGGGAATCCTCTCTCTGGCTTGCATCATAGTCTGAAAACTTTTGAAGTATCCCCAGATAGTTGCATTCTTTATTTTGGTGTCTGCAAAATTGTGCAACAAATCTCTGATCTGAGTGGCTACCGGCTTGTCCTTTTGCTAATGAATCTTTCCAACTCCCAGAACTTCACCCATGAAATAAAAGAATAAGCACAAAAGCAAGTTACCATACTTGAAATATTTTTTCTTATCTTTCTTAATATTTACAAGATTTTCCATTAGCTAACTCCTCAATAGTTCACATAGATCATAATCTGCATTTTCTTTCACCATCTGATAGGTGACATAAATTGTTGTACCAGACACAGAGTTGTCTTGGCTGTAATGATAAATCTTGTATCCAATAACCATAGATGCAAATTTGACATCTATATCAACAATGTTATCAATTTTCATTGCTCTTATGTCATATGTAGATTTTAGACCTATTACAACACTAATAGCTTCCTTTGTGATTTTGAATTGTATGCTTAACCACATGAATTCATCATGGACTCGACTCAGAACATAACAAACCCATTTCGACTCTTCAAACACAGGAAATTTGACAATCTGTGTAAATTTCTTTGCTTCTAGGATTTTATGTTTCAGCTTTACACAAAAATCTTCACGTATGATGTGATCATTATACAAATTTAGCAATTGAGAACTTCCTAGTTCTTCAATATTCATGTGAATATAAACCCTTATATCCTCTATGTGTAATACTTCGTACGAAACAGACGAAAATGGTCCTAACAAATCGGTCTCAAGAGACTTGTAAGGATTCCATTTGAATTTGGGACGAGGTCTGGCCTTGACTTCAACTACCAGAGGAGTATTCATTTTGACCAAATCTCAAAATTCACAAAGTTTTCTGATAAATACCTTTTTTGTCGGATCAAAATTTGATGGATGAATCACTTCCACGCTTGAATTTCGCCTCAATTTGCCAAAGTTTGCCTTAGAGCTCTCAAAACTTCTTTTCTTCCAAAATACAAAGTGATAAATGAAGAATAAAAATGACTTTTTATCACTTGCATACCTAACCCTTTTTTGTCGCAATAAATGCTTTAACCCTAATTCATCTGGTTACCCTGTTTTTATGCACTGTAACGGGTAAATCTTCTGCGGACCTCCAATATGGCATACCACTTCCTCCAATGAGTTCAACAACATATGTTGAGCATCTATGCACCTTCTGTACACATCCACATACGGTGTCAATTACCAGTTAGGGGGTTATATGATTTGCTTGACAACTCCCCCTAGGCCAAAGGCCTGAAACTAATTCCCAGAGGAATTACCAGAAGTAGGTTTTGGTGCTTGCACATTTTCTTCAACAAAGGGATATTTCTTCACCCATTTCTTCTGCATCTACTATATGACCACATCTATAGTGACTTTACCTTTTCCCTTGATATCCTTCTGAATGTTTTTCCTTTGATTTACCGAACCTTTTCTGTTCCAACATAATGTAGCAATTTGACCAAATTTTTTGCAGTTATAGCACACAACATTTCTCTGTCCAGACCAATTGTTCTACTGATTTCCTCTTGATTTGCACTGGTTAGCAGTATGGCCAAGTCTATTGCATTTATAGCATCTGATGTTTCTATGGAATTGATTCATCACATTTCTAGATTCATTTGACTTATGACCAACCTTATGACAATTAAAACACTGACCTAAGAATGATGGACCGCTTGATTTCATTCTACTTATACATTGAGTAGCCATGTGTCCAAATTTATTGCAACTAAAACAGTATCCATTCAATATCTGAGCATTAGGTTGCCTTATTGGATACCTTCCAGATTTGTTCATTTGATTTCCTTGCTTGAAACTCCTTTGTCCAGATCTTGAACTTTCTCCTTCTTCATATCCAAGTCCTCGCTTGTCACCATTAGTCCTTTGACTGCTAATAAGTTCATCAAGCTTGGTTGAACTAACTTTGAATTTCTTCTTGTACTCATTTGCAGTAGCAAGTTCATTGCTGAGATCATCCATTTACTTTTCAATTGCCTCTTCATTTTTTTTAGATTGTTCCAATTCATCATCCAATCAGCTGCATACTTCAGATTTTTCTTTCAGATACAATGCTAGGTTCTCGTCATTCTTCTTTTTGTCCTCAATCTCCTTGGTCATCTTCATCATGATAGATTCCATTTCATGTTTTGGGACTATATTATCTCTGGTAAGCTTTTCACATTCTTCTATCTTTTCTTTTAGGGCTTGACTAAGTTGTTCATCTTCAATGCTCTTACTGTCACTCTACTTAATCTGATCACAGAGTTCCTTTCTCTTTTCTCTAGACTTATTGATTTTTTCTTTCAAAGACTCAATGAATTTCTCAGCATCTGAGAGGTTTGCTTGCAATTTATGAACTTCAGCCTTTGAGTGATCAAGATCATCCAGGGCCACCAAAATTTGTTGTTGAAGACTACTTGAATCCATTGAAGTACCTTCCAAGATCTCCTCAAGTGGTTAGACTTCTTTCAGAGGAACTAGATCTGATACCAATTGTTGGAAACAAGCTACACTGAGAGAGGGGGTGAATCAGTGTTGTGCAAAAATTAATCTTATAAACCTTTATCTTCAAAGCATTAACAACATTCAACCATAATGCATAAACATGAAGCAAATGAACACAACACCATAGCACAAGGATTTTTACGTGGAAACCCTATTAAGGGAAAAACCATGGCGGATGGCCAATCCATAATTTAATCTGAGTATACTCAAATGAAGTTTACAATAAGGGGAATGCACTTGCATTCAGGCACACTGCCTAGAGCTCACTGCTCAAAGGGAAGGCTCATTGCCTTACAGAGAAAATCAGATTAAAACCATCTGAGAGTTTGAACTGAAAAAACTAGCATCTACATATGCCTGATTACAGTCTCGGTTAGGCACAATATACAATCTTCTATCCTATAGACTAATTTTGCACTTCCGCTTTGTTCTTCTCACACTCACAACACAAATTCTTTATGCGCAAGTGAAACTACACATTATCGCTCTTCTGCTCTGCTCTAATTCAAAATTCGCATCCTCACACTTCCTTCTACAACATAGAATTCAATTACAATTTGTCAACTTCAATAGAACACAAAATAATTATAATTGTCGACTCAAATCATGAATAATATGCAATGTGTATCCACAGTAGTCGGCCGCAACTTGCCTAGGACCCAAAAAAAGATGTACGAACACAAAAATACTTAACTAATTACTTCTCATACATCCGCAACATAATTCATTCATGAAGTCGGCTCCAGTACTGATAAAACAGAAAATTAGTCAACCAGACCTTCTAACCTCCACACGAATCGATAGAGCCAATGCACTTCAATATTAATAGAGATAATATACCAAAAAACATTTCCTAATATTCGCAACACAAAACAATAACAAAAAATCTTCATACAGATCGATGAACATAGAATTACCAGATACTCTATTCTTCCTTGTCAATCTTCAATTTGTTTGTCGTTATGATCAAATGATGATGTGTGTATCCGATCATTGGTTAGAGTTTCCATCAATGACAACACCAAATGATACTAACAGTGTCTCTTGCCAACACTCTAGACCCTAAAAATGACTTGGAAATTAAACATAAAAGACCCAATGTGGGAAAACACCCATAAAATCTATAGAAAAAACCCCAGTAGGCCACAAACCATTACTCCTAGTGGTTGTAGATATCTTGGGGCATGTGAAGAAAGGGGAAAAAATGAATTGGGTACTTAAATTTTATTTGGTGCCTTGTCCATTTCAAAACTAGTCACATTTAATTTTCCCTTTTATCTTGGGTTTATATGCCACTTCTTGAACCTTGCTAGAGGTTTAACAAATCTAGAACCCTTTTTAGACTCTATCGACATTTAATGGAGGCTCAAAATTGGTTTGAATTTTTTGATGTCCACTAGCTTGATCACCCTTTATATGTCAACACCTTTGATGGGTTCCACAACCACATCAAATCTTGATGAGAGATTTGGAACCAAGCCAATTTTCTTGACAAGCACTAGATAAGACCTTGTTAAAGGTTCAATGAGTTTAAGAACCTCCAACATCTCTGACATATCTTTTTCCTTTTACTTGTTAGAGATTTTCTTTGTATTTTAACAATATAAGAGGTTTCATGGGATCAAGAACCTTCAAGCTCTCTAAAATTCATCTTTCTTATATCAAACTAGTCTGTTAAACCATATCTTAACCACATCATATCGTTTGATCTTCATTGAACCTATCAAAGTTTTGGGGGGGTCATGAACCTTGGAATTCCTTGGCATCCTCCCTTTTTTGAATATTTGGGCACGTCTTGAACCACATCAGAGAGTTCAAGGGCACTTGAAATTGTTGACATACATACTTAGTCAAATTTTCTTCCTTGATTGGAAATGACATCAAGTGTAGGGGTGCGAGGAAATCAAGGAATCTAGGGAACCAAACATTAAGGTGCAAGGTTCTCTTGAAGGTCCAAGATATAGGGAGAGGGTGAACAAAATTTTGATAAATTAGAGGTTGGGGTTTCAAATGTTAGGGTGAAAAATAAACTATTATCTAAGGATTTTTTTGAAACCAACAAGAAAAGAAATTTAAGGGAAATTGTCGGGAAGTTAGAGTTTGGGGATCGTGGGTGCCAATGAAATGGTACCTAGGGAAGCAAAGGGCTTGTGAGCCTCATTTTTGTATGACCTATAAATTGATTGTGAAAGTGAACAATAAACAACAAATAAAATTAATTCACAAATCAAACTCACAAAATCACACCAATAGAGCATAAAAAAGTTTCATAACCAAAGAATACAACAAATCTGGACACACAAAGCCTTACACAATAGTCTTAGCTTAGCTACATTTTTCTCCTAATTGTACCTTGTAGAGAAAGTGTAATGGTGGTTGCTCTCAAATTTTTAACATAAGCACTTTGATACAATATGTGTACAAAATTCTTACAATGGATGAGAGAACAACAATAAGATGAATGATAGTTGAATTTATAGATTTAAAGTGATACCAATTAACGGTCAGGCTTTGATTTGATAAAGGACTGAGCAGATCAATGGCCCAAAATGGTTGAGAGGAACTGATGAGGAGTTAATTGACTTCATGATTGGAGCTAGCTAATTGTATGGGTCAGTTAAGAGAATTGATTGAAGATATAAGTGTACTGGTTGTTAATGAAATAAAATTAATTGATTAGAGGATTGATTACTTGAGGAGTGAACTTGAAGTGAGTGGGAGTTGACAAGTGAGGTGGAAATGCATGAGTAATTAATAAACAAATAAATTACTAATTTCATCTGTAAAGGTGGAAATAACTAAAATAAATAATTTTATTGATTTTAGAAAAGGATAATGTTGTGAAGAATAATTAGATAAATTAAATAATTATTTAATTTGAGAATTGGAAAATGGGAAATGAATTGATTAAATAATAATGAATTATTTAATTAATCTAGAAAAGAGGAATAATTAGTAAATTAATCAAATAATAAAAATTGTTTAATTAACATAAAGGAAAAGTGATGAAATAAACTATTTAAAATTATTTAATTAAAATATAAATAGAGGGAAAACTGGAAATTTAAATAATTAAATTATTTAAGTATCCAAGATGAAGGGGAATAGCGTTAATTTAATTAAATAATGAAAATTAAATGTAGAAGATAGTTTGTTGAGACTTGATGATGAAAAATAATGATGTTTCAAAAGAAATGTGTTAATCAAATTTAACTGTCTATAATTTTGACACCGCAAAATTTTGAACTTTTTGTGCCAAAACAATAAGCATTGTCCTGCCTTGAACACCTCTATCAGTCCATTCTAGTCGTGAAATGATAGTGTCACATGTTTTATATTCTACTTATTGTCATCATTCATATTTTAGGTTTCATAGTTGATTGGATTCATGCATAAAGGTATGCTAATTTGAAAATAAACCATCCTTCACTTCATTTGAAATCCTAGAAAGCTATCACATAATACAACAAATCACATAAACAATTAAATATGAAAAACCATAAAAGCTGGAATGAAATAATTTTACAAGGATATTCCAAAGTTCATTTTACACAATGTGGCCACCTTTCAATAGTTCAATGAGGAGTTTTAGGGAATCATTATCAACAATGTGGTAATTTTTCAAATCAAAAATATATTTTTTTAAATATTGAAACTTCAATTTTTGTTAAGTAGGTTACATAAATGATTAAATCGGGAGCTTTATAGAAGTTGGAGCAGAATGGTCTAAAAGGGAAGTTTATAGAGTTATTATCTACATTGTGGACAAGTTTCAAGAAAAAATATGCTTCTACTCAAAAGTTATAAAATTTATCATTGTTTGCATTGATCTGCAAAAATTATTGTTATCGTCAAGTTTAATATAATGAATTTCGAGGTTGAAGCTTTCACATAGTTACAAAACCTCTTCTGACCTTTAAAATTATTAAGGCAACTCAACTCAAAAATTAAAAGTTATAAATTATAAATTATGAATTTAAAGAAATTATAAAGTTCAAAGGTCGTAAAAAGAGAATTCGCAAACTAAAAGTTAAAAAATTGTGAAAGGAGATTAATCACAATCCATAATTTAAAAGCTTATAATTTGTGAATTATCAATAAATCAGAATAAATATTATTTTAACTTGTACATGAAGATTGTGATTTCAAGCTATAATTTTTGACTTGTGAAGTTATAAGTTGCACTTAAATGCCAACGAAAGAATTTTTGAAAACCAACTACTGATTTTAAAATTCAAAGTTTTAATTTTCAGGGGTTATGAAGTTGTGAAAGCTATTCAAAATACCAATGAAAATAGTCATCACCATCAAGGTGAGAGGGATAATGGAAACCATTATAGCTATTTGAAAAAATAAATATGAAGTTTTAAAATTAAAAAAACACAAGGCCACTAGGAATTGTAGGATATATACAGTGGAGTTGTAGAAGGATGAAATAATATTAAAACTATAACTTCAACATCATCTAAAATGATGATTTTTTTGGAACAATTATGGGTGATGCAATAGATGAGTGCATGAGAGATAGTTCATTCTAAAAATAAAATAAAGAGGAACTTAAAAAGTCACAAGAGGGTCAATTCTTGTACGCCTTAGTGATATTCCCTTGGAATATACAGCAGAATACCATGTTTTGTTGGGAATTCTTCATAGGTCAAGACCTTTGTTATCTTATTGAGCATGATGATTCAGATGCATCTGGTGAAGATGTTGAGGATTTCAATGACATCAGTAGTGATGATGGATATGAAGAATATTTCTTCAAGACTACCCAATTGAGGATGATAAAACTTTGAATGAGAACACCAAGGAAAAAGAAAGATGAGGAGCAACAAAAATCAATATCTCCAGTAAATGGGGCTATAGGTGACTGTAAATCCATCAGGGATATCAACAAAAATGAATCAGTTTAGAAGTTGATTGAATAATAAAATCACATATCTAAAATTGAAGATGGAGATGGTTTTCCCATTCATGTGAAGTGGAAGGTGGAAATCCTAACCATGGTTTATTGGAAAAGATTGAATAAACATTGTATCAATAGATAAATGAAAAAAGAGATGGAACATGGAAAAACTATGAGGACCTTCCTCAAGGGACTCTCAATAGGAAATTTAGGGTAAGGTCTCATGAAGGGGGGCTTCCTAAAAACTTTCAGTGGGTGTTGCTGAGATTTTTTAGGAATATTTTAAAGTTGGTGGTCCCATGAATTTAATTTTGCAATTCAGCTTAAAAGTTTGAGCTCCAAAATTTAAAGAATGAGAGTACTTTGATAAAAATTCTCTCATTTTTTTCTTTTAGGAATTTAAAATTTTAAGTGATAGACAAGTGGTAGAAAAAATTCCTAAGTTGTAGGGGAAATTTCTAGCCTCGCCTCAATTTCACCCACTGAAATTTGCGGTCTTAGATGGTTGGGGCTGCTATTTTTCAGGAAAAGATTCAAATTAATCCTATAGAAAAAAAATTTCTTCATGGGACTACTTTCTCTATGAAAATAGATCCCCAAGCCCCTCCATGGGACCACACTCTTAGTTGGAAAAAAGGGTTACTTGAGGAAATAAGGTTGTAGACATGTAAAATTGCCTTAACACCTATCACACACCCTGAACAAAATCGAACAACATTGAACATCATCTTGGAACATCCCATAACATCTTGGAATGACTCAAAATCATCTCGGCACATCTTGTAACAACTCAGAATGACTCAGAATCATCTCGAAACATCCCGTAACATTTTAGAATCATCCTGGAATGACTCGGAACATCTCAGAATAACTCAAAATTGCCTTGGAATGACTTGGAACATCTCATAACTATCTTGGAGTGACATGAAATCATCTCAGCACATCCTATAACATCTCAAAATCACCCCAAAACATCTCAAAATCATCTTGTAATGTCTCAGAACATCTCAAAATCACCCTGAAACATCTTAGAATAATCTCGTAATGACTTGGAACATCTCAAAATCATCCTACAATATCTTGGGATCATCCTGTAATGTCTCAGAACATCTCAGAATCATCTCACAATGTCTCAGAATCATCTTGAAACATCCCAAGTCATCACACAACATCACACAAATGACATCCAAAGCCCTAAGTCTACTATTAATTGAATAATACAACATTATTTAATTAATTCACTTTTTCATCATTTCTAACAAATTAAATAAATTTTATTTATTTAATAAATTCCTAGAAACCCTAATTTTGCTTTGATTAAATAAAACAACATTATTTAATTAATTCACGTTTCATCATTTAGACCAATTAAATAAATTTCATTTATTTAATGAATTCCTACTCTCACTTTATTTTGTCTTGATTGATTAAATAACGTCAATTATTTAATTCATCACTAAATCACCTTATTCCTCTAAATTGATTAAATTATTAAATCATAATAATTTAATTACGACACTTTCCCTCCAAAATTTGAATAATTAAATCAAATCATTCAAATCAATTATCAAAAATCAAATCAAATTAATGCAACTTTGTTTGCAAAAGTCAAACTTGATTTGCAAGTTCAACTCCAAAAAGGAATTGATTAATTAAATCAAGTAATTCATATTCCTCCTTTCTGATTGAGCAAATTACGATTGTTGACTGAGCAATCTAAGTTGTTAACTAATTATCAATCTAAATTGATAACTATGCAATCTAAGTTGCTAACTAAGCAATTTAAGTTGCTAACTAAGAAATTTAAGTTTTTAACTAATCAATCAATTTCCTAACTAATCCATCTAAATCCTTACTGATCAATCTAAAATCTTGACTGATCAATCTAATCCCTAACTAGCCAATCTATTCCTCAATCACACAAATTGTGCAATCAACTTTGCACAATCTTCTCATGTCTAAATCCTCTCAACACACTCCGACCATTGATGTGTATATTCTTCAACACGATCTTGATCGTCCATTTCAAATCTAATTTTCTATATAACAAACCCCTTTCCTCACAAATAAGGATCAAATAATCAATATCACTTACACAACGAAGTACTTTTGACATTCACAACCACCATTGTTAGTGCTTTGACACTATTTCTTCGATCAACCAACATCATGCAGTCATTCCTCAAGTTTTTGCACATGAACTTTAGAGGCTTTGCGATGATAAGAACAACCCAACATCAAGCAAATACACTCCACTATGGGATGGTAACATTGTGCTTCTTTTGTAAATTCAATTTAGTAATCATAGATTCTTTAATGTATATTCAAATAGCTTAGTTTCATTTTGTATGTGTAGGATTAGATCTTAAATTAATATGTTTGATCTTAGTTTAGATTCTTAGATTAGCATGCTTGATCTTGTTTTTGATCTAACATTATCCCCCTCACACATTATGGCATGCCTGGTGGGACCCTTGTGCCCTCCTCTAACGTTTGTTTGAGTTGTTTTTGAAGTTTCAGGTCTCATAAGTGCACTTGATGAAGTTTTCAAGCACTTCCCAAAAGACCTACGCACTTGACTAACAAGAAAACCACACAGTTGCAACAAGAACTGCACACTTGCCATGGGAATTGTGCACTTGCACCAAGATTAGCACACTTGCTTCAAAAACTTTGCATCTACTTTTGATAGTGGTAGCATTTTCTATCAAATTTGAGCATCTATTTCTGATAGGGCACTTTTACAAATAAATTTTGAGCATTTTCTCTAAGAACTAAGCAGTTGCTCTGACAGACAAGTGCACAGATCTTGCACTATTTTAATGAATTCCTCGACTAGTGTTTGATTTTTTTTTCATGTGTAACAGGTATTAATAGATTTGATGTAGGATTCAAGTGACATTAACTCATTTTTTTGTAGGGAAGATGATTGGTCCAAGATTTTTAGATCCATAAATGGTTTTTATTAACTTAGGAACTCTTGATTTTGGTGCTTTAAAAAGAACAACTCAAATTCACATTTTTTTTTGGTGTTGTTAAAATTGAACCCATTTTAAAGCTTTCTTACATTAGGAACTCTGATTTTGGTGCTGTAAAAAGAAAAAACACAAACTCACATTTGATTTTAGTGTTACTAAAATTGAACCAATTTCATGCTTTCATTAACTTAGGAACTCTGATTTTGGTGCTTATAAAAAGAACAAAAAAAAACTCTTCAATTTTGGGGATCTAAAAATAACACATTTCATGTTTTCATAATTAGGAACTTTAATTTTGGTGCATAAAAAGAGTGCAAATGATTTCCATTTTGTTGACACATGCTCAATTTACATTTGTTGACCAAGTAAGACCAGGATTATTTTCTTAGAAACACTCAAAGTTTGGAGCTTAAAATGAACAAGTTATCTCTTTTGTGTTGCGCCATTACTATCTTAAATGATTGATGTCTTGAAAAACTTCATATTGGTGCAAATAAAAAGAACAATTTGTTTATGTTATTCACATATTTCTGGGGATAACATTGCTTGAGGTGTTTAAAAAGAATCAATTTGTTATGAATTGTTCATTGTGCATTCATTAATTGGAAAGTTGAAGTGTTTTATCTTCTCCCCTCACACCTTTTGGCGATCTTGGGTGAGCGAAAGAACATTTTTGAGATTTGTACTTTATTTTTAAGTTTTACCTTAAAGATGGGACTTTCTATGAGATACATCATGCACTGGAGAACTCATTGCAAAGTCTCAAAGCATGTTTACTGGTAGGTTATATCAAAGGTTGTGAAATCGTGAGAAAGTAGCTTCAAGTTGTGCGACAACAAAATGCACCTAATCCCACACCTTAAGTGTGCAAACACCCAAAATTGTCCATGTCATAATATTACCTAGTCGATACATGACCTTGTAAGACATTATGTAATATTTTACCCTAGGTCATTGCATTATCCCACTTATCCCATTTATTCCACTTAATCACCTTCCCAATTAATTAAATATTTGAATTTATCACCTTCACAATTAATTAAATATTTATTTAATTAATTCCCTTCACATGTCTCAAAATAATTCAAATTAAATATTTGAATTAATTACTTACTTATTGTCACATTGCAGCATGTGTCACATGACTACAACTCTTCACATGCATAAATAATTTAAATAATTTTATTATTTAAATTATGAGATTCCCATTATTCCCTCACATCCTAATTTTAGCCTCATGTCATAGCCCACTTAATGTGCATCATAGGCACTAAAATAAACTTTTAATCCTAGCCATACATATCACAAATTTGACTTTTAATCTTGGTCATCGAATCAAATCAGCCTTCTCCTATAAATAAAGTCTTTCACATGCCATTTGAAATAATCTTCTTCTATCATCCTTACTCTGCCAAAATTTATTTCAATCTTCTCATCTATCTATATATTCCTCTATCATCTCCATCTTATCATTATGCTGAAAAAATCAGCAATCAACGTATCAAAATAATCAAACCTTCAAAATCTTGCATTCTCATGTAGGTGGAGAAGAGCAATGGAGATAAATCAAATCTAGCTTGGAGATCGGTTTTCTTTGCTTTTTAGTTGGAGAATGGGAACAGTTAAAGAGCCTTAAGTGGCCAATAGGTGAGTGTCATATTTCCATGTTCATGGTTATCACTAAGAACCAAATTGTTTAGAGGCCACCCTATTATCCAAAAACATTCTCTAAAAGTGGTTCATCAAAATTTACTTTCAAGAATTTACTTACCATGTTTGACGATAGACCTGTGCCATAAGTTGCATGTAAAATAATCTCTTTGGAGCATGAGACAAGCCTACCTAAGAGAATTTTTTCTATCCCTTAGGGTTGTAATTTCTTTTTTATGTTAAACTTGCCACTACATTCAAAATAATTTGACATCAAATTTTTTGATTGATTTAAAGAAAAAGAACACATTCAAACAAACACTGAATGAGATGGTTGAACCATAAACCCTTAGATTCAGTGCATACTTGTGAAAGAAGCCTTATGTTTGCACTCCTTGAAAGGATTTTTCCTTAAAGGTTTTTGAACATTTTGGCTTTTATTTCAGGTTACATTAATCAAGGTAAACATTTGGGAACTATGACTTGGGTGTTGTGATTTCACAACTTAAGTTATAGAGATGAAGGTCACATAAGTACATGCTTGTTGAGTCAGTGCAAGTTTTGTTTTATCACTTACCATACTTCAAACATAGAGAAAAGTTGAGAGAGATTTATTTATAGGATCATTGTTTGAACCAAAACAATTGGAAAACCAAAAGGTCACATAGTCCCTCATCCATTATTTTCATCATCCTTATTTGAAATCAGAATCAAACAAACCATTAGGATCATTCCTCCACTCAGAATTCTATGATATCAATAGTTACTTGGCACTCGTAGATAGTACAAGTAAGCTTTCCTGCAACATATCCTCTAGACAAGGAAGTGGAATATCGACCATAGTTCTTCAACATTTTGACTTCCAAAAAGTAGTACCATTCCAAAACAACACTCAAACCCTAGGGTCTTGAGCTTCACAACAACCATCCCAAAACACCATCAAACTTTATGACCATCTGGCGACCAACTGCCCCAGTTCAACAACTAGACCTTGTAGCATTGATCCTTCAACCTTGTCTCACATATATCGAAGATGAACAAACTGACAGCATAAGCAGCTTGAGAACCTTCATATTCCAAAATAATGAAACACCCCACCAATTTCTCACCACATCAGTTGTCCTAGATGAAGAGGATGAGAAAGTAGACATAGCCGCAGGAAGACCCGTATTACCACCACCCACGTGGCAATAAATATAATCTTCATGATCTCACACAAAGTCAAGATCCCTAAGGTAAAGTCTACAAGTCATCATTTCAAACTTAGGCATCTTAGTCCAAAATCTCTCAAGAAACATCTTTGGGCACTTCACGAAACCAGAACTAGGTTGGTATACAACTTTTACAAACGTGCTTCAAGGAATAATTCAAACTTTTATTTCTTCTACTACTGTCAAAATCCTCATCTATTCCAATAGTTCCAATATCTCACATAAATTGTATCCTATCATTTAGGATAACATCAGGTCTTGAGTCACCTAGAGAGTTCAAATGTTACACCACTCTCCTATAAGGGACCCAATTTGTTTATGACAACCATGAGATCACAAAATAGGAATAAAATGGAAGAAAGCAAGAACACCACCAGTATCCCACCAAAAAATTCCATGAACGATGAGAGTAGCCCAGGGGGTTATAGGCCAAGCGACCTTGAAACTCCCCAGAAGATACCGGTGTATAGAGACACCTTCAATGAGGAAGAAATGAACCACAAACAAAAAGAGGTGATAGAACAAAACAACCAGGATCCAAATAAAGTGGTTGTAGAGGAGGTAGATAGTGAGGAAGAGATAAATGAGGAGGAACTATTTGAACATTCTAACAACCCCAAGGTTCTTAAACTAATGGATAGGTTGTTGAGAAAAGACCCAAACTCCCATTTTTTCAAGTTAGCACAAAGTGGTGCTAAATTACCAGTGGACTTCAATGTAGAGGCTCTCAAAGATCCCAATCTTATTCCCTTAGGAGATAACTCAATTGTGAGACAATTAACCCAACCTCTAGAGATTTCGAACATGCCACTTGTATTCTCACAAAACAATGATCAACCCAAAGAGAACCCATTGTTCAGAAAACTAACTCAAATTGAACAAGTAGCAGTGGCACAAATGTATCAAGGAGGTCCATCTCAATTTGAACCTCAGAAAAAATCCACGTCTTGGGTAATATATACCTCAAAACACTTCAATCATCGACCCTTCCCAAAATAATCAGTACCATCAATAGGGTGGAACATAGGTTCCCCATTTGAACAATCAGTACCATCAATAGGGTGGAACACAAGGCCCCCCTCTGAACAATTAGTACCATCAACAAGGTGGAACATAGGGTCCCCCTCCAAACAATCAGTGCCATCAATAGGGTAGAACATAGGGTCCCCTTCCAAACCAACAATACTATCAACAAGGTGTCCCACAAACGCATCATTGAGGTAACCTTTAGTTTAGTCCTACCCAACAAGGTGTGCCACAGATCACCCTTATTCCATCATCCCATCAACAAGGTATCCCGCAAACACATCATTAGGGTAACCTTCAATTTAGTATTTCCCAGCAAGGTGTTCCACAGAGCACCCTTCTTCAATTGTCCCATCAATAAGGTATCCCGCAAACACATCATCAGGGTAACCTTCAGTCTAGTCCTGCCCAACAAGGTGTGCCACAAATAACCTTTCTTCAGTGATCCCATCAACAAAGTATCCCATAAATGCATCATTAGGGTAACCTTTAATTTAGTCTTGCCCAGAAAGGTGTGCCATAGACCACCCTTATTCAATTTTCCCATCAACAAGGTATCCCACAAACACATCATCAGGGTAACCTTCAATTTAGTCATGCCCAATAAGGTGTGCCATAGAGCACCCTTCTTTATTTGTCCCATCAACAAGGTAACCCATCAACACATCATCAAGGAAGCCTTCAGTATATTCCACCCCAACAACAAGGAGCTAACCCTCCTTACATCCCATATGGCTACCAAGGTCCTATACCTTCACAATACCCGATATATGACCAAAACCTGGTAGGGCAACAAGGTTATTACACGTAAAGCTTGAAAACACATGTACCAAAAATGGAGATGGAACTAAAACTAGAAGCCATCACCAAAAAAATAGCAAATATACATGTAGTAAAACAAAACAAGACCTACACTCTTTAGGAAATTTGTCCATTTCCATTCGATCGTTCCATCATGACACTACCCTTTCCCAAAAACTTTGAGATACCCAAGTTTGATAAAAATTATAAAGGAGTAGGAGATCCAGTAGAAAATGCATGATACTTCTTGGTATCATGTATGGAGGTACAAAACAATGATGCCTATCTCATGAGGCTCTTTCCACATAGCCTTATAGGTCATGCTATGGAGTGGTTCACCTGTCTTCAACCAAGAATCAGAACTTTTGATGAGATATCTAGCAAATTTATAAGCCACTTCTCATTTAACATAGAGAAAGATGTCACCATCATGAGTTTTTCCATAATCAAATAGAACCAAGGAGATTCCTTTACCTCCTACCTACAGATATGGATACACAAAGCAATTTGATGAAAATTTCTCATTCCAGACAAGGAGTTGGTGGATATTATCATCACAAATTTCCTACCTAAAATAAACTACCAGCTCACTATGCTATGTCTTGTAGACTTTGAGGAAAAAATCGAAAAGGGATTACATATTAAGAGAGCCCTCATAGAAATAAGAAACTTAAGAACAAACAGCTCAAAAGTTAATACCTATAACTCAAATGAGAAACCTAAATTATGGGCCAAAAACAAGAACATCACAAATGATGGAGTGGTAGATGTGAGAGTAGTATGGAATATATAGAACACAAATAAATAAAAACCTTAGGTGGAAAAAAAAAGATATGGTCTCAACAACACACAAAGCAACCAAATTACCTATCCTAAGAACAATCAAGTTGTAAACCAACAAACAAATCAGGGAGGACAACAAAGATAGTATGATCAACCCAGGAGGCAATTCAAAGTACTAGGTGAGTCACTTGAAATAGTCATGCAAAAACTAGTACAATAGAACCTCATCAAAATGAATGATCACCCAAATTATGAAGAACCTAGCTTTAAGACACCATGCTACAATGAGAAAGACATGTGATTTTCATAAGATCAAAGGACATATGACCAATAATTGCATGTGTCTCAAACACATCACCCAGGACTTGATAGACAAAGGGGACGTAAACATTGAGCATCGACCTACAAACAAGGACCTTCAAATATACTCAAAACCAATCCCAAAACATGCTAAGAGGAATGATAAATGAAACAAACAAGCATACCACAATGCTAATTACATGTACGGTGACACGATTTAAGGAACACTCTCACAAGTTGATGATAATAGGGAAAATGTAGTAACAATACAAGGAGGAGACAACAATTTTAATGTAACTACCCATCAAGGAAGAGTTACAATACAAGGAGCTCCTCCCAAACCCACAATCAGGTCACCAAGTGACTACAACATGGTATAATAGTAGAGAAGGCACCTGCCCTCATCTCAATCCTAGAATTGTTAAAACTGTCACCTGCGCATAGGGAGATGTTGGAAAAATCATTGGAAATGTTAGTCTCTAATGACCTTGATCCTAGTTAGTTCCAAGCCATGGTTGGAAAAATCATAGCAAGTAATCATTTAGTCTTTTCAAAGAAAGATCTACCACAAAGAACATTCGGAAATCAAGCTCTATACATAGAGGTTGTTGTTCACAAGACCATGGTCAAATGAGTATTGATAGATAATGGTGCATGTTTAAACATTTTCACCTTATAATTCATCAAACAGTTGGGGTATTCTAATAACGTGATTGATAAAGGAGAGAGTATCACCATAAGGGCCTATGATGACTTAGAAATAAATTTTGAAGGAATAGTCAGGTTGCCTATGTAGATAGGACCAGCCATCACAAAAACTACTTGTCAAGTACTGGATCTTGATTTTCTATACAATCTCCTCCTAGGATTCCCTTGGACCCATGCATTACAAGAAATCCCTTCCATTTTTTATCAATTCCTAAAATTCTCCCATGAAGGAAAGGAAGTAACAATATATGTCGATCCTAAGCCTTTCCATTTTTGTGCAAAGTTGGAAGAGAAGTACAATAAAATATGTGTGCCTAGCAATGATATATCCTTCCATTCATTTTCTTATGTTGACCCTTCCATGCTTCTATTGACCTCTATCAAGAACACATTAAATGAGAAACCCAACCAAAAATGGAAGCCAAGATCCAAGTACTTGACAAGGGTAATGGGAACTACCATTTTCTGACATGCTTCCACCAACACCCAAAGTATATGGAGGTCCAAAAGAGATCAAGCTAGTACAAATGATAGCCAATCCCATGATCTTTACTAGATTGGGAGACATGAAATATGAAGAAATATTTGAGGAGGAACTTTCATCCATTATCTACAAGGAAGACCAAGAAGAACCAGAAAAGCCACAACCCATTTTAATTGATCCTAACACTACAGGTTATCAATTAGTTAAATAGATGAGATGCAATGGAACAGGTGGCCTTGGGCTATATAAACAAGGCCAATTAGAGCCTATCATAGTGGAACAAAGGAAGAAAAATATGGGGCTAGGTTATAAACCAAAATATGTGGTCATTCCAAAAACTAGACAAACCTCATGGAAGAAATTAGAAAGTTTTTCTAGAGTTAAGGAACTGGATATCTATCATATTATGGAAAACAAGTTACTTGTCAGAGACTTATTTGATAACTTTATAAATTATAGATTCCCTCTCCAGTACATGGAAACCATTCCTAACATCTATTACCATTTCAAAACATACTCTAATGAATACGAATGGAATTCTCCTTCCTTCATCATGGGATATGATTCCCCCACTTCTAGTAATGATTACTTGGTTACTCAATGGGAAAAAGACACCAGAGCCATACTGACCCTTTCACCCACTTTTTTAAGCTTTGCAGACCAATATGATAGCCTCCTACTCTATTACTCGCAACTCATAGATTGGGATCAACAACAACATACACTTGTTCTTGATCAATTCCAGAATGATGAGGCAATTGTAGATTTCATGGGACATCGAACAAACATAATAGCTAGAGATCACGAAGTAGGATTCATCATGGATCTCAAATAGGAGGCATACTTAGGTAGATATATTGAATCTTCTAGTCACAAAAATGAAAGAAAAAACATAAAAATATGATCCCTAGGGAAAACCACACTATGGATCTATTGGATTCAAAAAAGAGAAAAATAAAGGGTGCATCCAAAGGTGAAAACCTCCCACAGGCACCTGAGGATGGAGGGTTCAATCTCCCCATATCAAAATATCAAGAAAGATCAACACTCCTAGTAGAAGAAGCAAAGTCCATAAATGTTTGCACAATAGAGGACCCAAAGAACATACAATGCAGCATCACTTGATCCCGAGGAGAAAGAAAATTTCATAACATTCATCAATGAGAGAAAGGTAAACTTTTCCTAGACCTATGCTAACATGCTTGGACTAGATACTTCTTTAGTGGTACATCATCTAGTTGTAGTTCCTAGAGCAAAGCCTATCAAGTAAAAACTTAGAAAAATGCATCCTCAGATAGCATTACTAGTAAAGGTAGAACTAAAGAAATTACTAGATGTGGTCTTCATCAAACCCATTGACTATCCACAATGGATATCAAATCTAGTACTAGTGTCCAAACCTACTAGGGGTGTAAGGATATGCATATATTTCAAAGACCTGAACAAGGCTTGTCCAAAGGATGACTTTCCATTATTGACTATTCACAATGGATATCAAATCTAGGACCAGTGTTCAAACCTACTGGGGGCATAAGGATATGCACAGATTTCAAAGACCTGAACAAGGCTTGTCCAAAGGATGACTTTCCATTGCCAAGAATTGACATTATTGTAGATCTAAGAATAGAGAATGACATGATATCCTTAATGGATGGTTTCTCTAGATACAACTAAATAAATATCTCTCTAGATGATCAACACAAAACAACATTCACTTGTGCTTGGGGGACTTTCTATTGGAATGTAATGCCTTTTGGTCTAAAGAATGCAAGAAAAACCTATCAAAGAGTTATAATGACCATATTCCATGATATGCTACACACAATCATGGAGGACTATGTAGATCAAATTCTAGCAAAGTCAGTCAAAAGGGTGGATCACTTGACAAATCTAGCAAGGGTGTTTGATCGACCAGAATAGTACAATCTGAGACTCAACCCTAAGAAATGTTTGTTTTGAGTAACATCTAGAAAGTTGTTGGGGTACATAGTGCAAAGAAGAGGGATAGAAGTGGATCCTGCAAAGGTAAAATCTATAATAGGTATGCATCCTCCAAAGACACTTAAAAAATTAAGGATCTTACAAGGGAAGCTACAATCCATCAAGTGATTTATTGCACAATTGGAAAATAAGTGTCACCCCTTCACTCATCTCCTACACAAGGAAATCACCTTCAAGTGGGATGGGATATGTGACCAAGAATTCCAACAATTCAAGGAGTATCTACTTACTCCTCCTGTGCTCATGCCACCTATTCCAAAAAAGTAGATGATACTTTATGTTTCTACTACAAAAGCAACATTGGGAGCTCTCTTGGCCCAAATAGATGATAACAACAAAGAAGGGAAGTCTATTATATCAGGAGAACATTGATGGGCTATGAACTAAACTACTCACCCATTGAAAGAGCATGTATATAATTCATGTTTTCAACACAAACGCTGAGACATTATATCCGAAATAGAAAGGTGGAGTTGATTTCACAAGTAGACCCACTCAAATATTTACTAGCAAAGGTAGCCCTAACAAGTCAAATAGCCAAATGGGTGATGATCTTGAGTGAATTTGATATAGAATATGGGGACAGGAGAGCTATCAAGGAACAAATTATAGTAGACCAACTAACTGAAGCACCCATAGATGATCATAAACCTCTCACAGTGGATTTTCTACATGAGTGTGTCTTGATGACAAAAAAATAGGCCAATGGACTCTAAAATTTGACGGGTCCCATACTCAACATGGTTTTGGAGTAGGTATTTTATTTCTTACACCATAGGGAGATACTATACCCAAGGCCTACAAGATTTCATTTCCATGCACAAACAACATCTCAGAATATGAAGCTCTTATCACAAGGCTCAAAATGGCCATTGAATGGAGAATAAAAGAGCTACATGTCTTTGGAGACTCTCAGCTAGTAATCAGATAGGTGAATGATGAATACTAGACAAAATATGACAAATTTCTACCATACAAAAGAATGGTGGACAGCTTCAAGGAGTACTTTGTCAAAATAACCTTTGAGAAAGTTCCTTAGATCAATAACAAAGTTATTGATGCAATGGAAACAATAGGATCGTTGCTTGATATTCCTTAGAATGTGCTTAAGTATGAGTTCCTCATGGAACAACTAATCATGCTTGTATTTGATATCCTGGTATAAAAAATAGTATGTGTTTTTGTTGGTCCTAACTCCCCATGGTACCAAGATACTTTTGACTATATCCAGCACGGTATCATACCACTTGACCTAACGAATACTCAGAAGAAAACCTTCACCCGTAGAACTTCCTGCTTTATGATCCTAGGAGAAACATCATACCATCATAGTCTAGATGGTATGTTACTCCAATTCCTTAATGAAAAAGAAGAATAAACGGCTTTACAAGAGGTCCACATAGGTATTTGCAGATCTCAGTCTAGTGGACCTAACCTAGTCTAGACGTTGCTTAGAATGGGATACTATTGGCCCTCAATGGATCAAGACTGCATTCAACATTCTAGAAGGTGTCAACAATGTCAGCAACACAGTGATCTATTTCATGCACCAACACAAGAGTTGAGACCCATCATGACACCGTGGCCTTTTTTGCAATGGGGATTAGACTTGGTAGGTAAGATATCACCCACTTCATCCAACGGGCATAAATTCATTATCACAACAACAGATTACTTCACTAGATGGATAGAGGAAATTCCATTGATCTATATCACTGGAAAACAAATATCAAAATTCATTTTGAATTATCTCATTTTTAGGTATGGGATTCCATAGACAATTATAATGGACAATGGCACCCCATTCAAGAATTAGGATGTCTAGGAACTCTATTCCAAGTTCTCTATCCAACATAGATTTTCCACACCCTATTATCCTCAAGGAAACAATCAGGCTGAGGCATCTAATAAAACAATCCTGAAAATACTAAAAAAGACTATCAATGATGATGGTTGTGATTGGAATTTGCAGCTAAACCCAGCCTTATGGGCTTATCGAACCAGCATTCACACACCTACTAGTGCCACACCATTTTCCTTGGTCTACGGATCAAAGGTTGTACTACCTATCGAGGTCAAGATCCCCTCATTGTGAGTCTCATTAAAAGGCATGCTTAGCAATGGAGAATATAGGGTATCCAGACTGAATGAATTAGCGCTCCTAGATGAAAGGAATTTCAGTGCATTAAACCATCTACAGGTTTATCAGAATCGGCTCAAATGAAGCTATGACAAGAGAATCAAAGACAAGAACTTTCAAATAGGTGACTTAGTCCTCAAGGAGAATTAAAAGATACAATTGAATTAGGATGGAATAGGTGAATTTGAGACCAACTGGTTAGGCTCGTTCATCATCACAACAAGTTATGGCTCTGGGGCATATCAGTTGGCTACTCCTAAAGGAAAACCTCTAGCTGAACCACTAAACAACAACCTCCTTAAGAAGTTCTACACATAAATCACGTCATAATAACCCAGAAAAAAGGGTAAAAATCCAAAAATATATATAGAAAAAAAGATTAAAAAAACAAAAAAAAATCAAAAAAGGAAGAAAATAGTAAAGAGAAATAAAACGTTCTTTGAGTGAAAACCACTTTTTGGCGCTCCTAGAACAAGTACCATAGTGAAAACCTAGCAAATAGGCACTACGTGTGAATAAAACTTGCATCATTATCTATCAGTACCTTTTCACGACATCCACAAAAATAAAAAAACATGCGAAAAACATCAAAAACAAAACATCATTGGGTTATTCCTTCACTCAAACAGTCTAATATATCAACATTTGCTTGAACCTCATAGCTAGTTCAAGTGAATTTCCCACAACATATCCTCTGGAAACAGAAATGGAATATCAATCCAAATTATCAATGTTGTTTATCCAAAAATAATTTATGCTTTTGAGTCAAACGTTTGAACTACGTGGTCTCTACGTGTACAACGTAGGCAAGGATTTATAGCCCCCAAGACCCTAGTTCAGTCCCCTTAGGTTTCCATCATGCTTTATTTCAACTTAGTCAAAAAAATCCACAAAAACTCCAAAAACATGTACAACATACAAAATCCAAAAACATTCACAAAAAATAAAAGATCAAAAAGACTCAAACCAAGCGAACTACAAACCTCTATGTGTATAATGTAGGCAAGTCTTATCTTTGATGAGCCCCCGAGGCCCTAGGTTAGTCCCCTGAAAACAACAAAAATGGCATCATAAAACTTAGAAAATTAAAAAGACCCATCCTATCATCAAAAACCACAATAAAAAAACTCACCCATAATAAACAAATCATCACAATCATCCTTTGACAAAAAAAACAAACAAACAAGGCAAACATCGAAAGCTAGAACTTTTAAGCAAAACAATCACATAAGATCTGACTATAAACAGACGAAAACAATGCTAAAGTATCAACTACCTATCCTTTTGACAAGTTCCAACAAAATCCTAAGATATGCCTTAACAGATCAGTTCCTACGATAGACATGATCAACACCGAATAATAGCCCCACCCCAAACAGATATGGCAAGTGACACTGCAACATTGTTTTATCTTTTTGTGATTTATTTTATTGACTCATTCCCAGGATCTCTCGAGGATGTCAATAAGGATTTAGAGAAGGAGTGGGGGAAATTAAGCATCATTTTGATTTTTTGTTTGTAAGATATTTTTGTAATACTACCATGGAAAATACTTGCTTTATTGAGTTTATGGAAGTTGTATTAAAACAGTTCATGAAGAAAAAACATATTAGGTGTTTTATACCTCTTTGTGTGATTGGTTCAAAATATTTTTCGCGCAACCCCCCCATACTTTAAAAAACAATTCCATATGTTTGGTATGATAAATGATACTTTTTGTTTGTAGGGTCAAAGTCCACGCAATAGATACAAATTCATCTTGGTAATTCATACCCTGGTGCATTGTATCTATTTTCTACATCAAATAGGATTGTTCAAACTGCAAAGTCTCTAAAGAAAAGAAAAAGCAACTCATCATAATTTTATCCATTATCATATTTCTTCTAATTAACATCATAATTCTATCTATCATCATATTTCTACCCATCATCAATATTTCTTCTAAATTAACATCCACCCTGCATAGAAACATCATTAACACTATATCCATACTACATCCATAAATGTCGTCAATACATATCATGATCATAATAAACCAATAAAAATATCATGTATCATGTATGGATTTGTGTCCAAAAATTGTATACCTTTGAAGAATAGGATAATTTTATGCCCATTTTGGTCCTACTTTAGGTCCCATTTCATCAAATTTTACCCCAAAACAACATTTATAGGCCCCTAAGGTTGTTAATTTTGACTTGGAGGCCTGTTATACCCAAGGTATCATTCAACCCCCGACAAAAAATATCAAACCCATTCAAAAAGTACCATTCCCACTTCAAAATCCCTTAGTGGGACTAGGTCGCCCAAGTTGGCGACCTAGTCCTTTTTGAGGATTTTTGAAGTTTCAAGCGGGAAAATGAATATTTTATCATAAATTCATGATGGGTGTCAGCTTCTTAGGTCAAAATTCCTAACAATTAGGTCTTTTTGCTTATATATACTTGTTTTTAGGTCATTTTTCTATTCTCTCTTAGTCATTTTTCACATCCAACTCCAAAAACCAAGTGCAAAACATCTTCCTCAAGAAGATTCATCTCTCACACAGCAAAATTTGAAGCTTTTAGATAGAAAACTAGGGATTTTTGAAGGTCTTCAATCTCACTTCACATCCAAGATCAATCATTGACAAAGGTTGGAGATAGATTCCTATGGATATTCATGAAGAAATCTAGGTTGAGGAGGTGCAACTAGCCACCAAATCACTCCTAAAGACTGATTTCAAAGTGCCTCCATATTCTACTTTTAGCCCATTTGCAGATTTGAGGTTTGCATCCCATTAGCATTCATTGTTACATTCATTTGCAATGGTGTAGGGTTTCTAGGGTTAGATTCTTGCATCATTTCAAATCTTTTACATACATCTTATTCTAGCACAATAGAATAGGGTTTTGCTTTATTTCAGGTTTTCCTAGTCCTAGACACACTTAGGGCTAGGGTTTATGTAGATTTTACATTTCATTACAAGTTTAAATATAAGCTAGGGGTTTGACCAAAGCAAACCCCACATTAGAAACACAAATATATTTTGTTTTGCAGGTTATTTTGCAAATTTGGAGCAGGATTCTTGTGAAGAAGCAGAATACAAACCAGAGGCCTTCGTGTCCACTTTTAGTTTCTCAAAAAAGTAGAAAGGGACTAGGTCACCCATAATGGTGAGCTAGTCCCACTGAAGCTTTGTGATACTGAAAGTTGCAGATTTGAAGACCTTGTTGACAAAAATGGCTTTCGGAGCACCTTCCTCGAAAAGGGACTAGGTCGCCCTAGTTGGCGTAAGTGTCCCAGATGACTCAAAACCCTAATTTTTCATATTTCCAATGACTTCCACAATATCTACTTTATCCCTCTTCGATTTCTAGGTGCACTTGTTTGATCTGTTAGGTTAATTTACTCATATTTCTTTCATTTCTATTGTATTACAGCATGTGTTTTCCAACATCATAGATTCTATTAGTTTAGGTCAAAATAGTTAGGTTTACATATCACATTTCAGCACCTTTGCACACCCTACTTACATATTCAACCCTTAACATTAAATAAATACCAAGATTTGGTGTCTCAAGTGCTAAAAGAAAACCCTCTTCCTTCTAGGTGAAACCCTAGAAAGTTTTAGAGGATCCATTCTTTTACTCCCACACAAAGCACGCAAATTTTGCAGTTCATTTTGGTGAACCTACATTTCAATACATTACATACTTCTAACTTTAATTGAATTTTCATTCTAGGAGCTCTTTCTTTAGCATTGCATTGAATGTTGCATTGTGAAAACAAGCATCCTATGGTTTTCCATCTTGCATTAGTGAAAAAGCATCATATTTGGCATTCATTTCCTTGCATGGTATAGAAATCTGCAATATATCTTATACCTCTACATTTTACCTTCTAGAAACTTGCATTTTTCATCAATTTATACATTAAAAACTCAAAAAAATCATACCAGGACTAAGTCACCAACTTGGGCGATCTAGTCCCAGTAGACATTTTGCATCAGCAATTTTTGCATTTTCTTTCCAGATTCTATATTTTCTGTTTCTTTATGTTAATGCTTGGTTTTAGTTTTGTTCTTCTCTGTTATATGGTTATTATTATCCTAAAATGGCATTTATGAGTAGCATTAAAGCTTTCCATGTTTCATTTTTTGCTTTAGTTCCTAGTTCTTTCAAAGTCAATTTTGTGAAACATACACCTGAAAACATAGACAGCTCACATGATACCATGCACACACTTTTTCACTATAGGAATACTATATCATCTAAATCTCCTAGTAGTGATGATTTTGATAAGTTAGATGAATCTCTTCAAAGCTTCCTCTCACTCACTTCATCCACTAAGATTGGTGATGATATAGTTACACCTTCCCCACCTTTGTCTTCCAAACCTTTTAGTTGTGATGATATGGGCATGTTAGATTACATCCTACAAGACTTCATCTCCCCTAATTCATCCACTATGGTTTGTTGGGATGACCAAACTAAAACAAAATATGTCAATGTCATCCAACCCCAATTCGTTCTTTACCCACCTTCTCCTAAACCTCCAACCCCATCCCAACCCGAGTTTACCCTTTACCCTCCTCAGAACGAACAACCATCTCCTTCCACTTCCCTACCATTACCCTATCCCATCTTACCTGTAGCTCCTCATTTCAACTCACAATTTAGGGAGTATGATTTGGTTGAACAAATTAAAAACACTCCTACTAAAATATCCCTTTGGGATCTCCTTCATAATTCTCTTAACTATCACTCCATGCTTCAAATAGCCTTACAATAGATAGTGGTCCCTCCAGGTATGAATACTAGTGATGTGGCAACTCTCCCCCATGATATGAACACAGCTAATGTGGATATTACTTTCCATCAACGTGAGCTACCACCACTAGAATTACGAAAACAAAATGAAGCCTTTATGATTATAGCCCAGTATGATCGGATAGGTATCAAAAGGACCCTTGTTGATAACAGCTCTACCCTAAATGTGTGTAGTGTGAAGCTTCTTGATCGGTTACATATGGACCGATCACAAATCTAATCTAATTCCTTATCCATTAGAGGATTTCATAATGTTACAAAGCAACCTCTTGGTGCCATCACCTTACCCATTACTATCAGAATGGTTACGCTATAGACTCCTATCCATGTCATGCCCTATGATCTTTCTTATAATATCCTCTTGGGACAACCATGGATACATGATATGCATGTGCTACCTTCAACCCTTCATCACAAAATGAAATATGTCTATAATTATCAAATTGAAATCGATCCCGAACCTGATATTTGCTTGCAACTCAAAAAGGGCACCTCAAGTCCTCTCCATACCTTAATTCCTACCTCTAATATTGCCTTTCCTGAGAAGGACCAACCTGAAGATAACACCAAGTTTAATCTACTTGGTGATGATTGGGGCTCTTTAGAATTCACTCCTTCCTTTATGGGTGAGTGTAATGTCACATGCAAAGAGGATACTCAAAACAAACAATCCATTGTCCTCTCTACCCAACAAAAGGAGCACCTTTCTCACATATCTACCTCATCTCTTTTGGAAGAATGTGCCATGTATACAAAAAAAATTGATGAGATAGAATATCAACAATCCCCTAACCCAAAAGAAATGCAAAGACTTTATGGGCGTGTTTATGATCTTATGAAACAATTGGGTTACACTGGTAAAGGATTCAGCAAGCATGAGCAAGGCATCTATGTCCCCATTGAACCTAATACGTAAGGAAATAAGACTGGTCTAGGGTTTTCCTTTTCTAAAGCCACAAAATCCAATCAACGACCCTCTCTCCACATTAATACTATATCATGCACCTCAAGATCCAACCTTATGCTTAAGCACCCTAAATTTCTTGATGTGGATGTTCATGGCAATGACGATTTAAAACAATTGTTAGGTGTTGTGGATAAGACTTCTCACTCCAAGAGACATGCCTCTTGTGCTATGTTGAGTTCTAAGTCTACCATTAGTACTATTAATGAACCTCACACCGTCTTGGAACCATATGATCCTAAAATTCCCAAATCTAATGCACTCCATTTAGGAGATACCCTTGACATACCCATGGCTATCTATGACAAGGACAAAATCATTAAAATCGGGAAGTGCCTAGATGATGAAGAACAAGAGGATATTGCAACCTTACTTCATACCTTTCCTAACCTATTTGCCTGGAAATATTCTGACATGCCAGGAATAGATCCCTAGATAGTTACCCATAACATTGTCCTTGCTGAAAATGCTAATCCCGTTTGCCAAAAGATTCAAAAAATGAATCTTAAAGTAGCCTTGCATGTTAAAGGAGAACTTGAAAAACTCCTTGACATGGGTTTTATTTGCTCCATTGATTATTCTCCTTGGATTTCAAACATTGTCATGGTGGCCAAACCCGATAATCGTGTTAGGATATGTACACATTTTTGAGACTTGAATAAGGCCTCTTTAAAAGATGACTTTCCTCTTCCTAACATCGATATGATCGTGGATTCCACTACTAGACATGCTTTTTTATCCTTTATGGATGGATTTTCAGGATATGACCAAATCTTCATTAACCCACAAGATCAATACAAGATGGCTTTTACATCCACTTGGGGTACATTTTGTTGGGTTATGATGCCTTTTGGTTTAAAGAATGTTGGCGCTACTTATCAGTGAGCAATGACCTTAATCTTCCATGATTACATTCACAAAATCTTTGAATTCTATGTTGATGATATTCTTGCTAAATCCTTAACCCACCAAGATAATGTGCATGTCCTCCATCAGATTTTTGAGCGTATGCGTAAATATAACATGCGCTTAAATCCTAAAAAGTGTGTCTTTGGAGTAGATAGTGGTAAACTTTTAGGGTTTATCATATCTCATAGAGGCATCGAGGTGGATACAAAGAAAATTGATGCTATATTCAATATGCCAGCTCCTTGTAACATTTCCCAATTGTGTACGTTACAAGGACGGATATAAGTCATTCACCATTTTGTCCCTTGCCTAGTCGATCGCACATTACCCTTTACACATCTCCTTAAAAAGGATGTTAATTTTGATTGGAATAATGATTGTAAATAGGCCTTTGAGAGTTTAAAATAATACCTCATAACTCCACTTGTTTTATAGCTTGATATACCCAATCAACCTTTCATCATTTATATCACTGATTCTTCCCATGCTCTTCCTGCCTTGTTGGCTCAAAAGGATTCCAATGGTAAAGAGCATCATGTCTATTATATTAGTAGAACACTCCTTTATTACGAGACTCATTATTCCACAATTGAAAAACAATGCTTGGCTCTTGTATTCGCTACTAGTAAGTTGTGACATTACTTACTCAATGATGAAGTCCACATGATGACAAAGTTTGACCCTTTAAGATATATTTTCAACAAAACAGATCTTTCAGGACATCTTGCTAAATGGGTCATGTTGTTAACCAAGTTTGACCTTAATTTTATTGCTCAAAAATAAATCAAAGGCCAATACTTAACTGACCATTTACCTGATGCTCCTTCACCATTAGCGTTACCCACCAATGACTCTTTCCCTTATGACAATGTGTTTACTATAGACCTTCCTACATGGGACTTGTACTTTGATGGATCCAAGTGTAGAATAGGCTTTGATGCTGGAGTTATCTTAATTCCACCTATTGGTAAGCCTATTCCCTTATTCTATCATCTCAATTTCCTATGTATGAATAACACAGCCGAGTATGAAGTGTTAATCATTGGGTTACGCGTTGCTCTTGTCATGAGGGATAAAAATATTAAGATCTATGGTGATTCGCAATTAGTCATTAAACACATCAATGGTCTCTATCAAACTAAACATTATAAACTCTCGTAATATAAGGATCTTGTTCTTAATCTATTAGACCAGTTTGACTCCTTTACCATTGATAACATCCCTCGCAAAGATAATCACCATGTGGATGCAATGGCTAGTGCAGCCTCTCTTATATCTCCTATCGACCCTTCTGAGCAAATCATCTTTACCATTCATCCCATTATGACACCCTCCATCAGAAATAGACCTACTGATACCTGTCCCACCTTTTTCGATAATCCATGTGAATTGTATGATGTCATCTACAATTATCTAAAAGATGGTACCATTCTCGAACCCACCACTAAAAATACCCACCAGTGCCTAAAAAAGTTAGCCACTAAGTATATCATCCTTGCAGACACATTGTACCAAAGATCCTTTGATGGAATCCTTCTACAATGCCTCAAGGATGGAAAAACTCATATTTCCCTTGAACAAGCCCATTCTGGTACTTGTGGCGGACATTTTGGAGGAAAAACCTTAGTGTATAAAATTCCTTCGCATGGGATACTATTGGAAAAACATGGAAAAATATTTCTATGTGTATGTTAAGCGATGTCATCAGTGCCTAGAACATAGTCATTTGATCCACGCTCCTGCTTCAGAACTTCGTTCCCAAATAACTATTTGGTCATTCTCTATGTGAGGCTTGGACCGAATTGGCAAAATCTCCCCACCTTCTTCTATTGGACATACGTGTTGGAGTGAAAATACACTGAGAGGGGGGGGTGAATTAGTGTTATTAACTTATTTACCAAATTTAACTGAAACTGAAATAAACCAGATATATGCTCTCATTTATCAATGATAGAATCATTTGTGTATTGAATGCAATCACATAAACTAAAATGAGAATAGTGAAACATATAATTTTAAAGAAATAAAGCACTGAACCAAAAGAATCACAAAAAATCAAATAGACACAAGATATGCCGAGTGGAAAACCCTCTTGGGGTAGAAAAACCACTCCTGAACCTGCTACCTTTTTCAAGCTTTCATTTCAATAATTATTTTGACAATGCCTCATTGGCTGATTTTTGAGCACCAGCCCCTCTATTTAGAGACACCAATCTCAAGGAGCACCAACCCCTTTTCTATTTTTCAATAGAACATACAATGATATAGAGGATCTCTTTGTTTCCCTAATTTCTGTCAAGTGCCTCTTGATAGACAATGCATAGAATTCCCAAGAGTTAAGAATGACTCTTTAGAGTTCCATCCATTGTCAAGCCTTAAGATAGCTTGAGGAAAATCTAGTTACACTCTCAATACAACTTCTCATCAAACTATATTACAATTATGTGTTGTTTCTTTCTTTTTCTCACACACTATTTTTCAAATCTTTCATGATACAATTACAAAACAGTTAACATACTGTGTTTTCCAATTTTTTAGCATAAAATTCATTTTCTCTATCTCATGCAAAAAGTATTATATTCTGCACTTTTGTTCCTTTTTCTTTTCAGGTTTTTTAGTAATGATGAAGCCCTAATCTCTTTTTTTTTTATCTTTTTTACAGAATACATCATTACATTCCAAGAAAAATACAACTTTCGGTTACAACTGAAAAACTATTTTTACAAAATAAAAACAGAAGTGATATTTTAGATAGTTATCCACTTTCCTATCGGGATGCTTTTCAGGTAAGATAGATTTCATTTGAGTAGAAATGTTTCCAGACAGGAAGAGAAGAACAATATGCTAAAAATAGAGAGGAGACTGAACAAAATCTTCACAAGCAGCCTGCACACATTTTCCTCAATGACCCAATATAAAAAAATAATATATATACCATGAGCTATACCCCATTAAAATAGATGCAAATATTAAGTAACTAAATGATCTAAGTTCTATAACTAAAATCATTCTTTTAATATTTTTTATCAAAAGATTCCAGGAAGAATTTGAAGAGATTCGAAGATATTATGATTACCCACAAACAGAAATTACAAACCCTTTAAAAACTGACAAGTTAACCTTCAATAGAAATGCAGTCACATTTTGGAGTAGTCATTTCAGATTTAATCATGAAAGTAGTAAACTGATTTCACCTTTCCTTTTGCAAAGAAAACTTATCTCATATTGACCTTTCCTAAGAAGTAATGGATCTGCAAACCAATTGAAAGAATGAGTACCTGAGAATAATAATGGAGTTGTTGTCATGGAGCTTACCAAATCTGCAAAGAAAGAAATGGCCAAAACACCTTCCAAACTCGGGCCTACACCCAGTGGCAAGAAGTAGACACACAAAACAACCATTGTAATGGTCCTCTCACCTCCCCCACACATTGTCCAAGATCAGAACACCAGAGAGTGCAAAGAAACGGCTGAGGACAAGATTCCATGGTGGCGGCCAGCGAAGGGCTCCAAAAACGTGAACAGTGAGAATGATAAACAGTTTTCCCTAAACATCCAAGGCAAACAAACGAAATCCTTTGCAAAATGTGATAGAATTTGGAGTTTGAAAGGAAATACATAATAATTCAAAAGAAACTCATAATGCCTTTTCAAATCTGTGGGAAGATCAATGACTTGCATGCCAACAAGCATTATAGCATTTGACTATTTTAGACATTGTGAAATTATCAACCAAGATAACCTTTGAAGAATATTGATATGACCACATCACTCATCAAATGTCAATTTCCAAATGATCAAGGCTAGGTCCAATGTGACAATAAAATATTAACCAATGCCTTTACCTGTTGTCAGCCTTTAGGCCCAAATAGATATCAAACAATAGACCCGATTCAAATGCTAATGAGAGATCAAACTTTATACCATTAACCAAGGCCAATTTTCCATCACATTAAAATAAAATTCCATATAGTGTGCCAAAGATAATGGCCAATGCCTTGAGAAGTGATAAGGACTAAAAACAAGTTAAGTTCTCAAAGCCAATTACCATACATGAAATCAATAAGAATGAAAAATGTGTATCTCAAAGCCCATAAGCACAGTAATGATCAATGTCCTATAATATGCCAAAAATATGCAATCAAGAGAATCACTAAAGCACATATTATCAAATCAAAAACATGTCACCTCATCAATGGAACAAAGAACCTATAACCAGAATGCCTCAACTGAGATCTGCACATGGATTCAAGTTATCAGTACCACCATATATAATATCAAAAGTGAAGTAGAAATGCCAATCAGAAAAGTAGATCAATTGAGTGAGTAACCATCAAGATTCCAGAGTAACATATATTGTCATCAAGGACAAATTAGCACAAGTGAGATTCAACAATACATCCATTATCATTGCTACCGATTATTTCACCAAGTGGGTAAAATCCATTCCCCTTCGATCCACAACTGCTAAGGTGATATTTCGTTTATTATTCGAACACAATATCACTTGCTTTGGTCTTCCTTCTATGTTAGTCTCAGATAATGGTACTCCCTTTAATAAAAATGATGTGAAGAAGTTCCTTGAGACCTTCCATATCCAACATCGATTTTCCACACCTTACTATCCTCAATCTAATGGTCAAGCTGAAAGTACTAATAAAATCTTGGAGAAAATACTTAGGAAGACTGTGAATCAAAACCAAAAAGATTGGCATACATAATTACAATATGCACTATGGGCATATCTCATGAGTGTTCGTTCTTCTATGGTAAATACTCCTTTTAACCTTGTTTATGGTACCGAGGCTATCCTCCCTTTAGAGTTAGAAATCCCCATGTTGAGGATTTCTCTCCAAAGTCTCATTGATAATGGAACTTATGCATAATAATGTCTAAACCAACTTGAAATGCTTGATGAACAATGCATCGATGCTCTCGAGCATCTTCAATCTTACACTAAACAGTTGCAACAAAAACATGATGTTGGTGTCATTCCTCGTACCTTTGCCAAAGGTGATTTGGTTTTATATGAAAACCAACGCAACACCATAGCTGATTACGCCGATAAAGTTAAATTTAGTCCTAATTGGCTTGGCCCCTATGTGGCTGACTCTAATTATGGATCTGGTGCTTATACCCTAATCGAGCACGATGGCACTCCCCTTCGAGATCCCATTAATGTCGCACATTTACATCGGTATTATGTCTAATCCCCTCCTGAATGGTATGATTTATAAAGTAGTATTGTTAAATCTATTGGATTTTATCCTATGGGTTGTCCCATTGCTTTGTTCTTGACACATCATCATGTTTGTGTCCCAAACACTAAAGTGATTATTTAATTCATTTTTTTTATAATTACTTTAGATTTCATACTACTCAACTTTTTCCCATTTTGTGTGTTATGTTCTTTTAAAATTATAAGTGCATAACATATTTAATCTTAATGTTTAATCTAACATACATTCTAAATATGTTCTAATTCCCTCACATACATTTTGTTAAATCATGTTGCCATTAATTAAATAATCTAACAAGGGCTATTTACTTAATCACATTATCATTTAACATCCACATAATTAAATTCCCCCATATAAAATAAAAATGCATATATATACATATATCAAAAGCCTTTTATACATATCATTATAATACATAGTGTCACTGAGGACTATGATTACCAGATCCCTCAAGATCTAATACTCATGTTGCATTGGTCGTAGGATGTCAGGTGACAGTCATGTGTGATCGTAACTGTGATCTACTAATTCTGAGCGTGCGATCCAACCCTCCCATCCGTGCAAGTTCTAATCGATGATCACTTGCTATCTGGTCCCTCTCTTCTTGTACCTGTGTCAACTCTCTCTCTAGTCTCTCCACCTTTTTTGGAGGTTGGGATGGCTACGCTTGTGGTGTAGCTCTCACTCGGCAGAATTGCCTCCTTAGGCCCTCATAGGTTGCCTATAATCTTGCAAAGGATCTCAGGGTCTCTGGCTCTCACTCCGTCATTGGTGGGGGCACGTAGTTAGTGTCCATCTCCTCTTTGTTAAAGGTCATTGTAACTCTCTTTGCGACTGCCTAATGTAAGAACTCTCACCATCCCTCTGCAAGCCCTACAAAAAAATCAAACAAGAGTCTCATTAGTAACACATCATCATATAAATATATATGCATTAAATCACATCAAATACATCTATCAAAAATTAAATATCATCACCTATATCTCTGGGGGAAGGGGGAATGTCCTCCTCATCCTGTGTAGGGGGCATAGATGACGTGCTCGCCTCCCCTTGGCTATGAGTATTCGCACCTACTGCTGCCATTGTTTGGGATCTAGTCCTATGTACAAGTGAGACATCTCCCTACTCATTTCGGTCCTTGGCTATGGCATCATCATCCTCACTCAAGGGTAGCTCCTCTACTCTCTCCTTCACCTCCTCCTCATCCTACTCCTCATCCTCATCATCTCCCTCTTGTCCATCATAGTCTGGGTCTGTATCCTCATCATATTCCTCATCAATAATATTTGTAAATATGTCAGAAGCCCTATACCATGTCTCCTTGGCCCTTTCCTCTCTCTCCCTCTCCTCCCTCGTATCTAGCATAGGTTGGGCCTCCCCCACTAGCTTTGGTCGATATGCTTTCCATCACTTTGCATTATCCCATGTGGCTCCCACATCATTTACATCATCTATAGGTGGTTGGTCATGATTTGAATAGTCTGAGTCACTCTCGATGATATCATCTAGTGTGAATCGTGCTATGTCCCCTGGCCTCCGAGCACTCTAAATGGACCTCCTGAATGATGATCAGGATTGTGGTGGTACATGTACCTATTTTTAACTATATCATAACCTGATCATAGTAGAATGGTCGCACTATGTGATTGTCATCCTACTAGGAACCTGGTCATCTATAATCTCCTTAGTTTTCTAGTATGATCTAGCCATTGGAGAACAAGTTGGTACAGCCTCCATAGGATATCCTCCCCATCTAGTGGATTGAATCTCACTCTCCAAAAGTGCAGATCATTATGCTGCCATAATCATCACAAAGGATACCCAAATGCTTGTGGATAGCCCACTGTTGTCAGATATGGGAAGGAAACTAGTTGTGTACATGTGATATGCTCTAAGCACCATACCTGTAAGAGCGTGCAATGTACCATACTATCTAGCTCCTGGAAAACAAACTGATTGAGGTCATAGTACATATGTTCTAGAATGCATTGGCCCCGGGCGTATATTGTCTGATGCTTGACCATTCCCTGTACTATATGTACTAGTCCACCCTCCAGATGCACTACTCACCAATTTGGCAAGAGGACTAATGCCATTGTGTGTATCATAATATGTCTCACCAATGGTTCTCGTGAATAAAGTAAAATCACCAAATCTATCCATCTTGCTACTCTATCATCATGAATGGGATCCTAAAGGAAATATAGCATGTCTACCCACTACTCTCGGAAGGATCATCCCCTCTGTAGCCACACATGCTCCCCCCAAATAGGGACTTGGAGAATGTGATGGACATCCTCTAATTTAATAGTCATCTTGCCTGTGGGTAGGTGAAAAGTGCATGTATCAGCGTTCCACCTCTCGCATAATGCCATCAGCATACCATCATGGTATCTCATAGGTGGCATAAGATATTCCCAATAGATACCCACTGCCTATAAATGCTCCATCTCCACTGCTGATAGGGTTAGAGCTAGGTCTCTGAGGAAACTCAACTTTCTCCCGCCTAAACGTTGTCATGAACAGGCAGGTACCTATACAAATTATCACAATATGTTATCTAAATCATCTAATTTATTCAATTTTACTATAATTCATCATGCAAGTGTGTTAAAGTTGTTCTAGTGTGCTTTTCCTATGGCCCTAGACACTTTAGAACCCTTTTGGGACACTTCACAAATAAACAAAACACTTTGCGAACTTTTTTCTAAGGTCCTAATATACTCTAAATAAGCATTAAATTCATCCTATAATTGAAAAATCACAAAGAAAAGGCTCCAGAATCAACTTACCTCATGTTGGCGATTATCACTCGTCACTTGATCACGCAATATGTCCAATCTAGCAGGGATGAAATCACATGTGCTCGACATTCTTTCGCTCTCTCCTCATCACTCTTCAATGCTACAAAAGTTAAATGAGAAATTAAGTGTATGTTTACTCTTTTTCATTTCTTTTTAACTATCTCACTCTTACACACATGTGCACATTGTACATTTTCACTTTGTTAACCCTTTTAGTGTGCTTTTCCATTCAAATTAACATTCTAGGTGCTAGTGATCTCCATTTTTTATGTCATTTCTTGCATTAGAATCGTGTTTCCATGCCCTACATCATCACTCACCTATCGCTATGATCCATGGTACTTGGAAATTCCCTCTGATATGTGTGTCCTCATGTGGTTAGATGGCTACCTTGATTCCACCTCTGTAAAGCAAGAAGAATCAAGGGGGGCATACATCTACCTCAAATTCGATCTTTAGGGATTAGATAAGAGTATTTATAGGACTTTTGATGAATTTTTGTTGCAGGATGCAGTTCCTAACATTGTGGTTTTGCAGATAACTACACTAGGGGCTTCATTATCTCACCTTTAAATGAGTATCCTTTTTATGAAAATGAAGGCGCATTATTTGTCTAAGAGTCCTTTAGCTTACATATGCACATAGATCCATATGGATGCTAAAGTGGGGGCTAAATGTGTCACCAAAAATTGTATACCTTTGAAGAAAAGGACAATTTTGTGCCCATTTTGGTCCTACTTTAGGTCCCATTTCATCAATTTTCACCCTAATATAGCATTTATAGGCCCCTAAGGTTGTTAATTTTGACTTGGAGGCCTCGTATACCCAAGGGATCATTCAACCCCCGACAAAAAATATTAAAAAGTATCGTTCCCACTTCAAAATCCCTTAGTAGGACTAGGTCGCCCAAGTTGGTGACCTAGTCCTTTTTGAGGATTTTTGAAGTTTCAAGTAGGAAAATTAATATTTTATCATAAATTCCTGATGGGTGTCAACTTCTTAGGTCAAAATTCCTGACAATTAGGTCTTGTTGCTTATATATACTTTTTTAGGTCATTTTTCCATTCTCACTTAGTCATTTTTCACATCCAACTCCAAAAACCAAGTGCAATACATCTTCCTCAAGAAGATTCATCTCTCACACAACAAACGTTGAAGTTTTAGACAGCAAACTAGTGATTTTTGAAGGTCTTCAAGCTCACTTCACATCCAAGATCAATCATTGACAAAGGTTGGAGATAGATGCCTATGGAGATTCATGGAGAAATCTAGGTTGAGGAGGCGCAACTAGCCACCAAATCACTCCTAAAGACTGATTTCAAAGTGCCTCCATCTTCTACTTTCAGCCCATTTGCATTCCTTGTTACATTCATTTATAATTGTGTAGGTTTTCTAGGGTTAGAGTCTTGCATTAATTTAAATATTTTACATACATCTTATTCTAGCATAATAGAATAGGGTTTTTCTTTGTTTCAAGTTTTCTTAGTCCTAGACACACTTAGGGCTAGGTTTTATGCAGATTTTACATTTCATTACAAGTTTAAATATAAACTTTAGAAACACAAATATATTTTGTTTTGTAGGTTATTTTGCAGATTTGGAGCAAGATTCTTGTGAAGAAGTAGAATATAGACCAGAGGCCTTCGTGTCCACTTTCGATTTCTCAAAAAACAGAAAGGGACTAGGTCACCATTATGGGTGACCTAGTCCCACTGAAGCTTTCTGACACTGAAATTTGCAGATTTGGAGACCCAGTTGACATAAATGGCTTCCGGAGCAGTTTCCCCGAAAAGGGACTAGGTCACCCCAGTTGGCATAATTGTCCCAGATGACTCAAAACCTCAAATTTCTAGATTTCTAGTGACTTCCACAAGCTCTAATTCAACTCCCTTTGGTTTCCAGGTGCACGTGTTTGATCTGTTAGGTTAATTTACTCATATTGCTTTCATTTCTATTGTATTACAGCATGTGTTTTCCAACATCATAGATTCTATTAGTTTAGGTCAAAATAGTTAGGTTTACTTATCACATTTCAACACCTTTACACACCCCACTTACTTATTCAACCCTTACCATTGAATGAATCCCAAGATTTGGTGCCTTTGGTGCTAAAAGAAAACCCTCTTCCTTCTATGTGAAACCCTAGAAAGTTGTAGAGGACCCATTCTTTTACCCCCACACAAAGCACACAAATATTGCGATTCAGGTCCATTCATTTATCATATATCAACATAAACCACATCATAATGAGACAAGGTATGATTCATACATCCACATCAAACTCATACATCAAAAAAGTACAAAAACATAAATAAGCATACATCATCATATATCACCATTACATAAGCATAAAATGAGGTTGAATCAAAGAAGGAATATCTCATATATATCATCATCAAAAAGGGAACATATCATAAGTAAATCATCCATAGTGACACAAGTGTGATAGGACAATACCAAATCATAACATATGTACAAGGTCTCAACTAGACCAATGAATATATATGTAACACATGTCTACAAAATGTCTCTATGCCATGAAACATCATGAAGATCAAGTACCAAAAAAGTAAGACCCCGACAGGAAGGACAGGACACTATAGACTACCAAAATGATCTGGCTATCTCATAGACTGATCACCTACACTGCACCTACACCACCACCATCGTCATCACTCACAACACTTGGCTCCCTGAACCATGGACACTGAGAAGCCCTGGGAACAGTAGCATCATATAAGGTCTAATAACAGGTGAACATCTATATAAAATGATCTCACTCAGCTCATATACTATCATGCTCTTCCTAGAGAGTATCTCTCTCTGTTGTAAGCAATAGTACTTGAGCCTCTATAGCATGCCATTGACCACTCTCACTACCTCACTCATCCCTCAAAGTGTCTATCTTAGCCTCCATAGCCTATCACTACACAATCTATGCATCTCTGGAAATAGTCATCTGAGCTAACAGCATATCTCCATCCCTAGCTGCTGGAGGACCCAAAACCTATCTCTAACCTTGTGCCAAAGGTATACGCTCATCCTGAATACCCTATGCCTCATCACGTCGGCCTTGATCCAACTAGTCTACAAGAACCTGTTGATGCAGAAAATTGGCAAGGTAACAGCCCTTTATGGGAAACTCAGTTAAAGGGGGGACCTATTGCGTAAAATTGAGTGACCTCCAAATTTTAAAGAAGTAGGCTTCTTCTATAACTAGTGTTTTGAATGGGAAACGGAAGAAAATATAAAAATAAAAGGATCTAACTAAGGTGATGTGTTGAGATTTAGATATAGGCACAGTAAATCTATCTTTTGGATGCGATTTAAGGGCCTGTTCAATAGTCTGCTATGTTCCAGAATGGAAAAATAAAGATAGAAGCCTGAATGATTCACTCAATGACATAAAATAACCATCATACACATTTACTAGAAAGAGGAGTCAAAGACATGGTCTAAACCAACAAACTTGTATTAAATTTATAGAAGTTCTATAAATGAAGCATTCAGTACAATAATGGCACAATAAAACTTATTAAATATCAAATAAAATAGAAAGGTTGAATGGAATAGTCTATGAGTTCTTTTAATATAATCTAATAAAGCAATGAAAGGCCTGGTTCTTCTCCCAACTCTTCCTTTCAAAATATTAACCCTTGCTTTAAAAGAAGCACTATTTATAATAAAATCCCAGCCCTGTGAGCCAGTAATAGAAAAGATCCTCTGATCATGAGCAATGATGTATTAGCAATGATTTACCCTGGTCATCGCAACAGAAAAAGATTTGATCCATGAATGAGGATGCCTTAAAGCCAGATGCATCCCCTACAAATGATGGTAGTAGTCCCAGCAGACCAGCATGTCGACATATGTCATCCACTTATGACAGTCATTATAATACGTGGCAATCATTGTGAGGCTACCACTTGTTTCATCCCCCTTGCACGAAGAAGCCTTCAGAAGCTCTATGTGGAAAGTGGTTGGGGCCCGATGTTTATTCCTCCTTCTATGTGATGAAAATCAGCACAATGAATAAATGTGGAGGTCTTTCAAATATACTGCACTGAAGGTGGGGCCTACCTAAGGAATGTGTGCAGACCAATGTTAAGAGGCATGAGGTTAGGGCCCGAAAGAGGAGCGATAGGAAAAATCATTGAAGAGTGTGAACTTTCGACACGTGGAAGCATGGCGGTGGCTTTCAAAAATCAAAAGGAAGAATCCTTGCGAGGAGCGTTCGGCTAACAAGTGGCGGTATTCAAATAAATCCTTGTAAAAGGCATCTGATGTCGTATTTGATCAATGGTCAGGGCCAATACTTAGCAAAATAAAATATCCCAAAGGGAGCTTGGGGAAATTTATATTCATATCTTTTGTTGACTTATCAGGGGCATTTTTCCTACAGAACGAAGAACCCAAAATATCTGATTTGCAAACTAGAGTCTTCTCCATTGGGCAGCGTGATTAGAGCTTAGAGAGGGTGATCTATAGAGGCATCCATTCAACCTTGGATGGAGTCAATATGTCACGTAGACCTTCCTATGCTCCATATTGCAGATCGATCATTTCTTTGTAAGAAAGCATCATCATCATACTGGCCCAAGACTCGAGTTGAAAGAGAAGTCATGAAATCGGATGAATGACGCTCTCAATATCCTCTGCAGCAATGGTTTGAACGAACCTCTGAATAGTAGATTTGTCTCATTGCATTTCTTCAATTTTTTTTATAATATGCTCCACCATGGCCATTGATTCATCTTCAAGAAATGGAGATGGTAAGCCCATCTAAGTTAGGGGGGATAACCTAGCTTGCATGTTATTCATGGTTTGATCCAATGTGGTGGCACACTCGTTGGCATGAAGGATGGTGTTGTAGCAATGGATGAATCTATTAGTTGTTTTGGTAGTGGCCTTTCGATCCTCAATTCTTGTGCCTCCCAAGACTTCATTTGGGACCATATATAGCTTGTCTAACAACCTCCTGGACTCTGGAACTCTTTTCGTGATTGACTGAGGGAACTGTCGATTGCCTCGTAGACTTCCTTGCCCAAACTTGTTGCCTTTGACATAAATTGGAGCATCAGTTGTAGAGTTAGGAAGAAGGCCTTCACTCTTTCCCAGTGTGAAACATATAACTATTGGGCTACTTGAAGAAGGTTTGACCCAACAATGGGAGGCTAAGTGGAGTTCTTTAATAGGACTATCTCTACGTCCCTTAATTCCATATTATACATGAGCTCCACTACCCTTTGGTTTGCTATGGTGAGTTGTCCCTATAGGATCCGTGATTCTACAATCCAGCTTGCCTCAGCTCTTTCTTTCTTTGTCACTTCCTTCTCTAAGGAAGACTTCATTTCTTGGATTTCATTCTCCAGTTGGGCCTGGTGGATATTGATATCCACATCTTTCTACTCCATTTTCTACTCTAAATGAGTGTGATGGCAGCAAAATTCTTCATCCTTTTGTTGCACTTCCTATTCCAAATGTGCCAATTGGTTTCGATATCCTTGGTTCCTTTGTTGTAGCTCATCAATTAATTTAGGATCGAGAGATTTGAACTTTGTAAGTTCTTCTCAGAGATTTTCTTGTTCCACCTCTTCTAGTTGGGATAAGCGCTTAAATACAGCTTCCCTTGCTTTCTCTTTGGTGAGAAAGACCTTGATCCTTCCCTTGACGCTCTTCAGCTCCTCCTCCCTCTTCTTTAGCTGGAGATCGGACTTAAGAAATTCAGTGGTCACCACCCGTTGTGTTTCCTCCATGAGCTCCACCTTGTCCTCAGGTCGGGCCATGCTCAAATCGAGCCCCACAGCATACATGTTGTAGTCATCCAGTTGCATTTATCCTTGTGGTTTGCTAACGGTCGAGTACATAGTCGCAAAATGTAGCGACTATTGGGCCTCATTAAAAATAGTTTGTACTTTTGGCTTTGCCAATTTTTTAACATCTTTAGCCTTTTTCTTTTGGATTCTGAGTGCTCATGCCTTCTTACTTTTGTCACCTTCTAATAAGAATTCTAACGGTGACCGGATGAGTCCGCCTACGAAAGGTGCACCGGGAGGAAGGGAAAAAGGAAAAGAGATGGTAGTGGGCCCAAGTGACTTCTTCTTTGGAATACTAACTATTTGAGGTGAGAAAGGAGGGATATTCCAAAACCCAAATTGTGAACTAGTAGGAGGACTCGAAGGAGGTGGATTTATGGTAGATTTCATTGGTTGGAAAGATTGGATTAGGACTGATATGATAATGATTGGAGAGGTATCAACGAAGGTAGCAGAGGCCGAATAGGAGATACTTGGAGGAGTGGAATTAGCCAAGGAAAATGGCATAAGAGTCCACTGAGGAGTAAGGATGAATGGGGTCACATGAGAGAAAAGTTTAAAACCCCCCATGACCATTGGAGTAGAGGTCGAAAAGGAAGGATCGATGCTTGAAAAGAGAGGCACAGTGGGCATAGATGGGGCAACTAAAGATTGTGAAATAGGAGAAAAGGGAGAGAAGGATACCTCCGGTGTGGATGATTGAAATCATTGGCTCATTGCAGGCTCTTGGCTCACTTCAGGGTCCTGTGAACATTCCTCAGAAGATGTTTCAGTGCATTGTCACTTCGTTGGTGGCAAATCTTCTACCACTACGGTTTCGGATTGTTGTGACTGGGTTGTTCTAGTCCTTCTTGCGGTCTAGGTACGAGTCAAGGAAGACCTCGCATGTGACATGTTCACCCTCACATTGGAAGAAACCTTGTCTAGTTACTTCATAGACTTTCCCTTCTATTAGACCGAGGCCTTTTGAGCTTCTAACTATGGTTTTGCTCCCTCATCTGACTACACCTTAGCTTCCTCTAAGTCGAAGCCTCCTCTTTCATCACTGTTGTCAAAATCTGGATGCTCATTATTCCATAATTTGGCAAAAATTTTGTCCATTTCCATGCTATCATAAGGAGCTTCAATGAATTAGGTTTCCTAGCAGTATATCCAGAAATCATTAATCTTCTCCTCCTTCCAGTTGTAATTCTTTGCTAGGTTGTTACAAAGATTAGCCCAATTTTCTTTGTTTTATCATATTTCCCAGTTGACCAATAGAATCCGAGCCAGGGAGGATGACCACCTTCGATCAAAATGTAAGCAAGGTCAACCATGAGCTCATCTGCATCAATTAATGGATTCTGACGCTTTTCCCAGTAAGGTCAGGGGTCGTGTGTTACCTTGGCATACTCATTCGACAAGTAATTATTGGGATTGTAATTCTATTTTTTGCAAACCCATACCAGCCTCAAATGAGGTAGCTTTGCCTTAAGTAGGTCATGAGTCCTTTTCTCCACCATGATTACGGTCTTGAAGCTCATCGAGTAGTTGAAAAATCCCTTCTTTGATTTTCCACCACAAAAGGTGAAGTCAATAATTGATACCTGACAAAAGACTTCAAGTGCCAATATTCGATTTGTAGGACATGCTAGGAGCCAAAAGAGTTCCCCGGTGAAGCCATGTAATCAAAAAATCATGAAATCCTTGCCCAAAAACCAATCACACTTTGGGGTGAAGCTCTACATGAACTCAGTCTGGTCTGAGCTAAACCGCAAGACAATGTTGTCCTCCCTCAAATCCAATTAGAATCAGCCCTAATAAATAATCCATGAATGCATAATAATCACATGTTCTAGAGAGGATAGGATTTCAAGTGGAGACAGGTTTTTTCATTTAATTTTCATCAAAAATGGATAGCCCCATATGCCTCTAGAAAAATTCAAGGTTCTGTTGTAAGAACATATAGGCGAGGAAAGATGGAAACCTGAACCTCTGTTGAATTTGGTACTCCACAATCTGGCTAAGCATCTCCTGGACAAGGAATTTTGCAAAATCATACCAAAAGAGAGAATTTTTCTTGTGCAACTAAAACCCCAATCCTAGCTGAAACTCTTGAACCTCTTAATCAAAGTCTAGGCCAAAAACAAACGCCATCATTGAGAAGGCATCTTTCATATCATCCTTGAATATTTTATGCGTTGCTGGTATCTGTATTGGCTTTTTCTGAGCTTCCTTGAGTGTTTGCATTCCCATGTTATAAAAGTTCAAAGCCAACTCTTTGGTTCTCCAATAGGACTCTCCCTTTGATGGAGTGAATGACTCCATTTTAGGTACATTTGATTTTTACTCTGGTATGCATAACATGTCCCAAATAGCCTCTTTACAGATAATGACACTTAGCTCCCGGCCCACAATGGTGTTGGTATCTGGGTTGAAATGTTTGATGGCCGCATCGACCAATTCAGGGCAATAGTGCATGAGTGGGACCATATATTGTGAAAGCCCATTGTACCAACATTTTTTCACTGAGGATTCCAAGTCGCTATTCCCTTTCATTCTTTCATAGGCTACCTCCCTCAGTGTTTTAGTGTTCTTTGTCAAGATGGGATCATGAGCATTATCCCATTCTTCCTTAATTTGGCTCTCATCTTTGTAGGGGCTCTTCTTTTTTGCAACTTGTGTATTCACCCATTTGGGCTTTTCTAGTATACCAATCAAAGCATAAGAGGTATTCTCGAAGACATAAGTGGTCAGTGTAGCACGCATGGCTTGGAATAAAATTTGGGTCCTTTCTTCTTGCATTCCTATTTGGGAACTCTTGGCAGCCTCCATTTTTTGCAAAATTCCACTCATAAATCACACTGAAGCGGTATGAATGGAACCTAGAGTACTTATGCCAGGCTCTGGACCCAAACCCAGATGACCTCCTATGTCAGGCTCAATTTACACTGGATAGTGAATCTTCTACAATTACCTCTGCATTCAGTTGCTTTGTTGTTGGATGCACCACACTTGGTTCCCTTTATAGCTCTATTCTTCTAAGTCCCTTTGCATGCTCAAAAATTTGTATGCTTTTCTTAGCTTTTGCATGCAATACTTTGCTTTTTCTTTGATTTCTTGACTTCAACCGGTAGAAAACAATTGCCTTTTGCATTTAATTTAGCATGTATTGCTAGCTCCTCTATCCATCCAAAATGAACTACTTTACTTTCTTTAAAAGACAAGAATTCATAATTCCATCAGTGATAACATCCCTTCAGCATGATTTTCTTGGGAAATTGAGTCGTCGGTGAAATGCTTGTCATCCTTTTGTATGCCTTAGCAATTAATATCTCTCAAAGTATCGTTAAGCCAAAACCATAATGATTACTTAGAAAATATCTACGTTCAATCTTGGAGCTTGAAACTGCTTTCATCGTGCCACCTAGCCTCTATTTGTATGAGCCATTACTTGGGACTGCCACCAATTTGCACTAATTAATTATCGCTCCTTAATCTTGCATGCAACAATTTGTACCTGTTGATGTAATTGAGCTGGCCTTTTGGTGGGATTTTTGAGTTACACTCGATTACCACCATGCTTTGTATGCAAGCTACCTTAGATATTTCTATAAATAAGCCCTAACACAGTAGTGGAATTATACTTGGCCATTTTAGCAGAAGTAGCTTTGATTGATTGGATAGGATTACCATTTAGGTGGTTGAGTAGGTTTTGAATTTGTGCAAGGCATAGAATTAGGTTCTCGAATGGAAACTGACATGATGAACACTCTAATAAGATTAATGTTCAATAAGTCTCAAACAACCTTTCTAGGAGAGATTTCAAACACACGTCTGAAGCGCATGACCAAGAACAAACACTCACTAGCTATCATAGCCATAAAGTTTGTCTTGGATAGAGATTGTATTGAATACGAAGACAAATATCAGGTAAACACCAATATTTTCTCCCATTTTGTTGCCTCGTTGTTGGATGTTTAGGCTCCAAAATCCATGATTCTTCATTTGACACTTTAGATCTTTCTGAAGAAATACCTTGGAGGTCTCTGCAAGGCGGTGAGAAATGCAATGTATGGCCTACGCCTTCATGTCATGAGTGACCTGCATAAGCATGTTGAAGAAGACACGGTGGTACCATGGGTACCATTCATGAGTGGGTTTTGGCTTCAATCACTCACCAAGCATCGTGAGAGGGCCACCCATGTGTGTCACTTTCTCTTGCGCTGCTACAATGTAGTGTTGTTCTGTGACATGGATTGGTATACTGACTTTAGGAACCTTGTGTTCCCTCTGCCACTCATTCTGGGAGTTGATGTTGCTTCTACTATAGGTCCTGTTGTTGCTATTGATAATCCTCTTTCTGCCCCTTCCATGCTCCTAACAATGCCCCTACTGATGAAGACAACACTTATGTTCTGAACACCTGAAGTTTAACATTCTTTTTCTCTTTTTGTATATATATGCCCCAAAGAAAAGGGCTTGCATACATAGATATATAAGCAAGTTGTATATATATAGTCATACTTTTGAGTGCATGGCCTCAGAGCCATTTTGAAAATGTTTTTATCAAAGTACATATATAATGAATATATCTTCATTCTTGTGATTTTTGCAATATGGATTAAACTGAATTCTCTGCATATTTATTCTATGTTCTATGAACATGATAGTCTTTCTTTGCTCTTTTAATAATGAGCTTCATGAATTTTCCTACTTCTAGTTGGGTGAAAAATGTTAAAAAGACCGGCCGACAAAATAAGAAAGGAAAACTAATTACATTATTCAAATATTTACACCAGTGTAAAGTGGTTGTAGCTTAATTCAACAATTTCAAATGAATCTCATTGATCAGAATTCCCAGTGGTTCTTTCTCCATGTTCTCTAATTCGAATGCATTATTTTTCTTCCACTAAATTATTTTAAAAGGACCCTCCCAAAGTTTGTCAAATTTTCCATGTTGGCCCGGCCTTCAAGCCCTCTCATTGAATTTTAGTACTAGATCCCCACACTTTAGACCTCGGTTTAAAGCTTTCTTGTCGAACCACTTTGTTGGTGGTTGGTCATAGCTACTAGGGCTTTCTACCTTTTTTCTTGCACTTCCAGCAATTTGGCCAACCAACCTTCCATAGCTTCGTTCTCCTCAATTTCTAGGGACTTGAGTAGCTATAGCACAGCTATCTCTATAGAGATAGGCAACAATGCTTCCTTCCCATATACTATCTCATATAGAAAAGGTTTCAAAGGTTGCTTATGAGTTATGTGGTCTACCCATAACATTGTTTGGAGGTTCTTGTGCCATCCCCTCTCATGGTTGGACCCGATCCTTTTAATGAGTCGGACTAAATTCATATTAGTCAACTTGGCTAGGTCATTCCCTTGTGGGTATTAGTTCGATGATGTTTTCAAGAATATACCATGCTCAAAAGTGAACTAACATACCTTGGATCTTAAGAAATATCTAGCATTGTCCGAGATGATAGTATTTGATGCGTCGAACCTCATCACTAGCCCTTCGAGGAAGTCCATGATTTCTGCCTCTGTCGCATTCTTCAAGGATAGGGCTTCAGTCCACCTTGTGAAGTAATATGTGGCCATGAGAATCCACTTGTGATAGGTGTTGGAGGCAGGATTGATCATCCCAATGAAATCTAGCCCCCATTGTGCAAACGGCTCATCCGCTACTATTGGATTGAGCGGCATGGTGGATTTTTTCCTCCTCCTTGCCATAAAATTGGCATTCTCTGCAAGATTTTATGATTTCGTAGGAGTCATTGAATAGTGTAGGCTAGAAGTATCTGGCATGTAGAATCTTGATGGCGGCGGTCTTTGCAGAGAAGTGTTTGCCTTCAGGGCTACTATGGAAAGTGTTGAGAATTTTCTTTGCTTGCTCCTTGGTGACGCGTTGTAATAGGACGTCATTGAAATTCTTCCTAAATATGATCCCTTCAATAAGTGAATACCCACTATTCTTCAGTTGGTATAATCTTCTTTTATGAGAGGGAAGTCCCAATGGATACTTGTCGGTGTGCATAAACCTTCTTCTATCTGTCAGCCAGCAGCTTTTCGGTTTGGACTCATTTGTTAGGACCAGCTTCGCTTGCTCTTCTTCTTCTTCCACTTCTTCATCGTGTGCCAAGTATTCGCACAACCCTCTCCCTTTGATAGTCTTCATGGGTTTGACCTCGATGTTGTATTCCAAGATCTTGGTGATCCAATTGGCCCTTTTTTCAGTGATATCTCCCTCCATAATGTATTCACGTACGTTGGAGTGTTTGACATAAACGATCACTTTGTTGCAAGATATCAAATGTCAGAACTTTTTGAGTCCCTTTAGAATTGTGAATGCTTTCCTTTCAACAAATTTATAGTTTTTCTCATATTCCTTCAAGTTTCGGGAGTGAAAAGCTATTGGATGTTCTCCCTTTCCTTCATCATCCTTCTGAGTTAGGATAGTAGTGATGCTTGTTTTGATACTAAAGAAATACATCATGAAGTATTTTGACAAGTCTAGATTCACCAGCATAGGAGCTGAAGAAATAGCATCCTTTACCTTCTCGAAGGATTCTCTCACTTCTTTTTTCCATTTGAACAATTGGTCCTTTTTTAGCATCAGGGTGATCAGTCTGATTATTCTTGCAAAATCAGAAATAAACTTACTTATGAAGTTGACCTTCCCTAGAAAAGATTGGACTCCTTTCTTGTTGACTAGAAGGGGAAGTTCCCTGATTTCTTTTACCCTTTCAGGATTAATCGCGATTCCTTCTTGGGACACCACATGTCCTAAAAATTTTCCCTGTGGCACTCCGAAGACACATTTTTTGGGTTCAAGGATACCCTGAACTCTTGGCATATTTTGAAAACTTCTTCAAGATGATCAAAATGGTCATCTTTGGATTTGGAAAATACAGTCAGATCATCTAAGTAGATGAGGATGATCTTGTTGATCAGTTCATTGAAGGTTATGTCCATTGCCTGCTGGAAGGTGGCCCTTGCATTTGAGAGGCCAAAAGGCATCTTGGAATATGTGAACATTCCCCACTTGGTGGTGAACATAGTCTTTTGTTGATCTCCTTCATTAAGCTGAACCTGATTGTAGCTCAAGAATCCATCCAATAGAGAGAACATTTCTGAACTAGCCACAGCCTACAATATCAATTCCATGGAAGGCAGTGGGTAATGATCTTTTAGTGATTCCCTTTTCAGGTCATGAAAGTCAACATAGAGATGAATGTATCCATTCTTTTTTCAGACCAAAATGAGATTAGATAACCATGTACTATGCTTGATTGGAAACACAATTTTGGACTAGATCAGCTTCCCTAGTTCTTGTGCCATTAGGGCTTCAATCTTTGGATTGGCAAGCCTCTATTTTTGTCAGATAGGTTTAGCACCTTTTGTGAGTTTGATGGTGTGTTGGATGATGCTAGGAACATATCCCCTAAGGTCATCATAAGACCAGGCTACAACTCCTTTGTATTTTCCACATAAATGCATAAGTCTATCCTTGTCATGCTGTGGAACTTCCTTCTCAACCTTTAGTCTTCTTTCATTTCTAACCTCAAGGTCAATGTAGTTTGCTTGGTTTGCTAAAACAATTCTCCTATCATTCATCACATCATCATATTCGAACAAATTTTCAAGTGTGATAGCCCTTTCAGAATCTTGTTTGATCTTAATTTAATGATTTTCCCTTTGTATGCTTCTTCAATCTTCGACTGAAGTTGATCAATGAATTCTCTTGACTATTGAATGAATGAGGCGATGTGTTCATCACTTTCAAACACTTTCCAACTCTAATCCTTATCTAGAATGGAGGGCCAGATGATCACTTGCACAGAGTGTACATTCTCAATCAAGTCAGAGATAGGGTTGAATTGAGATCCTATAGTTGTCATGTGATCTGCGGCTAAATTATGCTCCCTTGGTACGGCGTGAATGTGAAAATATTTGAAACCTTCAATGAGGTCCTATACACTGTTTCTATATGACCGCACGCAGACATTCCTTGCAGTAGATATGTTTTTGACTTGATTGATTATAAGTTTGGAATCTCTGAACACCATTATTTTTTTGACACCCATGCGCTCTGCGAGGCTTAGTCCTTGTACAAGACCCTCATATTCAACTTCATTCTTTGAGCAGGAAAACCGAAAGAGGAAAGATCTAAGAATCTGCTCATTGGTTGGAGATGTTAGGAGTATCTCGACACCAACACCAATTTTTCATCTTGCACCATCAAAGTATAATGTCTAGAGCTCTAAGGCTTGTTCAGCCATGGGGTTCTTCAGTACCCTCGGCAATTCCTGATCTTCATCATAGATGACATAGGTTCCCAACCCGATAGCATGGTATTTTCTAAAAGGTTCGGCATCTAAATACTCTCTTAAGAAGAGCTCTTCTTTGTTAGTTTTGTCTTCGGTTACCTTCTCATCCCTTAGTAGCTTGATGCCATTGATCTCTTCTTTCGTGAAACAAGTATGAGCGGCTTCGCAATTGATCATGGCCTCATCAGCTACATGTTCTGAATGTAGAAATTTTGATACTATCTTCATTTTAGACCCATTCTTGGTTCTAAGAATCAGGTGGGACCAATCCAAATAAAGGTATCCACCTATCTTTGAGGTAAATTCCTACGACAGGCAATGGCTGGACATGGGAGGAACATCTATGATCACAGTATCTTGTGGTACCATGATACTAGGGCAGGAGAACAAAGTCAAGGGGAGATTTTTAATGAGGCCTACAGTTTCAACCTTGTTCCCATCCAGCTACATAACTCCTCTCTTTAAGGGCTCATAGCTAATCCCTAAGGCTTCAACTATTTGTTTCAGCATGACTGCAGTGTTGGCACCAGATTCAATCATGGAGTTGTATAGCAGTTTCTTTCCCACAATGAGAGTTAAGAAGAAGGGTTTAGGTTTTGATTTCTCCTCTTTCACCTATGTTGAAGCCTCCTCTATAGTATTTGCAAGAACTTTGGTTGGAGGTGATGATTCAACAATCTTTTCATAAGCTTGTTCTATCGGTTGCACAATCGCATCTTTCTGTAGGTCTTTCTATAGTAAGGACTTTTGTTCTAGGATGGCTAACAGATCCCAAAGGGATACATTAGTGGAATATTTCTTCAATTGTTCCACCATGTTGAAAGGTGGCAGATTTAGAGGTTTTTGTTCCTTGGACTTGGTGATGGCAATCTCCTTGTGTTGTTGTGGCTATGGAGTGGTTATGGAAGGGCCAGGGAGTAGGTCTTGGATGCTTCTAGGTTGTGAAGTGACCAGATCACCTATGAATCTCCTCTTCGACCGAGTGTTGTAGTTAGATTGCACTTATGGGGTTGTTGAGGTGGATGTTTCATAAGTGAACACTGCTTCCTCTCCCTCAATCTAGGAGAGGAGGGCATGGTCGGAAGCTATACCATTTTCTTGTTCTAGGGACATTCCCTGCATTTGTGCGGTAAGAATCACATTATCCATTTGGGGAGAGGCATATGTATATCCTCTTGAATTCGGCACTATGCTTTGGTTGCGCTGCTCTATGACCTTATGATGAAAATTCCCACGTAGACAATTTCGAGGCATATGCACGTTGTCATAGGGGAAGCACCAAGGATTGACATCTTCGGCGAGATTGTTCTACCTTACAATCAGTTCGCTACTTGTACTTGTTTGAGTAGCCCCCAGCAGAGTTGATATTGGTACATTTTGGTTATTTTTTTGAGTTGGCAGAGTTATGCACGTAGCTCCTTGATATTGGTTATGTTGGTAGGAGGTCCTACCACCTTGATAGCTCTGATAGGATGGTCTTGGAAGAGAATCCTGGTTGCACTTGATAGTGGTTACTTTATTTGTTAAGTTTCATAACATCTCCCATATGTCATTAATCTCGTCCTTCGAAGCACCGAATGTACAAGCAATGTTCTATGGAACACTTGGATACATGTATATAGATGGGGATGGCACAGGCGTGTTGGTCGATGGCATCTCCTGGGTAGAAGTTGATATTTCAGGGAACATCAGCATACTGGGTTGAGGTGGCAACTTCCTAGCATCGATCAGGTTGTTCTTCGCCTTGATAGCTATGTTGTATGCATCTGGTAATGTGGTTTTTCCAAGTGAGTGAATCATCATAGAGATGTTGGTGTTGATAGATTTCAAGTAGAACATAAATGCTAACTCGGTCGGTGGTTGGATGGCAGTCTGGATTCTCTGCCAGGTCATATGGAATCGAGCATTGAATTTTTTCATGGCTTTCGATGGGGCTCGCTTTATTGTCACTAGTTAATGATATAGCGAGGACATGTCTTCATCATTCGAGAATCTTTCATAAAAGGGATCCCTGAGTTGATCCTAGGTATAGATAGTATTAGTGGGTAGTGTGTGATACTAATTTAATGCTTTTCCTTTGAAAGAGGCTGTGATATTAATGCTATGTTATGATCTCTAACTCCATGCACCAAACATACGTTTGCCACATCTTGTAGATGTTTGGATGGTGTCCTTGAGCCATCTCTGGTAAAATTTGGAATAGCTTTGAGAGTAGAGACCGAAATAGGGGCCCAAACGGTAGGTGCAACTGGGGCTACAAGGGGACTCCCGATGTCGCAAGCCACGTAATTTCAATTTGCGATCTGCAACATGGTTGGGATCTAAAGGTTCTACTGGAAAATTTTGGGTATGGATGGCCTATAAACCCTCTATGATTTATGGGATAATGTTCATGGTCCCACCGGGCGTGCCAGGAAAAAGAAAACTGTTGATGCCCAAAATTGGCAAGGTAACAGCCCTTTATGGGAAACTCAGTTAAAGGGGGGACCTATTGTGCAAAACTGAGTAACTTTTGGATTTTAAAGAAGTCGAATCCTTCTGTAACTGGGGTTTTGAAGGAGAAAAGGAAGCAGATATAAAAATAAAAGGATCTAACTAAAGTGATGCACCGAGATTTAGATATAGGCATGATAAATCTATCTTTTGGATACAATTTAAGGGCCCATTCGATAGTCTTCTATGTTCCAGAATGACAAAATAAATATAGAATGTTGAATGATTCACTCAATGACATAAATTAACCTTCATACACATTTACTAGAAAGAGGATTCAAAGACATGATCTAAACCAAAAAACTTGTATTTAATTTATAGAAGTTATGTAAATAAAGCATCCAGTACAATAATGGCACAGTAAAACTTATCAAATATCAAAGAAAATAGAAAGGTCAAACAATGGCACAACCTATGAGTTCTTTTACAATAATCTAATAATGAAATGAAAGGCTTGGTTCTTCTACCAATTCTTCTATCAAAATCTAAACCCTTGCTTCGAAAGAAGAAGCAGTATTTATAATAAAATCCCAACCTTGTCAGCTAGCAACAGAAAAGATCCTTCGATCATGAGCAATGATGTATTAGCAATGATTTACCCTAGCCATTGCAACGGAAAAATATTTTATCTATGAACGAGGATGTCTTAAAGCCAAATGCATCCCCTGTGAATGATGGCAGTGGTCCCCACAGACCAGTGTATCAACATGTGTCATCCACATATGACAGACGTTAAAATACGTGGCAACCATTGTGAGGTTGTTGCTTGTTTCATCCCCCTTGCACCAAGAATCCTTCAGAAGATCTATGTGGCAAGCGGTTGGGACCCGATGTTTATTCCTCCTTCTATGTGATGAAAATTAGCATGGTGAAGACAGGTGGAGGTCTTTCAAATATATTGCACTGAAGGTGGGGCTTGCCTAAGGAATATGCATGAACTGATGTTAAGAGGCATGAGGTTGGGGCCTGAAAGGGGAGCAATAGGAAAAATCATTGAAGAGTGCAAACTATTGACACATGCAAACATGGTGGTGGCTTTCGAAAATCAAAAGGAAGAATCCTTGCGATGAGCACTTGGCTGACAAGTGGTGGTATTTGGATAAATCCTTACAAAAGGCATCTGATGTCGCATTCGATGGATGGTCAGGGCTGATACTTAGCAAATAAAATAACCCAAAGGGAGCTTGGGGAAATTTATATTCACATAACCTCAACTCACTACCGCTCCCCATGACGACCTGTAATACCTAATCTACCCAAAATGATATCACCCCCAGGATCAATGAACCTCAAAGGCATAGGTCATGTTGGTTGTTTTTACAGTAACCAATTTTATCTTCTATTCTACCTATAGAATCAAAAATTCTAATCAAGGGCAGCTCAAAGGACCTAGACCAACTGACGAGGATTTTAACAATAAACCTCCTACACTTTGGGCTCTACAAAACCCAGGAGGCTGGTCCCTACAATGTGTTTATAATCTCTGCACCGAACTTATAAACAAGCATTAACAATTAACAGATAATCCCATTTAATAGCTCAGCAGAATAGGGTATTACTGAATTGAATTGGCTTTTCATCAATAATACCAACTACTTGGAGCATGAGATGATTACAACAATATGTCACAACTTAAGATAGTCATTTAATTTGCAATTTGGTAGCAAGCTCTAAGCAGAGACAAACAGACACAGAACCTCACAAACACATACGATTTAGACCAGTGCCATATACCATTGGGGATTCAAATTCACAAACATTTAAAATTCTATAACATGTTCAAACACATAGCATGTAAGATATCTAAGAACAATTGCCTTACAACATCATCAATTTATATCCTAACCCAATAATTCTTAGAAAATCGCTTTATAAACGTATCCATCTATAACTCCAATTAAGCATTTTAATTAATTCTTTGAATTAAAGCCAAAATGGAAGTCATACACACCACAACAGTGAGATGAATGTGATAACCCTTGATTATATTATTCAAAATTATGATATGCTTATACAAAGGAGAGACATGAGTTTGAAATGAATCATTATAATTCAAATTCTAGTACTGTTATGAAACATCAAATCTTCATAAACCCAAAACTACAGAATGACACAAAACCTAAATTGCATTTACACTGAAACAATCAGGCTTTACAACTTGCTCTACAACTATGCCTAGACTTGACCTCAAAATATCTAACTTGCCAACCCCTATTTCTGGCCTTGAAATCCTTCTTATAGAGAATGAAGGAGCAAACAAGCATCGGGCCAGAAATATACACATGTCATTGGTTAATTGGACTGCTCTGTGACATTTCAATAATATGATTATAATTGCCAAGTCCCAGAGCATCTTCTTGTTGATCCCACTCATTAGGGGATAGCCATTGCATTGGCCAAACCTCAAAACCTACACCAACAACCACCATGGAGACAAAACCATAATCAGTTATAACCATAACCACTGAGCTGTTAGTTTTCGGTAGTAGACACTACTTTACTCCTCCTCGGTTAAGTACTTGTCCACCCATTTCTGATACTCTTCATCGGTTGGCCATTCAAAATTCACCACCTAATTTACCTTAATATTATAAGGTGTATACTTCACTGCAACTTGACTGGCCTCTCTTTCAAATGACTATAAGAATATGCTGGTATTAATTATTTTATCCATGCTACTTACCAACAAGTCATAATCAGAATCATCACAAATCAATTTGATTTGTGCGTTAATAACTTCCTCTACCCTTTCCTGACATTGTTGCAATGTTTTAACATTTCCTTGTGCATCAGTGATGTCTAGAAAATATGTGTCACTCTAGTCATCAAAGCTCTTTACTAGCTCCCTAATTCTTCTACTCAAATCATCAGGTAGGGCCTGGAATCCCTTCAATGATTTCACAAAATTTTGAGTAGGCTTTAATGAGTGGGGCCTATTGTCTACATCAAACCTAGAAGCCTTAAACATAATATCTAAGTCATTGGCCCTAGGGATCCACTTCTCAGCCAGAGGAAAAACTATTTTCTGGTCCCTATTTATATTTTTTATTCCATCCAAAACTAAATAATACAAAGAATGCATAGATGGTAATCTGCCATCCACCCTTTCATTTAAATGCCTCAAAACTGTTTCCACCACCTCAGTTTGTTTGGCAGTAGCACCATCCTCACTTTCCTTTAAGGCAGCCTACAATTCTGTGATCTTATTCAACATTTGCTTCTTGGTGGGATCCACAGAATACTCAACCTTGTTGATGGTGTTTTTATGCACTTCTCAACATAGGTAATGTGTAGGTGCATTACCTCTTTTGAAAGACAATTTTCCACAATTGTAGAACACTATCCCAAGGTCTCTCGGATGTCAAGTCTTGATGATGCTTGGAATATTTCAGTTGTTTATGTGATTTTCTGGAATCACAAGGTGGACTTATGGATGAGTTACAAAGCGGGGAAGTTGGATCTGCAAATGGAGTTCTTAAGATGGGAAAGTTGCTGAGCGTTTGCTGCAGGTTCAAACAGCAGTCTGGAACTCCATTTCAACATCAGATTTAGCTTTACAATGTGCAAAGAACCTTGCCTAAGGTTACTTATTAAAAAAAAGGAAAAAGGGGTAGGGAAGAGAAAAGGTTCCTAGATCTAAAACTACGAATGAACAGTGATCATGGAGGCTGCTACAGTAGACAAACTCCCTAAACTGGGTTTTGCTTGGCTAAGAGGATCCTACAGTTACACAAAACCAGTGCAATCTTCTAAGGACTATAGATTTTTAGTTTGCATACACACATCATGAACATGCAAGTGAACTAGGTTGCAGCAATCAAATAAATAAGCCCGGACTAACTTTACACAGCAGCTTGCCATCAACAAGTGCCAAAAGTATGGGATTAAAATTCATCAAATACTGTAACAACAATCACCATTACCACTTCCATTCAAGAAACTACAACTAAAACTAACTAGAAAGGTAGAGTCATGCACACATAATGAGCAAACTCAAAAGTAACACCCATTGATCATGCAATGTTGCTTTCTATTACTACAGAATGTTTTTACAACAGCTCTCCAACACTTACAAATGAGGGGAAGACCCCTATTTATAGTTTTCCAAAGCCTGAATGAATGGCCAGGATTGAATTACATTGTGTGGCTCAAATTCAATTTACATTAGGGCTTCACCTACCCCACAATATTCAACAATTTAAAATACATCTTTGTCTTTTTCCTATTTTGTCTTGTAGTGGCCAGTCACTGTAGCAATTTTATCTTCTAGCTAATTTCCCTTTTACTGTAGCTGAAACTGACTGAAAGCTAGCTTCTCCTGATGGAATTTTAGCATTCCTCATTGGATCAAATGGTTTTATCGATGGACCCATGGTAGGCTTCTTGAAACCGGAAATGAGAGGCTAAAATGTTGTTTTAGGAATGCTGATTTGAAACGACCGACGGAGCACGAAACTCTAGATGGTACTTCCTGCCTACAAATTTTGAATTTGAAAGGTTAGGAGCGGATAAGACCCCATTTTATCATCTAGGTCGAAGTCTATTTCTGATTTGGCGGTGCGCTTGTATGTTCCGAAAACATGAGGCCGGAATGCCGCTGTAGGAATGTTATTTCAAAACGACCGATAGAACACGGAACTCCGGATGGTACTTTCTGGCTACAAATTTGAAATTTGAAAGTTCAAGGGAGGATAAGACCTCATTTTAGCATCTGGTTCAAAGTCCATTTCTGATTTGGAGGTGCACTTATACGTTCCAGAAACATGAGGTCGGAATGCTACTATAGGAATGTTGTTTCAAAATGGCCGACAGAGCACGGAACTCTGGATGGTACTTCCCAACTACAATTTTGGAATTTGAAAGGTTAGGGGAGGATAAGACCCCATTTTAGCATCTGGGTCGAAGTCCGTTTCTGATTTGGAGGTGCGCTTGTACATTCCGGAAACATGAGGTCGGAATGCAGTTGTAGGAATGTTGTTGCAGGAAAACAATTTTGGAATTTTCAAAACTTCCTGAAACTTAATAAAACCTTGTCAGTTCACTTAAGCACCACAAAAAAATCCAAAATCCATAGGAAATATATCCCCAAAGCCAAAGAATGAAGAAAAAAGCGAATCGAGCGAGCGAGGGGGGTGAATCCCAAAAAACCCAAGACTTAGCCACTTTTTATTTTAGGGGCAAAATATGGTCAGCCAAAAATGAGACTTTGAAGGGCACGTTGACCAACTAGGATAGTAAAATGAGGGGCACACAAAACAAGATGGGAGCAAAGAAGCCCATCGGGAGCAAAAAAAGAGGGTCCCTACCAACGGTGGGGCATGTGTGCAAAATATGCACAACAAATGGCGACTCGTTGGGGGAAATGCTCTAGAGCATTTCGATGAAAAATTAGAATCACGAACCTAGAATCTCTGGTTCCGACCTTCATGCTAGGGAAAACAAGCCAGACACTCAACCAAAGGATCAAAACCACTAGTTAACCCAACCTTCAGTATGCTGAAAATCCAAGTGTGTGCAGTTGCATTAATTCCTTCAGTTGCTGCAAGAACCCAAGCTCCATCAAGTTAAGCTACGTAGTTTATTCTAACTCCAAAAGCATCCAGGACATTGCCTCGCTACTAGTCAGGCATCCATAGCCCCGACGAGGTTGTCACTGTGATTCTCCCGAATATTGTTTTACTGTTGGTGGGGCGTCCATAGCCCCGGTAGAGTTATTCATATACCCCTGAAAAGTTGAATTTCTCTCCTTTTGATTTTCAATATTTTGCTTTCTTTCTTTGTTTCTTTTCTCTTTTCAGTTCTTTTATTTCAACCTGCAAGCAATGAAGCTCGCACTCAGGGATGAGAATCACAGTGGCGTTGGAGCAGAATTTTAGATTTTTCACTTAACTAGACTTCATAAAAGGCCTACAATGATTGTCAAATTCTTAAAATTTGTGAGAGATATAAGATTCAAGAATACTTCAGAATCAGACCAACCAATGACTTATCCACTTTGAATCAAACATCTAGATCACTTGATACTAACAAAAGATCCTCACCATCCACTCTAAAAACTTGATTATAGTTTGACAAAGAAATACATAGAGAAACTCCAGGTGATAAAAAAGGTTTTTGTGTGCATAGATGCACCCAGCCAAAAATAGAGGGACCCCAAGCAAAGTGGCAAAAAAGCGAGAGCAAATAAAAGAAAATGAAAGGAAAACACCAAAACGAGACAGCAAAAGAAAACAATGAAAGAAAACACCCCAAAGCAAACAACCTACAACAAACCAACTAACCTAAGGAAATCAGGAAAGTTGATTATTTACAGAAAACCTACACTACTCAAAATGAGTTATGTACAAAGATATTTACAAAGAACTACGTTCGAGTAAGGTGAGTTGATGTTCATGCTCATTGGATTTTGTAGCGCATGCACAAGCAAATGGGCAATTGTTATAGTTCTCAACCATGCAGATTTATCCTTATGTTTAGAGAAAATAAATTCAATATTGCAGCATTCAAATTCAGTCACCCAACTAGGGAAAATCAACAATTGAGGAGACTCGCTAAACCCATGGTTAATCCATAAACACGTTCATTTTTCCTCATTTCCATAATTAAAATGATAGGTGCGGCTGTGAAAATTAACAGGAGAAACGAAGGATAGAACCTGGGTGTCGTCACATGGAGGTGGCAACATTTGACAATCGAGAGCGAGCTCCGCATCATCAGTCTTTGCATCAGCAACCTCGGGTGGGTACGGTGGAAGGAGCAACACTTTAGGCATCAAGTCTGCATAAGGTAGGGAGAATGGGGCAGAAAACACTTCCTCCACATCTTGTGTAGGATCAGCAATCCCCCTTGGCAATTCTTTAAAAAGAAGTACTTCATCTCGTTGATTATCCACAAACTTGGGATCCACTTGATTGCTGCCCTCAAAAGGTGGCACACTATCCCATCTCCTTTCCCAAGTGTCAACCTTATCTTCATGATGTTCAGTGTCATGGGATGATGACATGTACGAATCTTTCCTATTGCAGCCATCTGAATATGAAGGAGGATCAACAATGATCATGGCGGAAGGACTCCAAGTTGCATCTTGTAGTCGACCAGGTGCTTCATCTTTGTTGGCAGCTACCTCAGCACCCCCACCTTTTTCTTCTTCTCTTTCTTGTTCATGCATCTCATCATGACGTTCACTCATTTCCCCTTGCTCACTATCACTATAAATGGAGAAGGAACCCCTCTCCCACTCTGGGAACTCTTGTGCATCACCATTCGGAGGCTCAAGGAGTATGCCCTCATCGCTATCATCTTTTGGGGTGTGTTCTTCCTTGACATGAGCATACCTCCGCAACACAACTCCCAATAGAAAGAAGCCATCAATTGATTGTACCTCATCAAGGGGGCCAAAATTTACTATGTGATTTTCCCCCAAAGACTCACCATAAATCCCATCATCCATGGTGCACAAATGTTCTTCAAGAGGAAAAAATTCTTGATGACTAGTGGACAACATTCCAGTTTGATCTACTTGATCACTCAAAAGCTTGAGATTGTATTGTTGTCCTTCTTCTATTGTTGTCCCAACATCCTCTTGAGGACTACCTTCAGCTGAGTTGTCACTTGGCTCAGGCTCTTGATCCTCATGTTCCATCCTTGAAGCCATTGCAGGGAGTGGTGTGCTTAGCTGCCTTGCTTGTTCTCTGACTTGCTTCATGGCTTCTTGGCATAGCCCACATATGAACTCAAAGTGAGATGAATCATGGAGCCTGCACCAATTTGGTAGCAGCAATACCTCCAAATCCACCTAAAATTTCAGCTCTGACCAATCCTTTACTAATTTGGAGACAAGTCAGTCATATCTTTCTACTACTGGGTCCTCATCATCACTTTCTGCTATCCCAAGGTTGTCAACCTCATCCTCTTGATGATTTTTAGCATCTTCATTGGCTGCCCCAGCATACACTGCTACAAAATTGATTGACTCATCCTCATCTTCCAATGGCTCCTCTTCCTAAGTGAAGGAATGCCTCTTACTGGTGAAGGAGAGGCTTTCCAACTCCATTCTTAGTGAACTTTTACCAAAGATTTTTGCTGTCCCCAAAAAATCAGCTTCTCCTTCTTGATTTTTAGCTTCAGTGTTTGTTGTCTCAACACTAGTTTGTGGTAGATTTCTTGGTTTATCTTGAAGGTGTTGTCCTCCAGATGTTGATATCTTTTCTACCATCTGGGATGACTCATTCTCCTTGCCAGTTGGTTGCTCCAACCTGCTCAAATTGCCTTTGACTTGGGTGATGATGTTTGCACATGATAGACAAGTAAATTTAGAATGTGGTGCATTATGAAATCTGCACCAACTTGACATTAGTGCTTCCTCTAATATTGGTCTATCTTTGTTGCCCAAACACTGTTGGATCGGCTCTTCAAATGCCTTGGCTTCCATGGTTGTCAATTCCTCCTCTAGGTCTGTAAGGGCCAAAGGCTGATATATTTCCCAAAAGGGAATCTCTCCTTGCAAGACTCTTTCAATTCTACTCAAGAAGGTTAGACACTCCAATTCATTGTGCCTACAAATACAATGGATCCTACACTTACCCACCAATGCAAATTGCTGCAATGGTTTCTTCAATCTCCTATTGAAATCAGCATGTAGCTGAGCGATGTTGATTTGTAATTGCTGCTCCATTTCGACTCAGCTTCTTTTGCCTTCAAAATTTTCTAATTTTATGCTTCAGCATTAAAAGAGATCTCTCTATCTCAGATTTCTTCTTTGAAAGTGCTCTTATCAACATCCAACATTCAACTTTGTAGCCTCAACATGTCATGCTGCCTTCCTTCTAGCGCTAGTTCTGTTGATGGTGTTTTTATACACTTCTCAACACAGGTAATGCGTAGGTGCATTACCTCTCTTGAAAGATAATTTTTCACAATTGCAGAACACTATCCCAAGGTCTCTCGGATGTCAGGTCTTGACGATGTTTGGAATATTTCAGTTGTTTATGTGATTTGCTGGAATCACAAGGTGGACTTACGGATGAGTTACAAAGCGGGGAAGTTGGATCTGTAAATAGAGTTTTTAAAATGGGAAAGTTGCTGAGTGTTTGCTGTAGGTTCAAACAGCAGTCTGGAACTCCATTTTAACATCATATTTAGCTTTACAATGTACAATGAACCTTGCCTAAGGTTACTTATTAAAAAAAAAGAAAAAGGGGTATGGAAGAGAAAATGTTCCTTGATCTGAAACTACGAATGAACAGTGATCATGGAGGCTGCTACAGTAGACAAACTCCCTAAACTGGGTTTTGCTTGACCAAGAGGGCCCTACAGTTACACAAAACCTGTGCAATCTTCTAAGGACTACAGATTTTCAGTTTGCATACACACATCATGAACATGCAAGTGAACTAGGCTACAACAATCAAATAAATAAGCCCAGGCTAACTTTACATAGCAGCTTGCCATCAACAAGTGCCAAAAGTATGGGCTGAAAATTTATCAAATACTGTAACAACAATCACCATTACCACTTCCATTCAAGAAACTACAACTAAAACTAATTAGGAAGGTAGAACCATGCACACATAATGAGCAAACTCAAAAGTAACACCCATAGATCATGCAATGCTACTTTCTATTACTGCATAATGTTTTTACAACAGCTCTCCAACACTTAAAAATGAGGGGAAAACCCCTATTTATAGTTTTCCAAAGCCCGAATGAATGGCCAGGATTGAATTACATTGTGTGCCTCAAATAAAATCTACATTAGGGCTTCACCTACCCCACAATATTCAACAATTTAAAATACATCTTTGTCTTTTTCCTATTCTATCTTGTAGTGGCCAGTCACTGTAGCAGTTTTGTCTTCTAGCTAATTTCCCTTTTACTGTAGCTGAAATTGACTGAAAGCTATCTTCTCCCGATGGAATTTCAGCATTCCTCATTGGATCAAATGGTTTTATCAACGGACCCATGGTAGGCTTCTTGAAACCGAAAATGAGAGGCTGAAATGTTGTTTTAGGAATGCTTATTTGAAACGGCTGACGGAGCACGGAACTCCGGATGGTACTTCCCGGCTGCAAATTTGGAATTTGAAAGGTTAGGGGAGGATAAGACCCCATTTTATCATCTAGGTTGAAGTCTATTTCTGATTTGGAGGTGCACTTGTACGTTCCAAAAACATGAGGCTGGAATACCGTTGTAGGAGTGTTGTTTCAAAACGACCGACAGAGCACGAAACTTCGGATGGTACTTCCTGGTTGAAAATTTGGAATTTGAAAGGTCAAGGGAGGATAGGACCTCATTTTAGCATCTGGGTCGAAGTCCGTTTCTGATTTGGAGGTGTGCTCTTACGTTCCGAAAACATGAGGCCGGAATGCCGCTGTAGGAATGCTGTTTCAAAACGGCCGACAGAGTATGGAACTCCGGATGGTACTTCCCAGCTGCAATTTTGGAATTTGAAAGGTTAGGGGAGGATAAGACCCCATTTTAGCATCTAGGTCGAAGTTCATTTCTGATTTGGAGGTGCACTTGTACGTTTCAGAAATATGAGGCCGGAATGCCGCTGTAGGAATGTTGTTGCAGGAAAACAATTTTAGAATTTTCAAAACTTTCTAAAACTTAATAAAACCTTGTCAGTTTACTTAGGCACCACAAAAACATCCAAAATCTATAGGAAATCTATCCCCAAAGCCAAAGAATGAAGAAAAAAGTGAATCGAGAGAGCGGGGGGGGCGGGGGGGTGGTGAAGCCCGAAAAACCCAAGACTTAGCCACTTTTTATTTTAGAGGAAAAATATGGTCAGCCAAAAATGAGACTTTGAAGGGCACATTGACCAACTAGGACAGCAAAATGAGGGGCACGCAAAATGAGATAGGAGCAAAGAAGCCCGTCGAGAGCGAAAAAAGAGGGTCCCTACCAACAATGGGGCGTGTGCAAAATATGCACAACAAACCTCTTCTTCGACTGGCCCTGGTGTACAACTGAAAGTAGGTGTCTGGATGGGGGATCATAGATTAGAAACAATTGGAGTAGTAGGGGGGACTAATCTTGAAATAGGAGGTAATGCCCTGATAACAAGAGCACTGGAGGATTCTCCTGCCTGTCCATATCTCAATCTATCTAATTCAAATTGCAGTTGAACATTCCTTTGTTGCATCCTACTATACTCCCAAATTATTATGTTGTACTTCTCCATCAGACTCTTCTTTTCAGCCTCTTCCCTTTCGACTGTCTTCTAGGACAATTTGGCCATATTTACTGTCAGGCTTATAACTTCTGTTGTTGAAGTTTTAGAAGCTCTCTTGATAATTATCCCTCCCCTTAGGTTTGGACTAATATCAACTACATTAGGTTTTCTTCCATGGGGTCCCAATGCCCATATGGCAAGAGTTTCATACTCCTCATTTAAGGCAGAATCATGCAAAGATTCCTTAACCTCTTCTACACTATTTTGCATAGCATGCTTGGATTGTAGGATAGAATTGAATGCTATAGCATCGGCTATGTCCCACTCAGGAAAAATTAGGACACCAGCCTGAGTCACAAGTCTCCTACCTTCTTCAGGAGTGATGTTCTTAAATTCCTCCATTAGTTCAGCCTTGACCTCATCATCATTCTCCTGCTCAGACCTGTCAGGTCTTGATTCTCTCCTTCTCTTGCATTTATCCTGGTATTCCTCCAGCCTCATCCTCCAAATCAGCTGCAAGAAAATAGGAGTCTTCACAAGGCATCATCATCTAAGAATGCCTTGCAGGCCTCCATCCTAACATCTTATACACATTGCCCCTTGATATCCATATCAGATAACACTAGTTGTGTTGATCTAGGAGGGGAAGCGATACCAACTTGCATCTCTTGGTTAGTCACAATTATTTCATCCATCAGAGCCTCTTGTGATTCCTCAATCCTTTGCCTCTTAGGGCTTGGCTCTGATGGTAGCATTGTAGGATCACCTCTTGGTGATGAATCTACATCCATAATTCTTATTCCTCTAGGAACTTTGATCCTCAGAGCTGACTATGATGATGCCTCCATTATATGTTTTCCTTTCTTATCCCCCTCATCCTCTTCACTGCTATCATTCCTCTTTCTCTTGTATAGAGCTTTGTCAACTAGGGGCTGATAGGTTGGCCTTATCTCCTCAAGCCTCACCTCTAGTCTCTGAATTCCAAAATCCATTTCCAAGTTGACCTTCTTGGTCCTCAAGGTTCCCATGATTTCTTTAAAATTGTCCAACAAGAAAGCAATTCTCTTGTAGAATAGAGTAAACTCCATTAATGGATCATATTTTGGATCCATTTTATGCACCATGGCTAGCAGATTTTCATAGGCAATCCATTTCTCCTTATTCAATTCTTGCCTATTTAAGTCAAATTCATTCCTGATTAGGTCCTCAGGAAAGTTGAATTCATGTACAAATTTGCCACCTTTAATTCGTTGCCTGAATAAGGAAAAGAATCCCTATGGGTCATGTTGCCTCCTAGATCCACTCTTTAAATGATAGTTATCAATAAACCTTCCAAAGTGAACCCATCCTCCTTTGGAAAAGACAAAATATGAAACAACAGTATAATCAGGGAACAAAGTCCCTTTTCCTCTTCCTGTTAGGTTGTCTTCATGAATACAAACTAGCTGCCACATGACCTCGGAAAATCCCATCCTAGATGGTACATTATATGGGAGAATGTGAGGAGCTCCATAGAAACCAAACACCCTTAGGACAGTGCTCACAGGGTACAAGATGATATCACCCCAATTGTGGTAGATCTTTAAATTAGGCTTCCTCACCTTCAGTTGGAGGAAGTCATGCAAATCCTCAGGAACTCTTTGCACATTCACCACAAACTGAGCCCTAAGTCTAGAGGCAAAGCAGTTATCAAACTACACAAAGCTGGCACCTCCCCTGTTATAAGACAAATTTACACTCAACATCTATACCGGTAACCTTTCTCCATTCACCTCTTGCCTCAACTCCATCTTCTCTAAGAAGAAGTCGGCATTCCTATATAGGAACATATGCATTAACAGGGAGTACCAAAAGAAAGGAGTGCTCACATCCTCCACAAGCAACTTCAACAAACCATCATGTATCTTTTCTACCAGAAAAGATGCATAGTCATACACCATGGAGAAGTTGGGATGTTGAATTTGAGCCCCCATAAACATGTATGCAATGGGTATTACTATATTTGGGCTGAAACCCAAAATTTGGCACAATGAATAAAATGTTGCCAAAAAGTGATTGGAAAAATAGCTCAGCCTGAAAGGCTCCTGGTCATTTGGGCTTATAATAATTGTTGAACTGCCTGCCCTGGCCAGGTGAGGAGGAAGTAACTTTGACCTGAAAAGAAGTTTTGACCTCGCATACTCCTGCTTCATTTCCTCAAAATCAATTTAGACCAAGAATGAGTTAAGCTTGCTCAATTCAAAAACCTGCTGGATCTCAATTGCACTTATGCTCAGCAGAATCCCACTGTCATTATCTTTAATTACCCTTGTAACTGGGTCATAACGTGTCACCACTGCTCTGAGTAGGTCCACGTCAGGAAACACATTCGGCACTGCTAGTTTCCCCATGTCATATCTCCAGTCATTTGAAAAGGGGTGGGGTAGTTTTCTTTGTCCATACCAAAGTCTAAAAATTTTGAGACCTATCATTGGAACCCTAGCATCTGCAATATTATAGTCTTTGCATACTAGTGCCTCACCTAGGGTTTTTCAATTCATTAAAATCAAACCCCTCCTTCTGTCATTTGTTGATAATGGGAATTGATCTAGAAAGTAATCATATAAATTTCTCTGCATGTAATCAATATGGCTAGAGTGGTTCTTCGGTGTTGCCATCTCAAACAACTAGGGCTTTCTTATAATTCAAATTCTTGAATAAACTAGGGCTACCCAGAAAGTGAAATTTTAACACACTTAAGCAATTTCTAACAATTCAAATGAAACAGTAACCCTATATCAACAATCACAACCTCCTGACCAGTACACTACAACCTTTCACAAGAATCACAGTCAAATTGAAACAGTGATACATAAAATAACTCACGGGATTTTGTGCCTTGCAGAGAACCAAACTTTCGCTATGATTGCTTGAAAAACTTTATCTCTGGCTCTGAACCGCTTCAAAATATAGTTGAATGCTTTTATGGTGAAGATAGAATGAAATCAAATCCTTTATGTTGATTGAAATTTTCCAATAGACATCTCATCTGCCATTAAAGCCCATTTGCATGTCCCGCCAACGGCTCCAATCGCATTTGATGCAAATTTTAACCTCAGCCATCGATCTTTCATTTTTCTCAGATCATTGAATGGCCACCTACAAAAGGCTGATGTAATCTCCATGTCAGCATCGAGGGCCCACCACAATACACAACTCCAAAGGGATACACGTGGTGCCCGCCCATGATATCGCAATCACTAAACACCCTGCATCTTTGGATCATGCGATGGCGGGCAACCATTGATTTCCACCATAGATGATTGTGTTTACTCACAGCAGTCAGCAGCACCAAACATAACCATCGGAAAACTTTATCATCAAGATTAAAACACCACCATCGATCTCGAGCATGTGCATCTTACAGCTTTTTAGTAACCCACCTTTTAACGTATTAAAACCTGATACAAATATTAAACATTTTATTAATCCCCTTTCGGCATTGACAGATGAGACAAGTGGTGCCCACCCATGATATCACAATCAGTTGAAACCCAATGGTGATGTCATCATGAGATTGCCGAGAAGATCAACGGTCATTAAAATACTTTCCCTGCAAAATAATATAATTATTAAAAGGGTAAAGGGGACATCACCTAGGCCAATGACAAACGATGGCATAAGGTTGTTCTTAAAATATGAGGCATGGGTCGACCTAGACTTAGGAAATAATAAATTCAGGTGAAATATTTATCACAATTTATTAAAAAGGGGGCCCGACCTAGATGATTCAATGGGGCATAAGTCATTTTAAAACCTCCCTCAAAAAGGTAATGAAAAAATAGATTCAACCTAGGGTTTAAGATGGAACATTAGGATTTCATGAAGGAAAAAATAAAACCCCAACCCCAAGCTTCTCCAGAATAGCAAGACAGAAAATTTAATGGAACTCAAAGAATGAAAATTTGAGGCTCCATCAGCAGCTTCAGTTGGGGATGTTCATTCCATTGGAATGAAGCGAGAATAACAGAAACTCAGGTAGAGCAAACTAGTTGCAAAGACAACCAAAAAAGAGGATTATCCGAACAAGACAATCCAACCAAAAAGGATACCTACAACTAACATATATACAAACCTAAACTATTGTTCACGGAAAACAATACTTCAGCTAAAGTATAACTTCAAGAATTGTCCATTTGCTGGCAATTCAAGAATATCACCTATCATTTCTTGGAGGAAATATGAATCGTCCCCCCACTTATCATTTACCAAGAAAGGACCTAACCGGATTGCATCAAATTTACCATGTTTTCCTTTGTCTTCCAACCTGGAATTCCACATCAAAACCATATCTCCATTTTGGAAACTCCTTGCAGTTGTCTTCTTGTCATACAAATTCTTCACCTGCAACTGCAATTTGGAATTTTTAATTTGAGCTTCCCTCCTAGTCTCATCTAATTCTATGAGAGCTTCCACTCTCAATTGCATTTCATCGTCGATTTCATTATCATATATCTAGACAAATTTATACATTTCCATCAGGTTATTCTGGGGAAACCTTGCATTTATCCCATAGACTAAATAAAATGGGGCACAACCTATTGCCTTCTTCATAGTTACCCTATCTGCCCATACTACTAATTTCAATTTAGAATCCCATGCCTTCTTATTTTGATCTAGGATTCTCTTGATAATCTTCATCAAGCTTTTATTGCTTGATTTTGCTTGTCCATTTCCTTGTGGGTGGTAAGGTGATGAGTAAGAGACTTGGATGCCATGCTTCTCACAGAACTCCATATATTCTTCATACCTGAAACACATTGCATTGTCTAACACAATCTTCTCTGGACATCCAAATCTAGTCACTATATTACTCATTAAGAATTCAATTACCACCTTACTAGTTGCTTTCTTTGTTGGAATTGCTTCCACCCACTTGGTAAAGTAATCAGTGGCCACCAATATCCATGAGTGGCCCCCACTTGATTTACATGTTATCTCTCCTACAAAATTAATACCCCATTGTTGAAATGGAGATTGTACTGCAACCGGTTTTAAAGGTAAGTTACCAGAGAAACGCTGACAAGCATTGCATGTCTTCACTAATTAGTGTACATCCTTAAAAATGGTAGGCCACCAAAACCCAGCCCTCATTACTTTGTGTGCAGTAGTTTTGGCCATATAATTCCCTCCACAAACTCCATTATGCATTCCATTCAAGAGTTCCTTTGCTCAATTTTGGTCTACACATTTTAACATAATGCCTTCTCCATTTCTCCAACAAAGATTTCTTGTTATGATAACATACTTGATAGCATGTAACTTCAATGTCCTCTTTTCATTTTCATTCAAATCATCAGGACATTTCATCTTTTGCAAGTAATAGATAACACCTTTGTACCAATCAAAATGTTCCATGTCACATATGTGTGATATGTCCTCTTCAAGCAAATTTATTTGATTTGTTTCCAGATTACTTTGGGCCATAAGTTTGTTCAATCCTTGTCCTCTTACCAGCGTGGTAATCTAGATTTCAATGTTGAATTCTTGGATCCTATTGATCCATCTACATCTTCTTCCTGACACTTCCTATTGTGTAAAAATTTCCTTCACAACAGCACTGGGTACATAGGCAATCACGGTAGCTCCCATCAGATATGTCTTGAAAGCTTTTACTTCTTTTAATAGTGCATATGCATGTTTTTCATTTATGTCATATTTAAGTTTTGTAGCCTACAAGGACTTATTGAAAAATGCAATAGGCTATTCAAAACCCTCTGCATTCTTTTGTAATAACACAGCTGCAATTGTGTGGAATGAAGCAAATGAAAAAATTTGCAAGGGTTTGAAAAAATCAGGGGTTCTTAACACAAGAGCTTCCTTTATAGCTTGCTTAATGGCCTGGAAAGCTTGTACTAACTCTTCTTCCCATTCAACCTTGGCCCCTTTCTTAAGCATCTTAGAAATAGGGCAAACTATCTTAGCAAAATTTGTAATGAACCTCCTTAAGAAATTTATCTATCCAAAGAAATATTGTATTCCTTTGACATTTCAGGGTTGTGGGACCCTATCTATTTCAATCACCCTCTCTAGATCAATCTTGACCCCATCCTTGGAAACAATATTTCCCAACAACTTTCCTTCCTTTACTCCAAAAGCACACTTCTTTGGATTTAAGGAGATGCCATATTCCAACACTCTACATAACACTTTCTCTAAATGTTCACAATGGTCATCTTCTTTCTTGGAATATGTTCTTAAATCATCTTGATAAATCACCCAAAACAAGTTAATAAAATCTGAGAATTCCACATCCATGGCTCTCTAGAAAGTAGCCCCTACATTTGTTAAACCAAAAGGCATTCTCACATATACATAAGTTCCCCAAGGTGTAGTGAAAGTTGTCTTAAATTGTTCAGACTCCTTAACCATGACTTGGTTATAGCTAGAAAACCCATCCATCATAGACATTAACTCATAGCCTATCACCCTCTGCAACATGGCTTCCATATTTGGTAATGGATAATTATCTTTTAATGAAGACACATTCAAATTTTTGAAATCCACACATAACCGGATGTCTCCATTTTTCTTTCTCATAGGCACCAAATTTGATACCCAAGATGAGTGTCTAATTGGTTTGATGATCCCTGCATCTCTTAACTTCATTAGTTCTTCTTGCATTTTTGGGGTCAAGGTAGGATTAATAGGCCTTTGCTTTTGCCAAAAAGGCTTAGCATCACTACTTAAAGGAATTTCATGTTGAAACAAATCCTGCCTATAAGCCTTAAGATCATCATAAGACCAAGCAAACACATGTTTGAATTTTCTTAACAAATCAATCAACATCTTTCTCACCTTTGGTGATAATTTCTTTCCAATATACACCTTTTTTGGTGATGCATCTGTTCCAAGGTTTATTTCCTCCAGGTCATCAGGATGGGAAGCAGCACAGTTAGCCTTCGTCCTATCCTGGTTGTCAAACACTCTTTCAAGAATAACTAAACCTTTAGGAATTGTCTTAGTCTTTAACTGAATATCTTCATTTCCAAACACGGTATCTTTACCATCAATATTTTCAAAAAAAGCTCCAAAATCAATTTCTTGACTTTCATACTCATCAACACAACTTAAGAATCTCAATATATCATCATCACTATCAAAAACTTTCCATTTCTTGATATTATCAGGAACAGATGGTCTGGTTTGCACTTCAACCTTTGAAATCCCAGCATAAGTCATATCATCTAGTCTTAATGCAATATTTTCTAGCAAATTTTCCTCTTTATTGTGGCCTCTCTCCATCCAATTTATACCAAAAGCATCAAAGTTCTCTAATTCATCCCAGACAGCATTTCTATACTGTTTTAGCCTGTTATTCTTTGACACATATATGGACCTGACCTGGGAAATCACAAGCTCAGAATCTCCAATTACCTTGAGCTTCTTGATCCCATGTTTTTGAGACAATCTAAGCCCCAATAACAAGGCTTCATACTCGGCCACATTTTTGGTGCACTCAAATAACAGAGTGAAAGAAAATTTGAATGTCTTTCCACTTGGAGACCTTAGCAACACACATGCACTAGATCCTTCCTTTGAACTTGCACCATCAAAATACATAGTCCACAAATCATTAGATTCTGACACATGTTCAAATTCTACATCAATTGGTGCAACAGGTTTATCACAACCACTAGGGGGTCCCTCAGCCCTGAACTGATTTATGCCACAGTCAGTAAAGCATGTCAAATTCTTAGTCGGATCATGTTCAATCATATGAGGCACCTTGGACTCTCTTTCAATCTTGACATCCCTTCCATCAATGTGAGAGGTAGCGAATGAAAAATCACATTGCATGTTACCTCCCATTGATGCACTCCATTTCCTAGACAAGAGCATCCCAAAATGAGGAGGGATGTCTACAACTAGAATAATCATAGCCAAAACCTTATTAGGGTATTGGGTAAATTTATAAGGCAATGCTTTTATAGTCCCAATAACTGGCACTTCTCTTGAATCTAATGCATAGCATTTACCCTGAGTAGTATCTACTGTTAATCCCATTGCTTCCTTAATCTTGGCTGGCATAACATTATTTGATGCCCCTGAGTCTATCATACAATTTCTCAAAGTCTTCCCATTTATATCAACACTCAGGAAAAAGGGAGTTATGTTCTCAAGGCACATATTGATAGAATTCCCTAGATACACAAGGGGAATTTGTGTCACAATTCCCTCCACTTCTTTCTCTTTTATTTCTTCATTTTCCTTAGCTTCTTTACAATCTCCTTGTTCAATTTTACTACTAGGAATTCCAATAATGAAGGCTATTGTTTTTTCTTTATGCTCATCTATTCTCATCATCTCCAGCCAAGGTACGGTAACTTTAACCTGGGACAATACTTGAAAAATGTCTAAGGGTGTGTACTTAGGTAGGTTAGGAATCATACCTTCATTAGTTTCTTTTTTCTCCAATTTTTGTTTTCCTTCAAGCTTCTTTTGCTTTTCTTCTGGATCAGATTCAACAGACTTGGTAATCACTTTGGTCTTTACCAACAAATGAGTAACATCTTCACCAGGATATTGGATCTCAGTCCTTTTTTTCCCATATCTTGTCATTCTTGACCTCCTTGATTTTGACAACATCATTTTTGCTATCTTCTTTAACACCCTTGTTTTTATCTTTTTGTTCCTTAATGACAAGGCTAGCAGGCTTTCCCTGCTCACCACCCATAGTTCTATTTCTTAGCTATAATGTACTTCTCATATGAGTAGTCATCTCTTCAGTCAACTGGGAAATCTCATCTTTTGATGGTCTCCTTAGAGACACTGGATCTTCAACGTGTTCCATATTGTAGGCATGATTGTCAAACTCACCTTCCTCATCAAAAAAAACTTTTTGATGGTAGATTTCACTTCTCTGCCTTTGATTATTTACATCAACTTCTTATAATTCTTCATCAGAAGAACATTTAGCTTCATCAATATATGACCAGGCCATACAACAATCAACATCATTCTATTCAAAATCAAGAGTATGCTCATGAGTATCTTCTTCTTTTGTTTTTTCAGCTTCAAGCAACTGGGCAATGCCACAATAATTCTGATCATGTGGATGTACACACACCTCACACCATGGTCTATCTTGTACCATATTTACAGAATGCTTCTGTAAAGGATCTGGTGTCTGCTGATCAGTTTTAGGCTTCTGAGCTAGCAATATTGGTTTTCCATCCTTCCAATTTGTATTGTAGGGATAATTTTGCAATCTAGGAGGTCTGTCATTTTTATTATATTGTTTCTTATCATTCCCAAGACCCTTTTCTTGATTAGCAATAGTGTATTTTATATCCTTCAAGGTACTAAGAACCTTATCCCACTTCTCATCATCCTTAGGGCCTGCAGTAGAGACTTTCTTTGTTTTATCCCTAGGATTCTTCAAAAGAATAGGCTCTTCCCTCCTACCATATTTTCCAGAAGCTTTCCTATTGCTTTCAATATTAATAGCTTCTCTAAAAGAATCCCTCATGGTTCGAGGGTCTTTATCTCTAAGAAGATACGCCATTTTAGCATCAAAAGCATTGAAATAAGTAGTTAAACAAACATTTTCATCAAGTCTCATCACCGGAAACAACTTGTACATTTCCTTTTGAAATCTCAGGTTAAAATCTATTGCAGGCTCATTAACTAACTTCTTAATGGTGTTGAATTCATTTAACATGAAACTAGCATTAGTCTTATCACCATATTGTTCTTTGAAGCACTTTTCAAACTCTTCCCATGAACCAATACTAGCATTTGGTAGACCCCTATACTAGTCCCTTGCATCTTTTGTTAAATATTGAACAAAAAACTTCATTACTACATCCTCATGTTCTACTTCATAATCATTCAACATATCCATGAAGGCTTTCAAATGTTCCTCAGCTGAAAAAGCATTATTCCTAGTGAACTTATTCATCTTTTCCCTCAATTCATCAGGGATGGGATTTGGGTAACCCGGAATACCATCAAAGAACAGTTGCCTATATCTTTCCAATTGTATAGGTCTCCTCTGAAATATTCCATCAATTTTTTGAGAATCATCAATAGACCTTGTATTCTGAGTTTTAGGACCATCTTGATGTAGATTTACAAACTCAGTTGCCTGAATTTTTGGGCCGGAGATATTTTTGGTATTCCTCAGACTAGGATTAAGATCATTTTTCAAAACATCCTGGTGACCTGATGAAGTTGTAGCTTGTGCAACCTCAGCCATACTTGACATTCTTAGGAAACTTATTTTCCTTTTCTTTTATGCATTTGCAGCCTCAATTTCAGTCCTCTCTAACTCTTTTGTTAGAGCTTCCCCTTCCCTCCTAAACTTTTCCAAGGCAGTCTCTATTTGTGATGTCCCATGTGAAAGGGGATCTTGCTTAGGATCACCCTCTCATTTATCATGATCCCTTTAACCTTCTTTTTTCCCTTGTCCAAAACAAGTTTAGGATCTGGACTACTTGATTAGGGTTTAACAAGGTTCAAGGGTTTTGGGTTTGCAGGCTTTGATTTGACCTCGGCTTGGCCTACAGGACTAACTTTAGACACTAAATTCACCTCCTTATCAAAAATTTGTTGTACAATAGGACACTCCTCTTCTAGGTCTGATCTAGTTTGGTTCAGGAGTTTCATGGTTGCCAGTTGTCTAATTAATCTATCCCTTTCAATAACAGCATGCATTAGTTCTGTTTCTTTTTCCTTTTCCCTTTTTATCCTAAGCTCAGCTTTCTTTTGGATCTCTCATCTTAAAGAACTAATATCCCCAAAAATATCATCAGGGTCAGGCAAAGTCATGTCAAAACTTGATGTTTCACTTAATTCTATCAGGTTTGCTTCTTCTTGCCTAAATAATAAAGGGGTTCCATCATCTTCAGTTGGAGGAGGAGGCACATCACTGGTTCATTCTCTGTGATGGCTTCAACTTCTACTCCTAATTCTTATCTCAGTATATTGGACGCTAACAAGCCCTTTATTATGACAGGCTACATCCTCTTAAACAGGTGTATTAAATAATGCATCAAAAAATCCACAGCTATCTGACTTAGAATGTCTAGATACATGTTCAAAAGTCTCAAGGATAGGATGTAGAGATTTACTTATACCTTGGTGTACATGATTTTGTGACACGGGAGCATCATTGCTAGTTTCTGGTTTCTTCTTTATCCAGTCCTTCTTCTTCATCTTAGGAAGGTCACCTTCCAATTTTTGTTCCAGGTGATTCTTTATGAATGACCTAGTGTTCTTCATATTTCCTTGCTTGTCCAAAAATATTTTAATTCGTAAGGTATTTTCAAATGAAATGCACACTGGCGCATAGACTTTACAGTCGCCACCCAATTATTTTGGGAAAACCAACTATTCAAAAACGCTTGGTGGAAATTTAAAAGACCTTTAGAAATTCTCGTACTAACAATGTATGAATGTACGAAGTTTCTTCACGAGATATTCGCAACTTTTGAACAATAGACAAATTAGATAAAATCAAAGAAAATCCATGAGCTCAACCTTCAAATCACATAAATATTATGATAAATCTATGCAAAATGGATAACCAACCCACTTACAAGAAATATTCAAACTAAGTCCCCAGTAGAGTCATGATTTTGTTGGTTGTTTTTACTATAACCAAGTTTATCTTCTATTCTACCTATAGAATTACCAATTCTAATCGAGGGTACCTCGAAGGACCTGGATCAATTGACGAGGATTTTAAAAATAAACCTCCTACACTTTGGGCTCTACAAAACCCAAGAGGATGGTCCCTATAATGTGTTTATAATCTCTGCACCGAACTTATAAACAATCATTAACAATTAACATATAATCCCATTTAATAGCTCAATATAATAGGGTATTACTAACTTGAATTGGATTTTCATCAATAATACCAACTACTTGGAGCATGAGATGATTACAACAATATGTCACAACTTAAGATAGTCATTTAATTTGCAATTTGGTAGCAAGCTCTAAGCAGAGACAAACAGAAATAGAAACTCACAAACACATACGATTTAGACCAATGCCATATACCATTGGGGAGTCAAATTCACAAACATTAAAAATTCCATAACATGTTCAAACACATAGCATATAAGATCTCTGACAACAATTTCCTTACAACATCATCAATTTATATCCTAACCCAATACTTCTTACCAAATCCCTTTATAAACATATCCATCTATAACTCCAATTAAGCATTTTAATTAATTCTTTGAATTAAAGCCAAAATGGAAGTCATACACACCACAACATTGAGATGAATGTGATAACCCTTGATTATATTATTCAAAATTATGATATGCTTATACAAAGGAGAGACATTAGTTTGAAATGAATCATTATAAATCAAATGATAGTAATGTTATGAAACATCAAATCTTCAAAAAACCAAAACCCGACTACAGAATGACACAAAACCTAAATTGCATTTACACTGAAATAATCAGGCTTTACAACATGCTCTACAACTCTACCTAGACTTGACCTCAAAATATCTAACTTGCCAACCCCTATTTCTGGCCTTGAAATCCTTCTTATAGAGAATGAAGGAGAAAACAAGCATCGGGCCAGAAATATACACATGTCACCAGTCAATCGAACCGCTCTGTGACATTTCAATAATATGATTACAATCGCCAAATCCTAGATCATCTTCTCATTGATCCCACTCATTAGGGGATAGCCACTATATTGGCCAAACCTCAAAACCTACGCCAAAAATTGCCATGGAGACAAAACCATAATCAGTTATAACCATAATCGTTGATTTGTTACGTGCCGGTAGTAGACACCGCTTTACTCCTCCTCAATTAAGTACTTGTCCACCCATTTATGATACTCTTCATTGGTTGGCCAATCAAAATTCACCACCTAATTTACCTTAATATTATAAGATGTATACTTCAATGCAACTTGATTGGCCTCTCTTTCAAATGACTCTGAGAATGTGCTGGTATTAATTATTTTATCCATGCTACTTATCAAGAAGTCATAATCAAAATGATCACAAATCAATTTAATTTGTGCATTAATAACTTCCTTCACCCTTTCCTGCCACTGCTGCAATGTTTTAACATTTCTTTGTGCATTAGTGATGTCTGGAAAAAATGTGTCACTCCAATCATCAAAGCTTTTTACCAGCTCCCTAATTCTTCTACTCAAATCATTAGGTAGGGCTTGGAATCCCTTCAATGATTTCACAAAATTTTGAGTAGGCTTTAATGAGTGGGGCCTATTGTCTACATCAAACCTAGAAGCCTTAAACATAATATCTAAGTCATTGGCCCTAGGGATCCACTTCTCAGCCAGAGGAAAAACTATTTCATGATCCCTATTTATATTTTTTATTCCATCCAAAAATAAAGAATACAAAGAATGCACAGATGGTAATCTACCATCCACCCTTTCATTTAAATGCCTCAAAATTATGTCGACCACCTCATTTTGTTTGGAAGTAGCACCATCCTCACTTTCATTTAAGGCAGCCTGCAATTCTATGATCTTATTCAACATTTGCTTCTTGGTGGGATCCATAGAATACTCAACCTCTTCTTCAACTGGCCCTAGTGTAGGACTGAGAGCAGGTGTCTGTATGGGGGATTTTGGAGTAGAAATAATTGGAGTAGTAGGGGGGACTGATCCTGAAATAGGAGGTAATGCCCTAATAGCAGGAGCACTGGGGGATTCTCCTACCTATCCATATCTCAATCTATCTACTTTAGATTGTAGCTGAACATTCCTTTGCTGCATCCTACTATACTCCCCAATTATTATGTTGTACTTCTCCATACAACTCTCTTTTCAGCCTCTTCTCTTTCGGATGTCTTCTGGGCCAATTTGGCCACATTTACCACCAGGCTTGTAGCTTCTATTGTTGAAGTTTCAGAAGCCCTCTTGATAATTATCCCTCCCCTTAGGTTTGGACTAATATCAGCTACATTAGGTTTTCTTCCCTGGGGTGCCAATGCCCATATGGACAGAGTTTAATACTCCTCACTGAAGGCAGAATCATGCAAAGCTTCCTTAACCTTTTCTTTACTATTTTGCATAGGATGCTTGGACTGTAGGATAGCATTGAATGCTACAGCATCGGCTATGTCCCACTCAAGAAAAATAGGACACCAGCCTGAGTCACAAGTCTCCTACTTTCTTTAGGAGTGATGTTCTTAAATTCCTCCATTAGTTTGGCCTTGACCTCACCATCATTCTCCTACTTAAATATGTCAGGTCTTGATTCTCTCCTTCTCTTGCACTTATCCTGGTATTCCTCTAGTTTCATCCTCCAAATCAGCTGCAAGAAAATAGGAGTCTTCACAAAGGCATCATCATCTAAGAATGCCTTGCAGGCCTCCATCCTAGCATATTTTACACATTACCCCTTGATATCCATATCAGATAACACTAGTTGTGTTGATCTAGGAGGGGAAGGGATACCAACCTGCATGTCTTGGTCGGTCATAATTATTTCATCCATCATAGCCTCTTGTGATTCCTCAATCCTTTGCCTCTTGGGGCTTGGCTCTAATGGTAGCACTACAAGATCACCTCTTGGTGATGAATCTAAGTCCATAATTCTTATTCCTCCAGGCACTTTGATCCTTGGGGCTAACTATGATGATGCTTGCATTATATGTTTTCCTTTCTTATCCCCCTCATCCTCTTCACTGCTATCATTCCTCTTTCTCTTGTATAGAGGTTTGTCAACTAGGGGCTGATAGGTTGGCCTTGTTTCCTCATGCCTCACCTCTGGTCTCTGAATTCCAAAATCCATTTCCAAGTTAACCTTCTTGGTCCTCAAGGTTCCCATGATTTCTTTAAAATTGTCCAACAAGAAATCAATTCTCTTGTAGAATGGAGTAAACTCCATTAATGGATCATATTTTGGATCCATTTTATGCACCATGCCTAGCAACTTCTCATAGTCAATCCATTTCTCCTTATTCAATTCCAGCCTATTAAAGTCAAATTCATTCCTGATTAGGTCCTCGGGAAAGTTGAATTCATGTACAAATTTTCCACCTTTAATTCATTGCATGAATAAGGCAAAGAATCCCTCTGGGTCATGCTTCCTCCTAGATCCACTCTTCAAATGATAGTTATCAAAAAACCTTCCAAAGTGGACCCATCCTCCTTTGGAAAAGACAAAATCTGAAACAACAATATAATCAGGGAACAAAGTCCCTTTTCCTCTTCCTGATAGGTTGTCTTCATGAATACAACCTAGCTACCACATGACCTCGGAAAATCCCATCCTTGATGGTACATTATATGGGAGAATGTGAGGAGCTCCCTAGAAACCAAACACCTTAGGGCAGTGCTCATGGGGTACAAGATGATATCACCCCAATTATGGAAAACCTTTAAATCAGGCTTCCTCACCTTTAGTCGGAGGAAGTCATGCAAATCCTTAGGAACTCTTGGCACATTCACCACCAATCGAGCCCTAAGTCTGGAGGCAAAGCAGTTATCAAACTACACAAAGCTGGCACCTCCCCTGTTATAAGACAAATTTGAACTCCACATCTGTACCAATAACCTTTCTCCATTCACCTCTTGCCTCAACTCCATCTTCTCTAAGAAAAAGTCGGCATTCCTATATAGGAACATATGCATTAATAGGGAGTACTAAAAGAAAGGACTGCTCACATCCTCCACAAGCAACTTCAACAAACCATCATGTATCTTTTCTGCCAGAAAAGATGCATAGTCATACACCATGGAGAAGTTGGGATGTTGAATTTGAGCCCCCATAAACATGTATGCAATGGGAATTACTGTATTTGGGCTGAAACCCAAAATCTGGCATAATGAATAAAATGTTGCCAAAAAGTGATTGGTAAAACAGCTTAGCCTGAAAGGCTCCTGGTCATTTGGGCCGATAATAATTGTTGAACTGCCTGCCCTGGCCTGGTGAGAAGGAAGTAACTTTGACCTGAAAAGAGGTTTTGACCTCACATACTCTTGCTTCATTTCCTCAAAATCAATTTGGACCAAGAATGAGCTAAGCTCACTCAAGTCAAAAACCTATTGGATCTCAATTGCACTTATTCTCAAGAGAATCCCACCATCATTATCTCTAATTACCCTTGTAACTCGGTCATAACATGTCGCCACTACTCTGAGTAGGTCCACGTTAGGAAACACATTCGGCACTGCTAGTTTCCCCATGTCGTATCTCTGGCCATTTGAAAAGGGGTGGGGTAGGTTTCTTTGTCCATACCAAAGTCTAAAAATTTTGAGACCTGTCATTGGAACCCTAGCATCTGCAATATTATAGTCTTTGCATACTAGTCCCTCACCTTGGGTTTTTCCATTCATTAAAATCAAACCCCTCCTTTTGTCATTTGTTGATAATGGGAGTTGATCCAGAAAGTCATCATATAAATTTCTTTGCATGTAATCAATATGGCCAGAGTGTTGCTTTGGTGGTGCCATCTCAAACAACTAGGGCTTTCTTATAATTCAAATTCGTGAATAAACTAGGGCTACCCAGAAAGCGAACTTTCAACACACTTATGCAATTTCTAACAATTCAAATGAAACACTAACCCTATATCAACAATCACAACCTCTTGACCAATACACTACAACCTTTCACAAGAATCACCAAATTGAAACAATGATACAGAAAATAACTCACGGGATTTCGCGCCTTGCAGAGAACCAAACTTTCGCTATGATTGCTTGAAAAACTTTATCTCTGGCTCTGAACCGCTTCAAAATATAGTTGAATGCTTTTATGGTGAAGATAGAATTAAATCAAAACCTTTATGTTGATTGAAATTTTCCAGTAGACACCTCATCCGCCATTAAAGCCCATTTGCATGTCCCGCCAACGGCTCCAATCGCATTTGATGCAAATTTTAACCTCAGCCATCAATCTTTCATTTTTCTCAGATCATTGAATGGCCACCTACAAAAGGCTGATGTAATCTTCATGTCAGCATCGAGGGCCCACCACAATACACAGCTCCAAAGGGATACACGTGGTGCCCGCCCATGATATCGCAATCACTAAACACCCTGCATCTTTGGATCACGCGATGGTGGGCAGCCATTGATTTCCACCATAAACTATCGTGTTTACTCATAGCAGTCAACAGCACCAAACATAACTGTCAAGCAACTTTATCGTCAAGATTAAAACACCACCGTCAATCTCGATCACATGCATCTCACAAATTTTTAGTAACCCACCTTTTAACGTATTAAAACCCGATACAAATATTAAACATTTTATTAATCCCCTTTCGACATCTACAGTTGAGACACGTGGCGCCCGCCTGTGATATCACAATCAGTTGAAACCCAATGGTGATTTCATCGCGAGATTGTGGGGAATGGTTAAGATCAACCGCGGGAAGATTGGCGGTCATTAAAATACTTTCCCTACAAAATAAGATAATTATTAAAAGGGGAAAGGGGACATCGCCTAGGCCAATGACAAACGATGGCATAAGGTTGTTCTTAAAATATGAGGCACGGGCTGACCTAGACTTAGGAAATAATAAATTCAGGTGAAATATTTAACACAATTTATTAAAAAGGTGGCCCGGCCTAGATGAGTCAGTGGGGCATAATTCCTTTTAAAACCTCCCTCAAAAAGGTAACGACGAAATAGATCTGACCTAGGGTTTAAGATGGAACCTTAGGATTTCATGAAGGCAAAAATAAAACCCCAACGCCAAGCTTCTCTAGAATAGCAAGATAGAAAATTTAATGGAACTCAAAGAATAAAAATTTGAGGCTCCATCAGGTCATGCCCACCACTCATCATAATCTCGAGTAGTACCTAGATCTGCCACACCAACCAGCCAACCCCAACCAACTGGGACAAGTGCTCTGAACTTGGTAACAATAGTATCTATATCCACCTGTAGACCTCATACACGGTCCTCCCAAGTAGTCCGACTGAACCAAGCCTCATACGCATCAAAAACCCACCCCTATCTCTCTCCAAACTAGCGATAGAATCATTTTGGTAGATAACGCTCTATCACATAAGGTGAATGGCCAATCAACTAACAAGTTTTTCGGTAGTAAACAAGATGATCAAAATCCTCAGGCCAAACCTTGCAGCCCATATAAGGTCTCCACACAAAATTGGGCATCTCATCAAACACATGACACCAATAAGGAAGGTCCCTAAGAAAGGTGTAATGCATAAAATCCCCATCACGATAAGAGTATGGATCATTCAAAGAATGATCCTATATCGTGTCTGGATGAGTCATTGAAATATGTTCCCATGCCCAAACATGCAAGAGTGAAACACCTACTGAAATAGACTTCCCACCCTGATACACCACCTCATGCATATCTCGATAAAGATGAGCAAGCAAAAAAGCACCCCAAGCATATCTCATCCCATGCTCTAGCATACTCTCAATATATGTACCCAACCCATAGAAAATTGTCAACCTCACCTATCAAGAACAACTAATCCTAAAATAAGACCACAAAGGACAAGTACAATAGGATCTGCACTATCAAAAAACTTTGATAGATCAACCTCTGACTAGCACACATCCAAGTGTGCAACACCTAGCACACATTGCATGGCATGGGTACCTCATCAGACATGATAAGTAATGAGATCACTATGAATGGGAAGGCAAAGTGTCCTCCAAACATCCTCAAGAGTAACAATAGCCTCCCTTGTATGCAAATGAAACGTGGAAGTCTCAAAATACCACCTCTCCACAAGTGCAGTAATCATAGTTGTATGAGTCCTAATAGGAGGCATTTAACAAATGTAATTTAATCCAATGGCATCAAGGAAGTCCCACTCCAACACACCGAAATGGGCAATTGGATCAAACAAGTGTCGAGGACGTCTCTCTCTCAACATAAGTCGTTTGAGACTCACCTACAATCATAGTAAAACTACGATGTTAGGGTTTCACTCTAAACATGTAAAGCAACACAAAATGACATTAGAACGATGAAAAATGACATTTAGGATGACAAAAAACCGCATGCCATGGTTTAGAATAAATCCTAAAAGCAAAAATAGAAGTTGAAGTCAATTATAGGGTTTTTGAGCAAATGCTCAAAAAACACCAGGCAAAAGCAAAGTTTCAAGGTAAGTGCGAGCAAATAGGGGTGAAGTTTTATGTCAAATGCATAGTTTTAGGTCAAGGGAAAAGAAATAGAGGTGAGGTTTCCAGTCAAGGGCAAAGTTCTTGATCAAGGGTGAGCTTTTCAGTCAGCTGCACAATTTTAGGTCAAGTGCATGAAACAAGGGCGAAGTTATCAATCAAGTACGAGGTTTTGTGGTAGGTATAAATTTTTAAGTGTCAAGTGTGAGGTTCTGATAGAGAAAAGGTGTGGAAAATGATGCAAGTGCTCAGGAATCACATAAACTTCTCTATTGACATGAAGAAATTAGTACATGCATAATGAGAACAAAACATGACGAAAGAAAAAAGTGAGAAGGTATATACTAGGCCAGCAATGCCTAAAGGTTTTCCAAACTCTCGAACAAGCTCAGAACGATGTGGGGCACCCTCCAATCTTGAAATTGCTCCTTGACAATTGATAGAATGGGAAATCTAGAGACCAGAATTAACAAAAGGATCAAAGCACAAATGAGCCAATTTAAAGACTATTTGCCTATATTAAACCTCAATAAAACCCTAATTTCATCTAAGAACCCCTAATTTTACTTAGGGGGCCTTCCTAATTTTAAATTAGAATCTCTTGAAAGCGAAATGAAGAACCTATTGATATAATATTTCATCTAAAAACATTGAAACTGAAATACAATAGTGTCAATAGCCTGACCTCAAAACTTGGAATTTTTTGTCAACCTCACGAGGGTGCAGCACAGAGTCCTACCATCATTCCATTGAATTTTGAGGTACAGTGGGGCATAATTTTTTTCAAAAAACTTGATCTTAAAAAAAAATAGAATCTTTGAAAAAGAGCAACCAGTACTTTGTATCAAAGAGGAGCAAAATGTAGACATGTAAAATTGACTTAACACCTATCACACACCCCAAACAACATCTAACAGAATTGAAAAACATTGAACATCATCTTGAAACATCCTGTAACATCTCATAATGACGAAATCATCTCAAAACATCCCATAACATCTTAGAATGACTCAGAATTGTCTTGGAACATTCTGTAACATCTCGAAATCATCTCGGAATGACTCGAAACATGTCAGAATAACTCAAAATTGCCTTGAAATGACTTGAAACATCCTAAAACATCTTGTAACATCTAAAAATCACCTTGAAACATCTCAAAATCATCTCATAATATCTCAGGACATCTCAAAATCACCCCAAAACATCTCAGAATCATCTCTTAATGACTTAGAACATCTCGAAATCATCCCACAAAATCTTAGAATCATCTTGTAATATCTTGAAACATCTCGAAATCATCCCGCAACATCTCAAAATCATCCTGAAACATCCCAAATCATCACACAACATCACATAAATGAAATCCAAAACCCTAAGTCTACTATTAATTGAATAATACAACATTATTTAATTAATTCACTTTTTCATCATTTCTGACAAATTAAATAAATTTCATTTATTTAATAAAGTCCCAAAAACCCTTATTCTGCTATTGATTAGATAAAATAACATTATTTGATTAATTCACATTTCATCATTTCGACCAATTAAATAAATTACATTTATTTAGTGAAGTCCTAATCTCACTTTATTTCATCCTGATTGATTAAATAATACCAATTATGTAATTACATCGCTAAATCACCTTATTCCTCTAAATTGATTAAATTATTAAATCATAATAATTTAATTACGACACTTTTCCTCCAAAATTTGAATAATTAAATCAAACTATTCAAAACAATTATCAAAATCAAATCAAACTAATGCAACTTTGTTTGCAAAAGTCAAACTTGGTTTGCACGTTCAACTCCAAAAATGAATGAATTAATTAAATCAATTAATTCATTTTCCTCACCCACTTTCTGATTGAGCAAATTATGATTTTTACTTGATCAATCTAATTTTTTAATTTATCAATCTAAATTTCTAACTAAGCAATCTAAGTTGTTAACTAATCAGTCAATTTCCTAACTAAGCCATCTAAATCTTGACTGATCAATCTAAAATCCTGACTGATTAATCTAATCCCTAGCTATCCAGTCTATTCCTCAATCACACAAATTGTGCAATCAACTTTGCACAATCTTCTCATGTCTAAATCCTCTCACACACTCCTACCATTGATCTGGATATTCTTCAACACGATCATGATCGTCCATTTCAAATCTCATTTTCTATATAACAAACCCCTTTCCTCACAAATAAGTATTGGAGAATCAATATCACTTGCACAACAAAGTACTCCCGACATTCACAACCACCATTTTTAGTGCTTCGACACCATTTCTTTGATCAACCAACATCAAGCAATCATTCCTCAAGATTTTGCACACGAACTTTGGAGGATTTGAGGTAATAAGAACAACCCAACATTAGGCAAACACACTCCACTATGGGATGGTAACATTGTGCTTCTTTTGTAAATTCAATTCAGTAATCATAGATTCTTTAATGTATGTTCAAATAGCTTAGTTTCATTTCGTATGTGTAGGATTAGATCTTAGATTAATATGTTTGATCTTAGTTTAGATTCTTAGATTAGTATTTTTGATCTTGTTTTTGATCTAACATTCTCCCCCTCGCACAAAGGTTTCATTGTATTATACATGAAATTTTAAGAAGAATGGAAAATCATTCGACTTTGTCAATAAAACATAATTTTCACTTACGAGTGGGAGAAAAGATAAGTGGATGGAATGTTGGTGATAGAGGAATGTGTGTTAGATGAAAAGAAGCTTGATTAGAGTTGGTGAAATACTAGGAAATGCATGGCTAGTGTTTGACGTAGAGTTGGTGAATGACAAGTAAAATTCTAAGTTTCTTATCATGAATAAAATTTGTGTTGGCAAAATATAAGAGACTCTTCAGTTTTTTTTGGAAATTATTAAAAGGGGTATCAAACTAAATCCAATCACTTATAGCACAATCATGAATAAATAAGGGAAGCTAAATGAAGTAGAGAAATTTCTCTTTTGGAAACAAACTTGGTTTTTGATGTGTTTAATTACACTATTTTGATCATTGAGACCATTATTAGATGCTCCAAATATAATTAAAATGAATCTATTCAAAGGTCAAGTTTTGTCTATTTTGACAAAATTGATAAAAAAATAAATTGAAATTATAAGTTTCAAGTTGTCTTTTTGGAAAAAGTGATTTAGGTCACTTGTTGTAACTAAAATTTAGAAAATGAACCTTATTTTCAAAAAAAGTGATGTAAAATATGATCTAAAAAGGTTAATTGTTTTCAAAACTGTGTATTTTAAAAAAATAGTTGCCAAGTATTTATCTAGAGAAGCCTATAAATATAAGGCTATTTTAAATGTAAAAGGGGGACTCTTGTGAGGGGGAACTTTTTAGGACTTTGGAGAGAATTTTTGGAGGACTTATAGTTTGATGCTTTGTATAGAAGGATTTTTGGAATTGTACAATTTCATAAAGATAATAAAGAGTGCATTTGGCTCGTATGTTCTAAACTTATATTTGAGTTATTATTACTGATTTCTTGAATATTAAATTAGTAATTCCTCTATGTAATTTTGGAAACCATTATTCATCTATTCAAACACTTATATATCAATGCAATTGATATAATGAAACACACACATATATTGGTGTCTTGGTTTGAATGTGTTGAAGCAATTTATCTCTTTGTATGTTGAGACTTTTTATTCTTCTTTTATCATCGATGCATATCAAAACATACTTTGTAGTGAAACACCCTTGTAATTTATTTTTGAGTTGTAAAATATTATTTGGTACTTGCGTGTCTACTGCTAGTATTTTTGTAATTCATTTTCCTTTTGTTTTACCCTTTTCCTTTATGTAATTTTAGGTTAAAAGTACACAAAAACCTTAAAATCCTATCATATGAGGGAGTGGCCCCTCGCAAACATAGAGGAAAGTTTTTAGTCCAAGAATAATTTATCTAACTATTGGAACATTTGTCACTACCCATTGGGCCAATCACATTGAACTTTTTAATGATAAATTTGTTTACCAACAAGCCTGAAAATATTATGCACAAAGAAATTAACACAAAGAATTAGGGTTTTGAGGGGATGAATGAAATGGTACCTAGGTAATGGGAACTCTTAAAACTTGAAAGCCTAAAAAATAGAGGGAACTAACACAAAAATATCCCACACTAAAAAAAATTCTTAGATTTTTACAATTGAGAGGCACATGAGAGATGAAAGGAAAAACACTTATACAAACCTTGACCAAGAGAGACCCATTGTGAAATATCTCATATTGGTTATCTATGATGGGAAAAACATGGAAAAAGACCCAAAAATGGTGCAAGGACTCAACCACTTTACAAATTTGGGACCTACCAATTTGGGCAACAACAATTTGGTTTTCAACATAGTTCTTTAATATTGTGTTTGCAAGATTTGTGAAGGAAGGAGTTTTGACATGTAGAGTTTTATTTTTTAGATTTGAGCATCTCTCCTTTTTATTTTATATTTCCTTTATTTAAGATTATTGATACAAATTTTATCAATATAGATAATATCCAAGATATTTGGAAATTCACTCAATGTTTATGCAAAAAAAATCAAATTATGTTAATTGTGGTTAGAAAATTTAGTTAATGTATTTTCAACATTTCATCAAATTATATTGAGATGTTTTAGATATGATATTACTTATAAAAACATATGTTTGGTTCAGTACAATGTGGAACATTGAAAAGTGAGTTTGATGCTCTTTTAATACCCCAAGTGAATCCTTCTATCCTTTCATGCATGTGAGTGAGTTGTATACTTATCTGACACTAGAAAGTGAGTCTTATAATACTTTAACATCCCTAACCAATCAAGTTGGCATTATTCCTAAAGGGGCATATGATCATACCTATGTTCACTTTCTTGATAAAAAATCAATGATCAACCTTGAGGTTTCATCGATGACCCTAATAAAAGGATGATGTTACATGTACAAAAACTTATTTTCTAGCTCCACTAGATCTAATGAAATCTTGGACATACCTTTAGTCTAGGTTGAAACAACAAAAAAATTCCCTAATGAAGATGAAATGGGCATAGTGAATTTTGATGGAAGACCATATTATACATCATCATTAGAACAAAAAATCCAACAATCTTTAAAATTCTTAAGAAATATGTTGACTACTCCATGGATTTGTAATATGATCCAAACAAAAAATTAAGAATCAAGTTCATCCTCCCATAAGAACAAGAAGACCCTCAAAATCCTTATGAGTTACATTAATTCCTAGAATTCATCAAGGATCACATTAATATTTGGAGGTACCTCAATCATGAGTTTGAATTGCTAAACAATATATTGATCGAGAAGAAAATGCTTACTAGATTGAGTTTCACCATCAAGCATTTTTCATGCTAGCACATGCCATGAAACCTAAACCTCCTAGGGATATGAATGGATTTTAGGAATCATCACCCTAACCATTTAAAAGGGGAGACCTAGTCCTAATAAAATGAATTATAATTTTTTTTGAAAAAGAACAATAAAAATTTATAAGGATTTTGTTGGTGCAAAAAAATTATAATTCCCTATATCCATAAAGGTACGATTCTCTTAAGCATCAAGGGTGTCAATTTTAGGAAGGAATACTCCACACTTATGTTCATTTAGGGTAACCTTGGACCAATTTACTAAATTGGGTAAGAACTTATTCAATTTTTGGCTCTACTAAACCAAGGGGGGCTTCTCAAAAGTTTTATTTAGATATAGTTACAACTAATGGTCATGCACCTTGCCACACACCATACCAACCCATAGTATACTCCTATTAAATATTTTTCTCCATATATGAATGCTTGTTTGATAATACAAGGTCTTGCACCTTCTTTAAGCATATGAAATACCAAATAAAGTGTCTAATGTTGTTTTCCTAATAGCTCTTAATATTATCATAAATATCTAGATGTGGTAGTCGGTGAGACTGATTACAAAATAATATAGCATGATGTTTAGATTTTTTATTTTGAGTGTCTTGAAGTGATGAGAGGTTGAGAATGTAGTAGGTTGGTGCTTGTATCCAATTGGGAAAAGAGTCTATAAGTTTCAAATTCAAAAGGGTGTAATTATTGGAATCTATTTACAACACGTTAATCAATATATTGTTGAAGACTACACCTTCAAGCTTTATGCATAAGCTAGGCTCTATTCATACATATGAGAAGATTAATGAAATTATAGAAAATTAAAAGAAACTAACTTAATAATCCATGAATAAACTCATACATTTCTTAAACTATTAAAAATACACCTTACAATATATTTGCTAGGATTTTACAATTGCTTGGTTAGCTACCTAATAAAAAATAACACCAAGAAATATACATAATACACATGGAGACATTTAGGTGATGTAAAAGCTACACATTTAATTCATTCTTTGGGGATGGAAATATCTCATTACACATTTTGGATGTGTAATGTATGAAATTTGACTCTGATAAAAGGCAAGCTAGGTTTCTTGGAAAGTGAATTCCATTACATACACTCATATATGTTTAACTAATTAAAATTTCTAAATGGAAATAAACTGGTGAAAATATCTATTGACAAAAAGATAAATAAAATGTTATAACTATAAAAATTAAAATACAAAGGTTAAGGAACTTGTGGTTAAAATTTGAGATTCTTGACCGAGGACACCAACACATAGTGTAGACGTTTGTATGTAGCACTAGTTTGGTGTGATAAGTTATCTTTCAAAGGTTGTTTCTGAGAAATTTTTCACTTGTCACCTTTCCAGGTCATTGGAAACAACTTATAGTGATTTGTAGCGACTCATCAACCTCTTCCTCTTCCCTCCTCTTCTCATTTTTGAAACTAATCTTTCATTCTGGAAACTCTCTTGGATTTCTTGAATTCTTGAGATCACACACACAACTCTCTACAACCTACTACAACACTCTCTCAAGATATTTTACAACATTATTTTAGCTCTCTTTTTCTTGATTTGGATTTCTCAAGCCTTACAGATAATATCATTTGTTTTCTTGTATCTCTAAGCATCTTGGGGATTTATCACATCTCTTATCTTTCATTGTAATCATTGTTCTTACTTCTAGATGCAATTAGAATAATAACACAAATAATTTATTATTTTATCTATCTATTTATTGTTATCTATCTATCTTGGCTATTATAGAAGTGGAAACACCAAAACAAGGGTTTGATTGAGGAAAACTCCCTAATGACCCCAAACAATTTTCACATCTTGTTGTCTTTGTAGGTTAGGTGGATTCTAGAGTTCAAATTGCACATTTTGGGACTTGTTGCTTGTGTTTGTGTAGGATGAAAACATGATGCAAGGATGACTATGTAATGTGTTGACATCCTTGGTTGAGAATCTCAAGTTTGAACCATAGGTTCCTTATTGTCTGCATTTTCCATTTCTATAGTTATCTCATTTTATTTACTTTTTTAGTTTTCATATATTTTCACTAGTTTATTTCCCTTCAAGCATTTTAACTAGGTAAACAATTTTGAGTGTATATAATGGAATTTAATCTCCAAGGAACCTAGGTTTCCTTTAGTTAAAGTCAAATTTCCTACATTATAGGATGAAACCTAGATTGTTACAATATAAAACATCTTGACCCTTTTTATAGGAATTGAAACTTTAATGATCTGAAACACTTTTTCTCGTATTCTTGTTTTGCAACCTCCTTTGCATCCTTTTACAAATGAAAATATTAAAAAATATATCACCCAACATATTCATATAGTATTAGGAAAATAAATAAACACTCACAATCGTAGAGGTCACCATTCCTTTGACATCATCAAACTTAATTTATTTGTCTAGAAATGGTCTCTTTTAGACATGGAAAGGTACCTTATGGCATGCACATATCTTATTTTTTATCACAACCATCCTACACATTAGTTATTTTTCTTAGTTGTGGTGCATAGGCGAAGGAAAATCTCAAAAAAATCTAAAAAATAAACCTAGAAATGACATGAGTGTTAGGAAAATGGTGTCTCAACCTTGCAATTACATGAGGTTAATATTTATGGTAAGTTTAAATCAAACATGGATAGGTGCAAAAATTTCCTAAAATCTTTGGAATGGCTAAATAAGCATGCTTGCAAAGTTTCATTGCAAGATCATGTTTTGACTTGAAGATATTAAAGTTTCCATTTTTTAAAGTTTCAAAGTCTAATTTGAAGAACTTAGAGGTATTTTTTGGGCTCGAAAATGGTTATAGCTTGATAGAGTGCTTCATGATATTTTCAATTGTTCAAACGGTTCATCAATCAAACACCTATATCAAAAGTTATGGCCTTCAAAAGTTGGGTCTCCTGAAATGGGAGATGTAAAAACCTACTAGACACATAAATGAGTTGTAAAAGTGGAGTTACATGTGGTGGTGTGTGTTTTGACACATCATAGGATATTGTATTGGAGATGAGTATGGGCACAACTTTTTAGATTTTTTTAGCTGATGGTTTTGTAATATTGTTTGATTGTTTCATGTATTATATCTCCTATATATTAGGTGCATGAAATGGAGGTTGGGTGTAAGAGTCTTATAGCTGTTGAGTTTCCTTTGGATCTTTGGTTGGTGATACTCCTGTGAGAAAAAATTATTTTCAAGTATACTATTTTTTTTAAATAATATTGGGAAGATTTTGGAGTGTGGGGTTTTTCTCTTGAAAGGGTTTTCCCTGCGTAAATCATTGTGTTGTGGTATGAAATTTTTTTATGTTTAATTTTGTTTAATTTTTTGTAACTTTATATATCTAGAATTTTTTTGCATAACCCTCCTCTTAATATTAGTGTAGGAAGTTTTTCTACTACCTTAACTTCCTTACAAGTGGTATTAGATGTAACGTCCCACCACGCAACCCTAGAGGAAGTTGCATTTAACTACTTAAACACAATAATTTTTTTTTTTGAAAGTATAATTAATAAGCAAGTTCGCTAACAAATGCCAACAACCTCTAAGGTTACGAGATAGAGGTTATATAGAACCTCAACAAAAAACATGATTTAAACCATGTCAAATAATTAACCAATATTTAAAGCACATACATCCAAAGAAGATGAATTATATCAAAGCATAAAGATAACTTTCCATTTCATTAATCACAATTAAATATTACAATTATATCTCTCATTCCCCAAATGAGGTGAGTCCAATAAACATAATTACAATTACACTTCCACTTCGATACAACTGAGGCGTAAAATAATACAAAGCAACTGAAATGAAATACAACAAGAACTGGTACTGAAACCAACGAGCTCTCCAACAGGAAGTCTCGCCCATACGAACATGAAGAAAGAACCCAACAGATTAAGGTGCATGCCACCCAACCAAGTGGAACCCAAAGGCCCACCCCCCGTGCTAGGAGATAGTAACTAGGAATCCTAGTCAAGACAATCTACCTCTAGACACAGGCTAACATAACTGAACCAAACTAAAACATCCAAACACATGAACCTCGCAAGTACATCCCAAAGTACACATCAAATACCATGCAAGTACAACATAAGTACAACACTACATGATCACATTGCTTCCATGAATAAAGCAAAACACGTATATTACGAGAACCATACCACATAATCAAACACCAATCATGGTCATGATAGGTATGTTACGGGAACCATACCCACAATAAACAAGTACCAACTATGGTCACACAAAGTGTCATCAAACATCACATCATGAGTTACCCACACTGATCGTCAAAATGGTGGCCCTAACCGATCATTGGACCTCATACCTACTAGAGCAAAACCAAAGGTTAATTGTTGTCCTAGACAGAGTGTCATCGCACAGCTTGTCCTGAGTTACCCAACGGATTGTAAGGAAGGTAACCCAAACCGACCCTCGGCCCTCACACTTACTAATGCAAATCCAAATACCTTTCATACAGACAAGATAGATGACCTTGCCATCCCATGGCCTTCTCACTCATCCCAAGTCTAAACAAGCCCTTGCGCCTATGAGTGGGGGATACTTATCTTTTTAATGTGAAGTACTACCCAAACTCTAAGTAAATTGATTTAGTTATCACTTAATTATACCACTTCCAAAGGTTACCCAATCTTACCTCTTCCAGGCTCTGGCCCCAAATGGAAGCCACTCTTCTACTTGACAACAACAAATAACATCCAAACATCAAGGGTACAAGGATCAACAAACAAGGTATTACAACCACTCCTTTCTCAGGAGGCAACCTAAGTTCAAACCCTCTCTAAACACTGGAGGTAACAAGGTAACAAAACTGCTCTTGACAGCTTCTGACCACTCCTAACAAGAAGACACATATAACAAAATCCACTCCTTTCTCAGGAGGTGACAAAGATAAAACCACTCCAAACACTAGAGGCACTAACCACATAACAAGGTCACTCCATACAAGGAGACACGTATCCCATAATCCGCTCCTAAACCAAGGAGATACAAAACATACTCGTTTGTAGAAACCGAGTAATAACAGGTAACTTCACAAGCACCACCCAAGGAGTACAAAACAGGTTGACATAACAAATGACAACCACTAAACGAAAAACTCAACTGGAAGCCTTGTCCAATGTAAAGACTCAATTTCCAAATGATGACAAGAATCAGATAAAAGTCAAACAAGAATTAAATCTGCTTTGGATATTCTAAATCCATGTCCTCATGCTAACATTCAGGATTTTATTGCATTATATAAACCGATATGAAATACGTCTTTTCCAGACATGGGAGAAAGTTAATATTTACTACTTAATCTCCTACTGGCATTTCATTAATAATAAAATAATCAATTGATTCTACTAATCAAAACACCATAACATGAAGTAATTGTTTCCACATTTCAATGTAACCCTATAAAATAATTAACTTGATTTGCATAGATATAATATTTTTAAATCAACGCTATTCCCAATAAAATATTGTTTATAACTGAACATTGGTTTAACTAGAGTCAATATGTTTTTCATTTACCCAATTTGAACTTAAATCATGCCATTAGAAAAACATTAACTTTCTATGCATATTAAATTTATTCCACAACTATACATATATCCATTTAAATAAAGATACAAATCATCTATATAATATTAAAATATTATGCAATATAATATTAATAATTGATAATATATATTATTTTTAAAATAACACATATTATTATATTAATATCATATTGTAATAATAATATTATATATATATTAATATTATAATATAATAATATAAAAATTATATATTATAATATTAAAACATATATTAATAATATATATTTTTTTTATAAATAATAAAAAAAAGCGAAGTTAACTCTTGGTTCACGCGCTGCCTCATGGGCATCCACATTGGTCCACGGGCCACGGAAAGCACAGGGGCCGCGCCTCCCATGGGTCGGCCAGCTGTGTTCACACACAGCCGACCCCCATTAATGGGGACGGCGACTGTGTGTGAACACAGTCGTCACACCCATTGTGGGAAGCGACGGCCGGTAGGAGCAAAGGTAAGGGGAGGAGGGGAGGGCGCGCTGGGCATGGCTCCCTCCGCCCGCCTCCCATGGGGCGCGGCGAGGGTTGAGCCCCCACCTGCCTCCCATGAAAAAATTTTAAAATATTTTTTTAAAACCCTAAATAAATTTGCAACCTACGGATTTTAATGAAAAAACACGATTTTCTAAAAGATGAAATCCGCCCATTGCAATTTCGGGTTTCATAACAGTTTTTGATAATAACCTTTTTTTTAAAAGCATTATTATATGCATATATATATGTATATATATATATATATACCTTTAATGTATATATATATATATGCATTTTTGGTTTAAAAACTAGAATTAATTGAGAAACCCAGAATGATAAGAATTCAAAAAACAATGATTTATATTCCAAAAACATCATTTTCTTGGAAACAATTTAAATCTAAAAGGGTCTTTATGCAATTTTGAAGAACATAATTTCAACCTTGATTTAATTGAATTCAAACAACAAAATTTAAAAAAAAAATTCCATACGATCTTCAACCATAAATTTTAGAATTCAAAATTTCAAACAAACATTTAAAGGACTTGAACCTAGTTTTTTCTCTGAGTTTGAGGAGGTCCAGATGATGCCAAGCTTCCCACCTTGCTTCCAAATCTAGCCCCACAAAGTTTCACAAACCCAATCAAAAAACCCACAAAGTTGAAGAATTCTTCCACTCACTAATTCAATCTTTTTTTCAAAAACTCCAAGATCCCCAAATTGTGAAGCAAATTTCATTCATAAGGATTTAACCCTAAAATCCTACAACCACCCTAATAACTTCCTGAAAACAGAAAATGGAAAATATCTAATTTTTAAATAATTTTAATTTTCAAATTCCAAAATATCTCATTTTTTCAATTTGAATGCAAATTTCAAATTTGACTTTCTAAACATTTTTCTTTTAATTTTTTGAATTTTTTCAAATTTCCAATTGACTTTTTATGCATTTTTTTTATTTCCAATTTCAACAATTAAATCAATAACTTTAACAAAGATAAATTAATTTCTTTCAACCAAATAAATTTAATCAATTAATAAATAGATTTAATCAAAGTTTAAATTATTTATTAATTAAATTAAATTAATACTAAAATAAATTATATTTCAACATAATTCCAGAACACAATAATCCACAACATAAATACATTAAGCTATTTAAATCACCTAATTCAATTTGCAATTAAATAACAAAGAGGAGAAACGATAAACAAAACAACACAACCTAATAAACAACTGACGACATATAAAGACTAGGGTGATGACCTGACACGGAAACCTAGCTACTATCTCCCAATCGAATACCATTGGGTATTGAACACGCTCTCACCTGTGAAACCAAGTGGATTCGATGTCCTGTACCTATCAACCTGCAAATTAAGTAAACCACAACATATGATATGAATAGCATAAAATACACACCGTGAAGAGGTAATCACGGGATTGTAGGGCACTCGCAAGCGAGTGATACGATACCATCCCCTTCACCAATACACTACAAATAACTGACAATTCTAACATGCTAGTATAATCCAAGACATACTCATCATTAATTCAAATATCCATTTTGTTAAACCAAAACATGCCATAAGATAACATCATATAAAATATCATCACAACAAAGATTACATTAATGTCGCTTTATAGATAGCGATCAAATAACAGTCGGGTACCAAAATCAAGGTACAAACAGGAAGTACAACATAACGAAACAGAACACTGTTCAACCAAAAGGCAAAACAGAGGGGTATTACATTAGAGCTTGATCACCTTTGGTTTCAGTTGTGGGTTGTTGGGTTTTTCAAACAAATCCAGATTTCAGTGGGAGCTTGTGTAATGTCCCACCAAGTAACCTTAAAGGAAGTTGTAATTAACATCATAAGTGAACCAATTTTTTTTTATAAAGTGCATTTAACATACACATTCACTTACTAATTAACAACAACCTCTAAGGCTACAAGGTTAGGATTACTTAAACCCACACATACATATTACATATAACCATAGCATTATGAACTTTATGAAATAACCATCATACATCATAAGAAAACCACATAACATAATAAGATAATCAACCAAGATACAATCTCATAAATATTATCTTAATCCAATAGTTACATCACTCATTCCCAGAATGAGACACTAGTACAAATGTATTACAAATACATAACTCCACCTCTTACAAAAAAGGGATAAAGTATCATATACAAACTGAAATATTACAATGCAATAAATTACAACAAGAACCGCGAGCTATCCATCTAGATGTCTCACCACCAAGTACTGCAGATAGATGGGGACCCAACGATTTTGGTGCATGTTCCACCCTACCAATGTGGTACCCGGAGGCCCACCCCCCATGCTAGGAGATAGTAACTAAGTAACAAGGACAAGATTTTACTACCTCTAACCAAAGGCAAACTCAAACTAACTCATACTGTTATAACCAACCAAATGAATTAACAAATACAACTCATTCACCATACAAGTACGAATCAAGTACAACTCTAGTACAAATCAAGTACAACTCCAACATCACTGACATAGGTCACATTGCTTCCAGACATAAAATAGATCAAGTATGTTCAAATAACCATACACATAAAACAATTAACAATAGTTGTCCTAGATAGAGTGTCATCACAAGGTTTGTCATGGGATCTCCTCTGGGAATTCTTCATAGGCTTCGGCACAAGTAATCCTAGTGACCTCAACCAAATCCCGGCACTCATACTCACTCAAGCGGAATCAACTACCTCTCGTAAGGACAAGATAGTTGATCTTGCCATTCCAGGCCTTCTCACTCATCTCAAGTCTAAACAAGCCCTTGTGTCTATGAGTGAGGATTAAATTATCTTGATTAGTGAGAATTTAGTCCTAATCTTCTAAGTACATTATTTTAATTATCACTTGTTTAAATCACTCCTGAAGGTTATCCAGTTTACCTCTTTGGGCTCTGGCACCTAACAGAAGCCACTCTTCTATTTGACAACACACACCCAAACAATCCACCAAGGGAACCACAAGTGCATACCAACTAGGCATCATAATCCACTCCAACACAAGGAGGATACAAATAATAGAAACTCACTCCAAACATCTTGGAGGCAACAATCACATAGTCCACTCCTTTCACAGGAGGCAACAAGATGAAACCACATCACAAGGTCACTCCATACAAGGAGACACGGATCCCATAATCCGCTCCTAAACCAAGGAGGTGCAAACATCCCCGTTCGTGAAAACCGGGTAAAACTAAAAAGACGCCATGCACTACCCAAGGGAAAACAACTGGATGGTATAAAGATTCAACAACCCTTATCTTCTAAGTTCTTCTGGAAGACTTATAATTTAGGACTAACACTAAATCCCAAAACCAACAATGCAACTTGACGATATAGCAACAAAAACATTCAAGTCATCAATCAAATCTAATATTTGGATTTCCTAAATCCATACTCATTCAATAGGTAGTGTTGACAAAGTCAAAGACACAATAACTAGATCATCTAAAATAATCATAACTTCTATTTCCCTTTTCATTATTGGAAATTTAAAACAATTAAACTTACTTCCCTTTATTGAATACAGAGAATTAAATCCTTTAAGATAATCATGAGGAAGATACTACTTTTGGATATACTAAATCCATATCTCTTTCATAATCGAATCACAATGATTCAATTAATCTAAATAAAAATTAATAAATAACATAATTGATTGTCTCATTAATAAAACAACTTCTTAATTTACTTTTAAATCGACACAAATCCATGCAAGTAAAATTTTTCCATTTCCTAACCAAATCTTACGTCTCATTCAATTTTCTATTTAAAACATTCAATCACTTTAATATAATAACATATTGTTTCTCTATCCATTTTCCATATATACTAATCAATCCATTTTTAAATCTCTATTCAATAATATATTGCATGCATCTCATTAAAATAAAATACGATAATGAATTTTACACTTAATATATATATATATGCTTCATATTATATAGACACCAAATATATATATTAATAGATTTAATTACATATATTATTTAATATTCAATTCACAATGACTAGATTACTCTATGGAACTAAATAAAACATAATAACTATTTGTCTTTTTCAATATAGTTAGTTCCTAAATTTACTTCTAATGCAACCTAACACTATTGCAAACAATCTTTTCAATTTTCTATCCGGAGTCTATGTCTCTTCAACTATCCATTTAAAACATGCAATTTCATCAATGTATAAAAATATCTTTTGGCTTATCTATTTGACCACGCATTCATATTGTTTCTAATTAAATCTCATTAATAAAACAAACATTTAAATATAAATATTTTTATAATTCTTCAATATATTTAAATATATTTTTCCTTATCAATTTGACCATACATTCAAAACTTATCTTTAAATTCTTCATGCAAAGTTAAATTACACGCACTTAAATAAAACAAGGTAAATACTGATTGAAAATACTCATGAATATATTTATACATCTCAATATATTTTCTTCAATCATATTAACAAAATAAATATTTCCTTTTAAATCAAGTAATTACTTCTATTAAAAAAATATATTTCTCTATACATTTTCTACACATACTAATCATTTCTTTTAAAACACTAATAATACCCAATTTGCAAACAATAGAATAAAATAATATAAAATATTATTTATTCTCTCAAATGGATATATACCTTCAATATATATATACTAAATATAAATTAATATATTTAAATATATTTAATCATTAACATATCTTCTATTCTTTACAGAATATCAAATTGTTTAATTCAAAATAAAATATCTCTTATCATTAATTTTCCAAAATATATATATATTTTTCCAATTAAATCAAATTAATAATTGGACCTTTTACACATGAATTTAAATTCCACAATTAAATTTTAAATTATGCATTCTTTACATCAAATATTTAACTCCTTCAATTAAACTTTAACATGCCATTTTAAAATAAACAATAATTTCCCCATACATTTATAATTTTAATTCCACTAATCTAATATACAAATTTTTATTTAAAATAATATAAATAAATATAATACTTTAGTATTATAAATTATAATATAAAATATTATTAAATAATATTTTAATATTATAATAACAATACCTAAAATATTAATATTTATAAATATCAATTTATTATTATTTTATTTTCAGAACAGCCATGGGAAAATAACTTAACAGCAGTCTCATGTTTCAAGCATAACTCAAAAACTACGATCTGAGTATTTGCGATTTTTTGACAGGAATAAGAAAATTTCAAAATGTAAAAACCCTTTAAATTTCCTGACAACCCAGTTTGTGAAAGTGAAGTTATAGGCGACGCAACTAGACCATTTTACCATGAAAAATATAACTATACTGTAGATTTTAAAATCCGATTTTTAATAATAAACAGAAAGTTTCATTTTCAAAAAAAAAATTCTAATTGCATTGTTTACTCTCTATGTTTGATTTCAATAACAACAAAATCGATTTCCCCAAATAATTTAAATTCAACTAAGGTTTTCACAATTTTCACTCAAGAATTTTCACAAGCAAAGGCTGTAAATTTGTTTAATTCTTTTCCTCTAATATCAAATTCATTTTCTAAGATTTAACAAACAAATCTTTAATCATTACTATTCTAAAGAAAACAATCAAGAACAATAAAACACAAAGAGGAAAACCTGGTACAAGAAGCTACAGGAAGAGATGAATTTCTGATGCAAGCTTCCTCCAAGGATTTCCTGAATTTTCTTCAATCCTCCAATGAATCCAATCCAAAATCCAATAAATGCAAACAATATTTCCTTCAATCAATTCTACAATCAAACTTTTTTCAAACCCTTGTGCAAATTTTCCAAAATTTATTCCCTGCTGTAAAAATGTATTTTTTCTCAAACTCTTTCTACTACCCTAAAATTAAAACATGTATACTTTATAAATCAAAAATACCTAATACAACCCTAATTCACATTACATGCAAATTAGATATTTCAATTTCAATTTCAAATAATAAATTAATTTCCAAAGTTGCAACTAATTTTCCAAATAAACATTTAACTACAATTTCTAATTTAATTTCCACACGTTGAAATTAAATTCCAAATTTAATTTTAATTCTTTTATTTCTTTTCATTCTTTTGCATCACGTTTAATTAATTAATTTAATTATTTAATAACTAAATTCAACCCCTTTGATCAAATTTAATTAATTAAATAAACTAAATATAATTAATTAATTTAAATATAAACTTTTATCCACATTGCATTATTTAAATTAAATAATCATCAACATGATTGAAATGCAATTATTCTAAATATCTATTTCCAAATCAAGAATGCTTCAGAATTAAATAACATCAAAGCAAGATAGGCAATGACTCGACACACACTAAGGCTAGGGTGTAAACTTGACACATGTTACCTAGCTACTATCTCCCGTTCAACTTAACCGTTGGATCGACACGCTCAAACCTGTGAAACCAGGTGGAGTCGATGTCATGTACCTGCAATCCTACAACCAAGTAAACAACATCATACAATATATCCAGCATATAATACACACTGTGAAGAGGGAATTACGGATTCGTAGGACGCTCGCAAGCGAGTGATGCGAAACCATCCTCTTCACCAATACACTCATTGAAACTGACACTTCCATCATAATTTCAATAATCTCATAATAATATCTCATGTTAACTCTACAACATCATTAATCCATAATGCATGTGAAATAATAATCAGATAACTACTTCCCACAATAATAGTTGTCGCTCAATAGTAATGATCAAAACATCATAACAAAATGTATCCAGTATCAAAGTAACTACAACCAAACATAGCATAAAGCAACTTGAACAAGAAGCAAAACGGAGGGGTATTATAGCTTGTGCATAAGATACTTTGTGATATTGTTGTAGGAATTTTTAGATGGCAATAACATCAAGTAGAATAGAGGTAGAGAATTTTTTTGGAAATAATTTTGAGATGTGCAAGATGAAGATGGAGGATCTGTTAATAGATCAATATTTGTGAGATGTTGTTGATGATAATGTTTTAAGGCTTGAAGATCCTAATTTGGCTACTCAATATGATGTTATAGACTATAAATCTAAGGGTCTAATTATATTGTACCTAGAAAACTATGTTCTAATCAATTTCCATGAAGAAACCTTTGTATAGAAACTATGGAAGAAACTTCTAAGTGAGATGTATCAAGCCAAATCTTTAGTGAATAAGATTTTATTGAGGAAAAAAGTATACTCCTTGGGGATGGAAGAGGATGGATGAATTAAAGACAACCTAGAAGAATTCAATATGTTGGTGTCTCAATTGGCATAAGTTGATGTCAAAATCTATGAGGAGGAGAAATGTTAGATCTTGCTTTGTTCTTTTCCTGATTCATGGGATTCTTTTTTTATGGCTATTCGGAGTACTTTTGTCATCTTGAAGACTAAAAATGTGATGGGTTTTTTTCACTCTAAAAAGATGAGAAGGAAGGTATCCATCAGTACCAAGGAGGCCCTACATTTTTTTGGAAGACCTAAGGAAAAATTCAAGAAGAATGAGAAGCATGATAAATCCAAATCCAAGGGGAGATACAAATATCCTAGAAAGTACAAAGCTATCTTTTAGAATTGCAGTTGTGAGGCATAGCTAGTAATATTCTTGAGATTTTGATTTAGGGATATTATTATGGACCTAAATGTTTTAAATGCATGCTTAGATATTTATTTGCTTGTAAATGAAAAAATATGTTCATTTAATTAAATAAATTTATTATGAAGTAATATGCATAAAAATAATAATTTTAATTATTATGATAGATTTTATAAATATTTGATGTTAGAAATTTTAATGTATATTTATTGTTTCGACTATAATTTTCAAAATGTACTAATGTTTTTAATGAGATGTTTTCAGGTGGACAGTCTAGGTTCCTTAAGAATTAGAGAAAAAGTCCAAATGCTAAATGTTTATTATTCGTTTTAAATTTTGTCAAGTGAGTTTAATGTTTGAGTGTAATTTAATTTTCTTATCCATTTTTTATGGAGGGAAATATGTTTTTAGTGAATTTTTTATTTGGATAGTATTTTTAGGGAAATTGAAGAGTTGGGAGTTATTTTATTTTAAAGAGGGAATTAGAATGGTTGAGGGGAAGAGGAAATGAGAGTGTTGTAGATTGTAGTCTTTCTTCATTTTTTATTTATTAATTTCATCTTTGGAGGAAGAGGGAGGATGGCTGGAATGAATTGGTTGTAGGATGGTGTTGGATGGAAAAAGACTATAAATTTAGACAGGTTGTTTGGGCTGATCCTAACTTGGACAGTCAAGGTATGCTTTGAATTTTATTGGTAATTTTAGTATTATCATTGAATTCTTGATAAATGGAGATATTGTGTTAGAAAAAGTGGTTTTTGTTATTATTTTTGTGTGATGTCATGTTGAGTAATAGGGGGCTTGGGTGTGAATAAGGAGCTAATCTCACCTAAGGGTTGAGAACCTCCTTCATTTAGGGTTGAGGAGGGTGTGGAGCCTCTCTTGGGGATATTTGATTTTAAAAATAAATGTTAAAAATAGAGTTGTGATTTGGATGGTGTATGGTGAATGGAAGGATACGTTTTTGATATAGTGGTGTGGAGTGTGTTGGAATTTGAAAAATTGTGAATGGAGGGGTTGGTTTTTGGATGGATGGTGGTGGTTGTGTGTTGGAGAATGGATTTGTGATGAAGTAAACTCCCCTTACAAATCTTAAAACTCATAACACAACTTAAAATAGCACCACATATGCAAGAAGGAAAACACTATATTTTATTGCAGCAAATATGAATTGGGATTGCAATATGCGGAAGCTCATAAGCTCCATTACAACATTGTCTTTCTACATACAAAAATATACAACACTTGGAGTCTTTAATCCTATGCTCAATCCAACAATATTTGGTTATGTAAACTTGCAACTCCTCCAAAGCCAACTTTTCAAAATGACAAAGCATCAATATATAAAATTTCGTGAGAAGAAACCACTATTGGTTTCTTAAATCAACCTCCACTAAACCACCAAGAAAACCCATCACTTTTTTCCTATCAGTGCTCTTTCATTCATCAAAATTTTCTAAAATAGTTTTTGGGTTTGGTGGGCCTCATTTCCAACTTTTCGGGTCATTTTGAAATTCTTAATTTTGTTACTATATAAGAAAGTTATGGCCATTTTACTAAAACTGGGTCTCATTATTACAACCTAGACAATATTTTCTCTTTTCCAAATAATAATATGCCAATCAAACCTCCAAAATGCTCATCACTCCTTCTTGGCATGGATTTCATCTTCTTAGCATGTGTTTTCAATGTACAATTCAAATTTTTCTTCCTGCCTTACACCCACTCTCTCCATTCCATCAATACCCATCATTCCTATCCTCCAACAAGATGCAATTTCAATTTTTTTTTGAATGAAGCTACAATTTGTACAATAATTGTCCACTCACAGGCTTGGACATGGAAGTTTTCCCTTTTAGAAAATTAACACTTCTCAAATATTTTAAAACAATAAAAAGTGAATCATTTGATTAATTGATTTTCCCATAATCCATCACCAAATTCTACTATGTTGGAGGAGTTGAAAATTTCAACAATTTACACCTACAACCAAAAATAAAAATAAAACACAAGTATAAAAATTTAAATATTTTTTGTTGTGCAGGATTGCTCGGTACCCCTGGATGCTCCTACATCGAGTTTTTTGTTGAAGAATGGAGATTTATGTTGAAGCTGAGAATAAATGATTGTTTCCCCAAGAGGGAAGGGAATCCCCCTTCTCCCCCTTAACAATAATTTTGTGACTAGATTCTTTGTGTGTGATTCAGTGTTCATATTTTATTATTTGAGTTGAGCATTTGGATTTTGTCTTCCACTCAGGGGTGGACTTCATTTCATCAGTCCTATGGCTGGGAGGAGAGCAGGACTGGACTGCTCTATTCAATGTTTGTAGGTTCATAAAGTGTCATTTGGGTTTGTTGAAGAATATTTGATTTATGAGTTCCTTGATGTATTGTTGAAACATTCAAAATTACAGATTGGAAAGTGTCTTTGTTGAGTCTCAGTAAATTATAGATTCTAATGAATATTGTTCATTATATTTCATGTATTAAATTGTGAAATGATTACATAGTTACTGCACTAATTTTATGTGAGAATGATAGAATGTCAATTAATGTATTCAGTTTGCAATGTACCATTGAATTTAGCCATTGAAACTCATGTTATAAAAAGAAATATTTTTAGTGGGATATGGAGGTATTCATTAATGAATTACGATTCTGAAGAATGATATTTTGACCTCTTAATATTCTTTGTTAACATTATTATTTATTTATTCATTTTTTTGTAAATTTAACCATTGAATAGTATTGGAAGAATCTAACTTGGAAATAAATCACTTTGTCTAGTTGTTGTGGACAAGTTTTCAACATTATTATTTTTATTCATATCATTAAGGAAATTCTTAATTAAGTGTGGTTGTTTATCTTTATTTTATTTTTTATTAATTTCTTCTTAAATTTATTTAATTAGTTGTGAGTTATTAGCTCATTTTAGATTGGGTATTACATAGGTATCATAGCATAGGTTGTGACACTTTGGTAGCTTTGGGGAAAAAGTAGTAATAATACAAATGAATAAATAGATAGATATAATCTTTTAAAAAAAAATTGATTTAGTAATTAAAGATGGAGCAACAATTTCAATAAATTCACACTTTTGCATGTTGTCCTTTGAGATAAGATAGTGGTTATGTGTTGGATTATTGAACCGGAAATAATTATTTTTGGTTACACTATTGGTTTTCATAACTTACATTTATGGACTCTTGAAGGGAAAGGAAGGGAGAATGTTGATAAACGGGAAATTTGGCCTTACATCTTCTAGTTGGGAATACTTATTATTCTCTAAATTTTATATCAAGCATATTTTAAAATCATGGTATTCAAAGAGGTCGCATTTCTTTGAGGCACTTTTCCAACACAATTCATGTGCCTTGTCTATGCTTCCACATTTTGCATGAATGTCTGCCAGGACAGTTATAACCACACCAATTAATATAATCTCTCCACCCTTATTCACTGGAAAGGAAGGTTTTGTGAAAACCATTGTAGTGGAAATATAGCTCATCACAATTAATATACTATTTATTTCATTCATGAGATTAATTGAAGGAAAACACTTTATGTTAAATTTTGTTGAAAAAAATTGGTGGAATAGTTACCAAAGATTGTGCATTTTGGTTTCTTAAGCATTCTAGTTTATTGAGGATTTTGGTTTGAATGAATGATAGTAGATGTACATGCTTGAATTATCATTTAACAGTATAGTTGTAGTCTATCATAAATTATGTGTCTTCATCTACAGATTAATCCAGGTACTAAATCAGACTTATGAGCTTGCAATATTGGAATCCTTATATGATTTGTTTAATTCATTTGTTCTCGCCCTAAAATTAGATTGTCAGAAATTTGAATAAATACATGAGGTAGTGTCCCCATAGTTTTTGTGAGGTTACTAAAACAAATTTTGATTCTAGAAGCTTGTTGTGTTATTCACTCACAAATATATTCATTAAATTGAAGATGAATTGTCATTATCATTTCTAATTTTGATGAATTTGTGATATGCTTACAGTGCATACAATAGTTTTCTTTAATTCCAATCTTTATAAACTTTCATCTGTTGTAATTAGTTCACTAGGCTTCATTTATTTTCTCACTTTGAGAGGGTTGGGGGATCATTTGGGGAGTAATGAAAGACTACACAAAAATTTAGGTGTGGAAGGATAGCTGAGGTTCTGGAGCGAGAGGGAAGTGAGGTGCAAACAAGGGCATTAGGAGTATAAATGAGAGGTTTAATAGAAAAATTAGGTATGCTTCAGCCTAATTTTTGGATTTTATCATTGTTTTTCAAGGATTTTGTGAGAATTTCAAGAATTACAGAATTGTACAATAAAATATTAAGAAAGCATGATAGAAAAATATGCTAGAATAAATTGCATTCTATTTATCAATTGAGAGTGCAAGTTAAAAAATACAAAGAACCATTTCTTTATATAGAGCAAGGCAAAGCATGAGGTAACCCAAGTTCTCACATAAAGCATGAAGTTCAACTAGAGTTAGCCTATGCAATAAAACAAAAAAAATATTTAAAAAGGAAAGATTATCTAAGAAAGCTTATCCAAGAAAGCAGGAAACTTATCTAAGAAAGAAAAGGAGCATTTAAGGAAAAATCAGAGAGATTCCTTAGTTAGCTTACAGTCAAATAAAGCAACAATGGTTATGCATTGGAAATTGCTAAGTATCCACAAGAAACAACATTTATCCACATGAAGTTGATAATTTGTGCTAACACCCCCCCTTAATTCTAACTAAGAAGACAATAACCAAGGATGGATGCATGAAAACATGAATGGTTCTCGGCTACAAGACCATGTTAGGTACCCAATTACTAAGAGGAAAGGAGAAACCTGGTGGGAAAAACTCCTAACCAAAAGATACAATAATGATATCCATCACAAATCCAATCAATCTCCATCCACACAAAGGATGATAGGTGAATCCATACAACCCCCTACATAATGAGATAACCTATTGTAAAGAAGCACTGGAAGTGCACTCACGGAGTAACATTGGAATACTTAATCCGACAAGCCAAGAAAGATACTTTGTTTGCCAGAAACCATATTAGATTCATTGAACGACTCGGGTTGGAATATAATAAAGAAACAGCAAAACCGGTGCCAAGGAACACTCAAAAACTCACAAACTGGCACAACTTTGGAATCTATAAAACAACAGTTTATTGAAAAATGATCTAGAATAGAAATTATGTCCAAATATCAAAAATAAAATGCAAACCTAATGCATGCAAAAAGGAAATAATGCATACACAGATGAATGTTCACATCTGCCTCCATAATTTCCAGCCCTACAATATAAAATGAATTTGCACTCAAACTAACATGCTCTGATACCATGTGAAAAAAATTCAGGAATACTAATTGAATTGCAAATTACACAATTGCACAATAAAAGATTAAGAAATCATGATAGAAAAATATGCTAGAATAAATTATATTCTATATACCAATTGAGAGTGCACATTAAAATATACAAAGAACCATTGCTTTATATAGAGCAAGGTAAAGCATGAGGTAACCAAAGTTCTCACATAAAGCATGGAGTTCAATTTGAGTAGGTGTATGCATTAAAACAAAAAAAACTGTTTAAGAAGGAAAGCTTATCCAAGAAAGAAGGAAACTTATCTAACAAAGAAAAGAAGGGGCATTTAAGGAAAAATCGAAGAAATTCCTTAGTTATCTTACAGTCAAATAAAGCAACAATAGTTATTCATTGGAAGTTGCTAAGTATCCATAGGAAACAACATTTATCCGCATGAAGTTGCTAATTTGTGCTAACTGATTTGGTTTTCTTGTTTGTCATCGAATATGCATTGAAATGGTTCTTATCGAGATTAAGAGTTAAAATCATGCATTGAATTCCTTAAAACCATGGTAGATTTTTCCAAACAGGTGTTATGGTTTGGCCATGCCATTCTGATATAGAATTCTTGATTCAATTCTTTTATGCTTGCATTCTACCACTTGTGTTCATTTAATTGTAAGTTATGTTGACTAAAGAATGCATAGATCACTTTTCTTTTGTATCCTCATAGTATTTTCTCCTTCATGATGGTGGAACCTAATCCAGCATTCAAAACCATCATCCCATAATATTGTACCTGTGTAATGTCTTATAAGCATGGTCAGTCCTACCCTTGTTATATTGTGCCTCTGATGGAGTTTAGGTCAGTGCTTATATCTTAGATTTCTTAGCATGAGTAAACTATCTAAGAGTCATAGAAGAACCCATTTTATAGGTACATTGAATTGCAAAGGGATTGTTTAATTTTTGTGGATGAATGGAACTTCATTTTGGCAGGGTATGATCTTATTTTTCCTTCCTTCAAAATGTAGTCTCAGTGTGGCAATCTTAGTAAGTAGAAGCTCCCTATTTTCATTTTATTGTGTCTAATCTAAGCAGAAAAGGATGAAAAATAAAAGAAAAACCAAATCCAACACAAATTGATAGGTAACCCTTCTAACAAAAAATATTGTTAATCATAGAAATTTATTTAATAGATGGTATTCATATTTGTATTATTTATGGTTAGTAAACTATCATGTATGGGTTTCATGAAATTAGTTTTTGCATTGGTCTGAATCGTTCCCTTCCCTTCCTTGTGTTGAGTGTTAATGTTTGGGGATCTTGACTCTATTGGTAGTCTTGCAATATTATATTTTCTTGTATGTGTGTCTCTCTTTGCATGGATTGTGCTAGGAGTCTCACAATTAGCATTTTGTTGTAACTCAATCTCTTAATTTTATTAATAGTATTCCGATATCCTATTATTGTGGTTGTTCTGGATATTTAGCAAGAAATTCATTTTAGTTTTTCATTCAAGATATATTATTGTTGTTTTAAGTAGTGGGTAAATTTTTAGTTATATATGTTTTGAATCTGGATTTGTAGTTTTCAGTCATTATTAATATATTTTTTTTAGAGTTCGCTTGCTAGAAACTTTAGGTTTTGATTTAACCCAAACTAAAATTGATAGTCCCTTCTATCTTCAAATATTCAAGTAGTCAATGGAACTTTGAAAATAGATCATTATAGATTCAATTAGCATCACATGTTAATGGTTAGAATATGAATTTGTATGGTTTTATTTATGGAAATGAATTCAAGATTTAGTGAGTTGATGCTCATAATCTTAATTAAGGTTTTGGATGTTTATTATCATTTCAGACAGAAGTATTCAGCAGTCTCATATTATCATGAACTACTTGACTTTGAGTTACATTTTTCTATGGTCATCACCAAATCCCGAATAGTCATCTAAGGCATGGCCGGATGATTATTATTCTGTATTACCATTAGCTTGAAGGATGCATAGTTTCTAATCTGCTAGTAACGCATAAAGAAAAATAGTTCAGTATGCTCTGTTTGTTTTGTTTACACTTGGGTTTGAATAGTAGATGTTATAACTGTTGTTATCAACTAATTACTTACTATTTATATTTAACCAAGGATAAGCTTGAATTATGGATGGAAGGATTATGTACAATGCAAGTGGGGAATAACATGGAATTAAAGGTATGAACTGAGTAAGACGTGTGGAAGGTTAGTGCCTTCATATGAATTAGTTTTGAATTATATTTCTCCTAATTTTATTTTATTTGAAGATTGCATCATTTAAGAAAATCTTGGTTAATTTTATGGTTAGAACTTGATGTTGATAGGATTACTTAAGTTGGGATTCAACAAAACTTTTATTTGGAAAAAGGTCGAGTGGAGTTTAGGTAATACATGTTGAATAATTAACCTTCTTTTAAAAAGCAAATCCAAAGTAGAACCAAAATTATGTTGGCTTAATTTAAGATTCTATTCAATAATGATTATTACTGAATTTTTTGTTTTACAAAGTTGTTAGTAACTTAATACTATGCTATTGTTCATTCTAAACTTTTCATTTGAATTTTGGTAGTTCACCACTGAACAAATGGAAGATCTTATTATTTTTGGGTTCTAACTCCACTGAATTCTAAAGTAACAATGTTCTTACTAATCTTGCATTTTTTACATAGGGCAGAGTAGATGATTAATTCCATATATCTTGTAGAAATAATTTTGGTAGTCTCTCTATCAAATGGTTAATATTTGAGTCATAACTTACATCATAAGGTTGTCATCTTATATTTACAAGTATGTTAAGTTTATATCATAGTTTTTCACTCTCATTGATATGTTGATCATAGCATTCTATTCAAAGTTAAGTAAATTCTAGTTATGCTTGTACTTTGATTAGTCCATAAATTTAATATTCTAGAAAATAAACATATAAAACAATAAGATTGCTTAGCAAACTTCCTCTATAGAGATACACATGAAGTTGAAAGATTTATATAAATGACAAGGTATTATTGTAGAATGTCTTAATCTATATTTTTATTGGTTCTTTCTCTTGATTAAAAGAGGGGAACACTAGTATCTTAGCTATTCCTTTAAATGGTCAAAAATATCAAGACGATTCTCGCTTCAACAGAGGCACATAATTCTTTTCGAAAGGTAAAATTGGCATTGTCCCTTCCCCTTTCAAATATAGATGTAAACTTATTTTATGAAATTTGATTTCATTTTGGTGTTTCTTTTAAAAAATTAAGGGAAAAGGGTGAAAGATTAATATCTTATATCTATAGTGAAATGGTATAAATAATTTAGAACAAAGGATATTAATGCTTTTATATTAAAAACGTGTTGCTTTCCATCATGATTAAACAAAGTAAAGATCTATTTTAAAATTATGTTTTGTGTACACTATTACTTTACATACTTGATTTAGGTCAAGTATTTAATTTTGAAACAAGTTTTATCTTGGAGATTTATTATAGAATTTACTCATGACTCAATAAACTTGCTAAAAGGATAATTTTGATTTATTAATCAATGTTCATGATATTCAAGAATAACTAAAATCTAATGGTGATTTTGGGGATTAGTTGCAAAAGAGATAATAGCAATTATTCATTGAATCCCAATAGATATCGCATGAATTTTTTTTAAAAGGTATGAGTTAAGTTTATTCACTTAGTTAACTTGTCATTATAAATATATAAGATTTCATGTTTCTTAAGCAATTGAATTATATGTTGGAATTGACTGATTAAAAGGTTGCATATATCTTGGTGGCTATATAGGCACTTGTTATATTACAAAAAAATGTGTTGGTCTTAAATCCATGAGTTCAAGAATAAATCTTGAATATTTTGTATGTATGAAAGTATAAGAGAAAGACAATGGAACTCAAGAAAATCGAGTGGCATACCTCAAACCATTATATCAATTGAGATGGATAATCAAACATAGACCTCACAAGAGGAACTTTCAAGGTGAATTGTTATCAAAAAGGTATTCATTTATCCATTATCTTCTAACTAGATGTTGATCTAGAAAAGGATATGAAGATGTTAGTAAGATATGATGTACCAATACACAAATCTAGACAAAGAGGGTTGGATTCAAATTTTTAATGAGATGTACTAATGTTTTTAATGAGATGTTTTTAGGTGGGCAACCCAAGTTCCTTAAGAATTGGAGACAAAGTCCAAATGCTAAATGTTGTATGTTTTTTATGGAGAGAAATATGTTTTTATTGAATTTTATTTTTATTTGGATAGTATTTTGAGGTAAATTGAAGGTTTGGGAGTTATTTTATTTTAAAGAGGGAATTAGAGTGGTTGGGTGGAAGAGGAAATGAGAGTGTTGTAGATTGTATTCTTTCTTAATTTTCTATTTATTAATTTCATTTTTGGAGGAAGAGGGGGATGGCTGGAATGAATTGGTTGTAGGATGGTGTTGGCTGGAAAAAGAATGTAAATTTGGATAGGTTGTTTGGGCTGATCATAAATTGAGCAGTCAAGGTATGCTTTGAATTTTATTGATAGTTTTAGTATTGTCATTGAATTATCGATAGATGGAGATATTGTGTTGGAAAAATTGTTTTTATTATTGTTTTTGTGTGATGTCATGTTGAGTAATAGGGGGTTTGGGTGTGAATAAGGAGCTAATCTCACCTAAGGGTTGAGAGCCTTCTTCATTTGGGGTTGAGGAGGGCGTGGAGCCTCTCTTGGGGATCTATGATTTTAAAAAGAAATGTTAAAAATAGAGTTTTGATTTGGATGGTGTATGGTGAATGGAAGGATGGATTTTTGATACAGTGGTGTGGAGTATGTTGGAAGCTGGAAAACTATGAATGGAGGGATTGGTTTTTGGATGGATGGTGGTGGTTGTGTGTGGGAGAATGGAGTTTTGTGTTGAATAATAGAGATGTATATTGAAGCTGAGAATAAATGATTGTTTCCCCAAGAGGGAAGGGAATCCCCCTTCTCCCCCTTAACAAGAATTTTGTGATTGGATTCTTTGTGTGTGAGTCATTGTTCATATTTTATTATTTGAGTTGATAATTTGTATTTTTTCTTCTGCTTAGAGGTGGACTTGATTTCATCATTCCTATGGCTGGGAGGAGAGCAAGACTGGGTTGTTGTATTAAGTGTTTGCAAGTTCATAAAGCGTCATTTGGGTTTGCTGAAGAAGATTTGATTTATGATTTCCTTAATGTATTGTTGAAATATTTAGAATTGCAGATTGGAAAGTGTCTCTATTGAATCTTAGTAAATTCTAGATTCTAATGAATATTGTTCATTATATTTCATGTATTAAATTATGAAATGATTACACAGTTACTACACTGATTTTATGTGACAACGATAGAATGTAAATTAATCTATTCAATTTGTAATGTACCATTGAATTTAGCCATTGAAATTCCTGTTATAAAAGAAATAGTTATAGAAAAATATGGAGGTACTGATTAATGAATTATGATTATGAAGAATGGGATTTCAACCTCTTAATATTCTCTATTAACATTATTATTTCTTTATTCATTTTTTTGTAAATTTAACTATTGAATAGTATTGGAAGAATCTAACTTGGAAATAAATCACTTTGTCTAGTTGTTGCGGTAAAGTTTTCAACAATATTATTTTTATTCATATCATTAAGAAAATTCTTAATTAAGTGTGGTTGCTTATCTTTATTATTTTTATTAATTTCTTCTTAAATTTAGTTAATTAGTTGTGATTTGCTAGCTCATTTTGGATAGGGCATTACAATAGTAATCATGGACACTTCCATAAGGAGTGAAAAGAATACAAGAAGAAGAAAAAGATATTTGATATTAATTCTGATTTTGAGAAGGAAGATGGTGATGCATTTATTGTAGCTTTGGCCACTTTTGTAAGTAATGATGCATGGTTAATTTAATTAGGTGCATATTACCATATGACCTCTAATAAAGATCAGTTTTTTAAATATGAATAATTTGATGGAGGTAAGGTATACTTGGGTGATGATTCTTTAAATATGGTTGGTCATGGTAATGTTAGAATCATGCTTCTTGATGGTTATTTTAAAAAAGGATTAATGGTATGCTACATATCCTTGGATTAGCATAAAAAGAATTATCTATGAGAAAACTAATAGATGTGAGTGTTCATTTAATCTTTTCTAATGCAAGATGCAAGATGGTTAGAGGTGTTATGGTGACTTATAGAGGTGTCATATTTGGCATAGTGTATAAGCTCGTTGCATGCACTATTGAGTGCAATAGTACTTATGTGAAAGAAATTTTGTGGCTACTTCATTGGAAGAGGTGATGGTTTCATCTTCAATGAATGGTCATGGATTTTGGGTACCCAAGGGTTCTCTTTCTTCTTAATCAAATTTTCTTGTAGAGAAGACTATTTTATGGCACCAAAGACTTGGCCATATTGGAGAAAAGTTTCTAAGGATCTTGAAAAATAAAAACCTTGTTGAAGGGTTGTCTAATTGTAATCTTGATTTTGATTTTTGTGAGCATTGCATTTATGAAAAACAAAAACATGTTTAGTTTTACTCGAGTTCCCATAAATCTTGTGGTGTATTGGATCTTAATCATTATGATGTGTTTGTTCCTTTAGATGTTCCTTTGATTGAAATATTCACATATTATTCATTTATTGATGATTATAGTAGAAGTACATGGGTATATTTTTTAAAGATAAATCTAAAGTTTTTAGTTGATTTAAATAATTTAAAGCAATGGTTGAGTTGCATATTGGAAACAAAATAAAAATTTTGAGGATTGATAATGGCAATGAACTTTTTTCTAATGACTTTTATAGATTTTGTAAATATTGCAGAATTTCGAGATAAAAGACAACTCCAAATTATCCATAGTAGAATGGAGTTGCAGAAAGAATGAACGAGACATTGATGGAGAAGGCTATGAGTATTTTAAGTGGTGTTGGGATAAAACAAAGGTTTTGGGTTGAAGTTATTTCCATTTCTTGTTACCTGATTAATAAGTCTCCTACATCAAATCTTGTTGATAAGATGCCTATAGAGGTATGATCGAGTTACAATCCTTCACTAAGACATCTTAGAGTTTTTTGTCATGGTGCATATGCACATATACCAAAGGAGATGCAAAAAGCATTGAAGAACAAGGATGTGAAATTTATCTTCATAGTATATAGCTATGGTGTGAAAGGATACAATCTTTGGGATCATATAACACATAAGGTAATAAATATTAGAAGTTTTATTTTTAGAGAAACTAAGTCGTCTTTTGTTACATTGTAGTCATAACAAAGGGCGGGTGCAAAAGATGGGGGGCCAAAAAGTGGCCAATTCACTTTCTCATCCCAAAATAGTGAAAACATGCTCGTGTTATGGGTTGGTAATTACCAAGCCTAGGCTTGGTCATTACCAAGCCAAAATGTGAGCGCGTTATGGTTTGAATTTTTTAAAAATGCACATTTTTTGAATTCAAAAAATCATTATCATAACATGAGTGTGTTATAATGCGCTCACATTTTGGTTTACATTGAATTTTTTTTCTCTTTTTTCTTTTTCTTCTTGTTATCATTTAGGGAAACTATATACATGAAATAAACATTAAAGTATATTTCATGTATAAGTTGAAATTTACATATGGACATTTACCTTCTTATACTTTAAGTTATATTTCATGTATATAGTTTTAGGATGTTTGAGAGTGGTTTCAGATCTCTAAGAGTTATAATTCAAATTCTAGTTTTTGGAAAAAAAAATTAGACAACCAAATTTTAGTAATTAGGAGGTAAAATTTTAGTAATCAATAGTTTGTATCATCTTTCTCTCTCTATCTCACTCATTTTTTATCCCTTATGTTCTCTCTCTCTCTCTCTCTCTCTCTCTCTCTCTCTCTATCTATATATATATCCCTACTTCTCCCTCCTTCCTCCCCCATCTCTATCTCTCCTTTTCTATATACTTATCTCTATCTCTTTCTCTCAATCTCTACATCTCTCTCCCTCCTTCCCTCTCTCTCCCTCTCTTGAAATATCCCAACCATCTCTCTAATCTATGTATATCCTTCCTTATATACTTCTCTCTATCTCCATCTCTACCTCTCCCTCACTCCTTCCCTCTCTCTCCCTCTCTAATCTTTATCAAGAAAAATTATCTCTTTTTCCCTCCCTCCCTCCTCTCTCTATCTCACCTCTCTCTCTCCCCTCCCTCTTTCCCTCTCTAATATTCTCTATCTCCTCATTTCTCTCTCTTCCTTCCACCCACCATCCCTCTCTACTTCTATCTATCTAACCTATCCCTCTCTACCTCTCTCTATCTCCCTCCCTCCTCTCTCTCAATCTCTCCACCTTCCTCCTTCACTCTCTACTTCTCTCTATCACCTCTCTCCTTCCCTCTCTACTTCTCCATCTCTATCCCTCTCAACCTATCTCTCAATCTCCCAAACCCTATACCTAATATCATTAATCTTAATCCCTATACCCTAAACCATACACCCTCAACCCTCATCCCTATACCCTATACCCTCAACCTTATAACCTAAACCTTGAACATTATCCCTCAACCATAAAATTAAACCCTAATACCTACATTCAATCTTGCACCCTAAACCATCAATCATAAACCCAATACCCTCAATGCTCAATCCTATCTCTCCTTCCTTATATACCTCTCTATCTATCCCTCTCTCCATCTCTACCTATCCCTTCCTCCTTCTCTCTCTCTCCCTCTCTCTCAATATCCCAACCTTCCTCCTCTCTTTGTTTCTATCTCTCTCTCCATATCTACCTCTCCCTCCATCCTTCCCTCTCTCTCCCTCTCTCTTCCTCTCTCCCTCTCTCCATCTCTCTTGATCTCCCAACCTTACTCCTTCCCTCTATATTTCTCTCTATCTCTTACCTATGTTCTCTTTCACTCCCTCCTTTATTCTCTACTCTCTATCTCCCCATTATCTCTCCCTCTCTCTATATTTAGGCTTTAGGGTTTAGGATTTAGGCTTTAGGGTTTTAGGCTTTAGGATTTGGGCTTTATGCTTTAGGCTTTATGGTTTAGGGTTTGAGCTTTATGATTTAGGGTTTGGGGTTTGGGGTTTAGGGTTTAGGGTTTTTGGCTTAGGCTTTAGGTCCAACCCCCTCTCTCCCACTCCCTCTCTCTTCCCCTCTCTCTTAGGTCTATCCCTCCTTCTATCCCTCCCACCCCCTATCTCTCAAAATTATATCTCACTCCCTCTATCTCCCTCTCAAGTATATCTCTTTAGTAAACAAGAGGCCAAATTTTAGTAATCAGCAAGTTATATCATCTTTCTCTCTTTATCTCACTCATTTTTGTCCCTTATACTCTAGACCTCTCTCTCACACTCTCATTCCCTCTATACTTCTATATATCTAACCTATCTCTCTCTCCCTCCTTTCCTGCTTCCATCCTTCCCTCTCTAATTTTCTCTATCTCCCCATCCCTCTCTCTCTTCCTTCCTCCCACCCACCTTCCCTCTCTACTTCACTCTATCTAACCTATCCCTCTCTACCTCTCTCCCTCCCTCCTCTCTCTCTCTCAATGTCTCCACATTTCTCCTTTTCTCTCTCTCTTCCTTCATCCAAACCACCTTCCCTCTCTAATTCTCTCTATCTAGCCTATCTCTCACCCTCCCTCCTCTCTTTCTCAATCTCTCCACCTTCCTCCTTCCCCCCTCTCTCTCTCAATCTCTCCACATTCCTCCTTCCCCCCTCTCTCTCTCATTCTATGTATTGAACTTCCCTCTCCCTATATCA